>JAPDNY010000049.1:0-266720 GCA_029375565.1 Gekko gecko
GGGTTAGACGCATAAAGAAACCACAGACAGCGATGTAGTGATCAGCATGGTTCGCTATTATACAACACGAGACACTGATAACTGGCCCGGAGGCCAACTATATACATTGGGGAGGGGCTGCCCCCTGGTACCATTGGCGGGTTTGAATTCCCGCCGCCGTTCCCATTGGTCCCCCTACGCGGGAGCCAGGAACCTCAGTCCCATTGTTCTCAGGTACTCAAGCTCTGGCTCTTCGTTGATGGCACGATGTTGACTGCATACACAACACCCCTCCCCCCATAGTCCCGATCCTGTCTAGGTGACATAGTCCTTCAGGTATGCGGGGGCTCTGCATTCCCTGGTGGACCGTCGTGGTGTAGGCGTTGGGGTTTCTCCGCAGCCAAGTCTTGGTGGTGTGGCGGGGCCTGCCCCCTCACCTCCTTCCGCTGGGGAAGGGTGCGCCGTCTGGCCCTCGGCTGATGAGGCCTCGGGCATACTGAGCTGCCCGTCACTGGGGTCCGCCTCTCTGCGGTCTCGTTCCGCCTCGGGCTCTCCCTCAGCTTCTCGTGGGGCCTGCTCCACCTCCCCTTGGTTACCCCGGTCTCCTACCGTTGGAAGTAGGCGCCGCCTCAGCTGGTCCACATGGCGCCGCAGGACCTGGCCGTCATTTGTCGACACCTCATAGGAGACAGGGCCGGTGGGGCGGATTACCTTTCCTGCTATCCACTCCGGGCCTCGGCCATAGTTCCTTGCGAACACCGGGTCCTCTGGGAAGAAGCCCCGTGGTGCCTCCCGGTCCTCGACCCAGTTCCGTCCTGTTGGAGCCCTGTCGGGGTGCAGGCGGTCCAGGAGGATGGCGGGTCGCCGGCCCATGAGAAGCTCCGCGGGGCAGTGGCCACTGACCGGGTTGGGTGTTGTCCGGTTCGCCAGCAAGAACCGGGCTATGCGTGACTCCCAGTCCCCCTCGGTCAGGCGGCTTAAAGCTTCCTTAGCCGTGCGGACCATGCGTTCCGCTTGGCCGTTCGTGGCAGGGTGGAAGGGTGCTGACCTGATATGCCGGATCAAGTTGTCCCGCAGGAACCGCTGGAATTCCTCGGATGTGAACGCCGGGCCGTTGTCGGAGACGATGGTGTCCGGCAAGCCATGCGTGGCAAATATCTTCCGGAGGGCTCGGATGGTGGCGCTTGCGGAGGTGGAGGAGACTGGACTCACCTCCAGCCACTTGGAGTACGCGTCCACGGTGACCAGGAATGTTAACCCGTGGAAGGGCCCGGCGAAGTCGATGTGGAGCCGGGACCACGGGGTCCTTGTTGATTCCCATGCCTGGGTGGGCTTGGCCGGACTTCTTGACAGATCTGGCAACGCTTCCACCCAGGCCTCTATTTCCCCATCGATGCCTGGCCACCAGACGTAGCTCCGGGCGAGGGCTTTCATCCGCACGATGCCGGGGTGTGCCTCGTGCAGAGCCTGCAGGACCTGTTGCTGGAGTGCGCTGGGGACTACGACCCGGTCCCCCCACAGCAGGCAGCCCTTGTGTGCCGATAGTTCCTCGCGCCGCGTTGTAAATGCGCTGAACTCAGGGCCCGCCGAGGCCGTAGGCCACCCCCTCACCACCCAGCCGAGAACCCGGGATATGATGGGGTCACGGGCTGAGCGGCGGGCGATGTCCGTGGCTTGGAGAGGGCGTCTGGAAGACCCTCCAACTGGAGGACATGATGAGCTGGGGCCGGGTCCACCCCTTCGTCCGGCAGGGGGAGGCGGCTCAGCGCGTCTGCATGTCCCATTGCCTTGCCTGGCCGGTGCTGGAGCGTGTAGTTGTAGCCCGCCAAGAAGATGGACCACCGCAAGACCCGAGGGGAGAGTACCTGTGGCATCCGGCGGTCCGCTGCGAAGAGGCCCAGCACCGGCCGGTGGTCTGTGACGACTGTGAAGGGACGGCCATAGACGAAGTCGTGGAACTTCTTCACCCCGGCCACGACTGCCAGTCCCTCATGGTCTATCTGGGCGTAGTTCCGCTCGGCCGCAGACAGGGTCCACGAGTAGTACGCGACCGGGACCTCCCGGCCGTCCGGGAGACGGTGCGCCAGCACGGCTCCCACCCCATATGGAGACGCATCGCAAGCCAAGACCACGGGCAGGGTCTCGTCGAAATGTGCCGGGACCGCGTTCGAGATGAGCAGGGCCTTGACGGCCCGAGAACGCTGCAGCCTGATGCGGGCCCCAGACCCAGGGTGCCTTTTGTCGAGCAACCTGTGGAGGGGCTCGGCTACCCGCCGCCTTGTGGGGGAGAAAGGCGTGGTAAAGTTCAAGAGTCCGAGAAAAGCCTGGAGCTCGGCTTTGGAGGTCGGGGCGGCGCTTCCACGATGGCCTTCACCTTGTCCCGGGCCGGGTGGAGTCCCTCTGCGTTCACCGTGAAGCCCAAGAAGTCGACGGATGATACCCCGAGCTGGCACTTCTTGCGCTTCGGCCTTGAGGCCGGCGTCCCGGAAACGGCTGAGGACCATGCGGAGGCGGGAGGTGAACTCATCAGGCGTGGCGGCGGCGATCATCACATCATCGAAGAATGGTGTGACGCCGGGGATCCCTTTGAGGAGAGAGTCCATCAGTTGCTGGAAAATTCCGGGTGCCACGTTCACCCCGAATTGCAGGCGATTGACCCTGAAGGCCCCCCGGTGCGTTACAATTGTTTGGGCCTCTGCTGTCGGCCCATCGACAGGCAGCTGCTGGTACGCTTGGGCCAGATCTAGTTTGCCGAAGATCTTGGCCCCTGCCAAGGTGGCCAGAACATGGCTCACCACCGGGACCGGAGTAGGCATGGTCCTGCAATGCCCGATTTATCGTGCATTTATAATCCGCGCACATGCGGACATCCCCGTTAGGTTTAATGGGGGTCACGATCGGGGGTTCCCACACTGCGTGAGAGACCGGCTCCAAAACCCCTTGCACCACCAGTCGGTCCAGTTCCGCGTCTATTTTGGGTTTTAAGGCAAACGGAACGGACCTGTGCACTGCATGCGGGTAGGGGCCACTGTGGGGTTGAGTTGTAGCGAAAACCGGGGGGCCCGTATGTCGGCCCAGGGACCCGTCGAAAACGGATGGGAACTCGCCGGCACACTTCCTGGAAGTCGCGGGTTGCGCAATGCTGGACCCCCTCGATCGCGATTCCTAGAGGGGTCCAAACCAGGCCCTCCCAGGAGGCTAACTAGGTCGCCCTCGACTACGAGCAAGTCCAAATGACCCTTGAAGCCCGGTACTGCACCCATGAAACTCCCGACCCCCTTCACTGGCACTGCGGGTTTCTCTGAAAGTCCATGAGCGTCATGGGTGATGGCCGCAAGCGGGGGCCCCCCTTTAGGGCAAATCTGTCTTAATGTGGCCTCCAAAATGATGGAACAGGCGGAGCCCGAGTCGAGTTCCATTTGTAAGGGGCCCCCCTCTACTTTGATCCGGACGTATATTTTTGGGGTAGAGGCCTGACTGGGGAGTTTCAGTACCTGTGTTCGGGCAGCCGGGGCGTTGGTCAGTTGGTATAGGTCTGCCTCCGGGGCCGCGCAGTCCTCGAAGTGCGCCTCAGACCTGCGAGCGGGGCGGTTTTTGTGCTGCGTGTGATGGCTTGGACCGGCAAACCCTTGCGATGTGGCCCGTGCGGCCGCAGTCACGACATGTGGCGTCCCGGAACCGGCACGATCTCCTCTCATGCTGCCCTCCGCAGCTGGCACACTCCTGCGCCGCCGAGCCGGGTTGCTTGCGTGCCGGAGCTGGCCAGGGCTTGGTGCTGGCGGGGCGATGCTGGGCTAGTGTGCGGTGTACCTCGGGGTCGTCGATGTCGCTGTTCCCGGGGGAGGCCACACGATGCGTCGCGGTGGTGGTGGTCGGGTGTGACCCTCTCCCATGCAGTGGCGGTGGCTAATGCTGAGGTGATGGTCACCTTCTCGCCCTCCATTATTCGGGGCGCCGGAGTTTCTCCTCCCTGAGGCCTGCGACGAAACGGTCGCGGAGAGCCATCTCCAAGTGCTCTCCGAAGGCGCAGTCGGCCGCCAGGCGGCCGAGCTCTCCGAGGAACTCCGCGGCGGTTTCTTTGCCCTGCTGGTTTCTATGCTGGAAAACCATGTGGCAGGTCATCTCCGACGGCTTTGGGGAGTAGTAGTTCTGCACGGCCTTCACAATCTCGTCGACCGTGCACTCCTCCACCTTCTTGGGAGAGAGAAGGTATTGGACCAGATCCACGATCACGGGGCCGCAAGAGCAAGAGCAGCAGTCCTCTCTTTCGGTCTTCGTCCGTGATCTGATAGAACACGAGAGGCTTGCCGCAAACCCGTGTCCCAGGCTCCCCATCGTTGGGGCTGGGAAGCGTCGAACGGCGGTATCAGCCCGGATCCTGGAGCGATGGCCATTGTGCTAGTCGGCGGCAGCGACACGGCTCTGGATTCACCCTCGGAGGCACTCATGGAGGATGCCCGTGGAGCGGTGGAGCGAGTCTTCGGTAGCGTTGTCCGACAGCCCGGCTGGAGCGCTCAACAGGATCCCACCTTCGTCGCCATTGTTGTATAGTGGGTTAGACGCATAAAGAAACCACAGACAGCGATGTAGTGATCAGCATGGTTCGCTATTATACAACACGAGACACTGATAACTGGCCCGGAGGCCAACTATATACATTGGGGAGGGGCCGCCCCCTGGTACCATTGGCGGGTTTGAATTCCCGCCGCCGTTCCCATTGGTCCCCCTACGCGGGAGCCAGGAACCTCAGTCCCATTGTTCTCAGGTACTCAAGCTCTGGCTCTTCGTTGATGGCACGATGTTGACTGCATACACAACAATATCCCTACAGTTCCAATTCAGTTCTCAAAGAAGTTGACAATACAGCACTGAATATGCTAATGATTTTTTCCCCCTGAAAGCAACAACGCTAAGCAACACTAAGTTGAATTAAGAGAGACGAGTGTCTTGAACTGCTGCTGATCTAAGATAACAGAAAGAATCTCTGCGCTTCCCTTTCACAGTCAACTCACTGGTGCCAAAATTCGAGGTGCTTGTCAGGGAATGTGCTCCAGCCAGTTTGTGCATGAACAACTACGTAAGCATTAGTACATTAGATGGCGGGATCGCTCGTTGGGCTGCCCAGTGCTGCTACACTGACGAGTGCAACAACATGACCATTTCATGTAAGTGCCTCTCCTTTATTTGGAATGGTGGCCATTCATGATTAAATGGGAAATGAAGATCTGAGCTTGTTGCTAGGAGATAGGAAACTCCTTCACTCTCGGAACTGGTTGGACCAACCCCCACTTACTTACAATCTCTAGTCCTGAAACAGAGATGTCTGTTTTCATTTTGAATTTGCACAGAAGGCAGTATAGTTTAGGGCAGCAAACATGTTTCTTCTTTCCTCCAGTTAATCTCTCAACAACCCTGTCAGGGAATCTGGGCAGAGAGACTGAGTTGCTAGAAGAGGGGTCCTCAAACCTTTTGAGCCTGTGAGCCCCTTGGGAATTTTCAAACGGGGTAGTGGGGGTAACCAAAAAAAATGACTGGGGCAGGACGTAGGGCCATACTCACAGGAGGAAGCCCAAGTGCAGAGGAGAAGAGTGGGAATTAGAAATACACTCGGAGAGGGAGGGGGAGAGAGAGAAGAAGAGAAACACGGTGGTCGTAGCTGCAGTTAAAAGAATGTGATTTTAAACAGCATAGCTAATTAGATCTTCAGGGCCATATTGGAAGCCCTGCTGGTCAAAAAAAGCCCCATCTGGCCCCACTAGGGTTGCCAGACCCCAGGTGGGAGCGGGGGAATCTGGTGGGCTCCTGCCCACCACCGGCCAGCTGGTCAGTGAGGGAAGCTCCGCCCCCAAGAACTACGACCCAGCACGATGCCCCAACATGATGACATCACACAGAAGTGACATCGTCACATCAGGTACGTTGTTCAGGGGACCCCTGAACTTGTCACACTGCCCCCCACTCCTGGAAAGTTCCCTCCCACCCCTGCTGGTGAGAGTCTAGGATCTGGCAAACCTAGACCCCTCCTACTTTTAAAAAAAACACTTAGTGGGCAGAAAGTTCTTGGTTGCTGTTCTGGCAGCCACGAGCACCATGCTGGGGACCCCGGAACTCAGTCTTTCATGGTCAAGTGGGAATTTTGATCTGGATGGCCCTCTTCCTAATCAATGGCTCTTAGTAATACAGAGATCTAGATTACTGCAGTTGTTCTGCTTCAATCTAACTCTCTGTTTTAGTTGCTTTTAATCTGGGTTTTTTTTGTGTTCATTCATAAATAAAGTTTCTTAAAAGCAGTAATAAGAGTGGGATAGAACCATGAGCTAATTGGGTTAATTGTTGCAGTGCCCAAGCGTGTTGAATATCCCTCCAATGGGGTGGAATGCCCAGCCTGCTTTGTCATTAATGCAACGGAATGCCAGGAAGAGGAGACCATCAGATGCACCGGCAGGGAGACCAAATGCTTTGGGGCAGGTGCTCACATCTCTATTGGTAAGCTCTGTTTGTTGCTACTTTAGGCGAAGGGTATCCAGGGACTAAGAAAGAGGAGACTAATTTCATCTGACCACTGGAAGCTCCCTTATACTCTGTCAGAGCACTGGATTATGAAAGCAAGGGCTGTCTATTCTGAACAGCAGCTGCCTCTCCTGAGTCTCAGGCTGTTTATGCACCCATCATTTTCTCTACTTTCTCCTCAAATATATTACACCTTTTAAATTGCCTTTTTAATCACAGAATCATAGAATGTTATAGTTGGAAGGGACCTTGGAGGTCATCTAGTCCAACCCTCATCACTCTGCAGGAGTGAAGCCGAAAGATAGCCCTACATACCTACAACATACCCAGGGGTATTTTGAGGCAGGAATGGACAGGAACGGAGTTTCAGCTCGCTGCTGAGTAGGCCATGCCCAGCAGGAACTCATTAGCATAATAGGCCACACCCAGCAGCAGAAACTCATTAGGGTTGGCTACATTAGGGGTGTGTGGCCTAACATACAAAGGAGTTCCTGCTACAAAAAAAGCCATGGGTTTTGACAACAAACAATGTAAACAGAATAAGAGGGGAAAGGTGGGTGTGGCTTGATGACCACACTTCTGGTAACATGGGGGTGTGGCCTATTGTACTAATGAGCTGTGCTGTCAGGGGTGTGGTCTAATATACTAATGAGTTTCTGCTGTTGGGTGTGGCCTATTATGCTAATAAGTTCCTGCTGGGCTTTTTCCACAAAAAAAGCCCTGAACATATCCAAAAGATGGTCATCCAGCGTCCACTTGAAAACGACCAGGGAAGGAGCATTCACCACCTCCCGAGACAGATTGTTTCACTCTCTCTCTCTCTCTCTCTCTCTCCCCCCTGCCCCATCATCTGTTTATCTATCTTATCTATCATCTATCTATCTATTAAACAGATAGGGCTCAGGGTGGGAAACATCAAAGCAGATAAAATTAAAAATCAACTAGCACAACAACGAAATACAAGAAACAATTAATAAGTTAAAAGACAGTGAGCAATAATTCAACCCCCAGAAACCAGGTAGATGATACTGGAGTCAGATCTAAATAACCCCTCTATGTGGGGCAGTCTCTATATGGGCTCATTAATGGAAGGCCAGCTAGTTGGGTGTCCACCACCTCAACTGAAATCTGTTTTGCCATGGACTTATCAACTACTCAGCTTTCAAGTTGATCATTTCTCCAGCGCAGACAATTTACCATGGGCACCAAATTGCCACCCACTCCCTGCCCTTTCTCTGTCCATTTCTGTTCTCCTGCCACCGTGGTGAGGTACAGGTCTTTGCGGTCTGCTGTCACTCGCACTCAGCCCTCTGCTTTCCCTTTTCTGTACTGCTGATATTTATTTTAAAAAAAATGTTTTATGACAAGCAAGCTTCAACAGAGCATTCTCCCAATTTTCATGAGTATCAACAATGATCATATCTGTAAAGCAAAACTATATCCCCTTTGAAGGAGGGGTGCCAGTGGCAAGGAAGGAATGGGTGACTGTCGTGAGATAAAAACAGGTGTTAGCCAAATTGCTCTATTATTTAATAAAGATGGGGAAATATAATTATTAATATGCAGTTGGCTTATCCCTAGGATCTGACCTCTGTATACCAGAGTTAGAATTCCCAAGCACCCAGGAACAGACACAGAAACTGGGTGGCTAAAATAATTATTTCTTTACTAAATATTCTCAGACATACAAACAATATTCACACAATACAGCACTAAGGAAGAAGAGGTGATTGATGGATTATATAGGGGTGATACAACCTGTCCAGATGTACAGAGGTCCACGGATTCTGGCCTAAACTTTAAATCAGGGGGAGGGCAGAGGACTTTCCCTTGCCCACCAGGCTCTCCTTCTAGTCCTTTCAAATGCGTCTCTGACCTGTTTTCATTTGCCCTTAGAGCCCTTTCATTTGCCTCGGGATCCATTTATTAAACATCAACACAACAGTAGCCTTGTGAAACAACAGCTGCATCCTGCTGTAATCTTTCGGCCCAGCTACAGAGCTGATCACGTGGTTCTGTTTCATACGGGTGGAAGAAAACCTTTCTCTTCAAAATATGTGACACGATTATCTTTGGAGTGCCTAAGTATTATGTGCATGCCCATGAAAACATACACTCTGAATAAAACTTTTTTGGTCTTAAAGGTGCCAACTGTATCTGGAGAGAATTAAACAAAACCTTGTAAAACTAGGCAGCTATAGCAACAACAACAGTAGTCATAATTAATAATAGAAAAAGGTGAATACTGTAGGTAATGATCCCTCTACTACGCCACCTTCACAAGAACAAAGACCTGCCTTCCTGGACCAGACCGAAGGTCCAGCATCCTGTTTCCTTCCAAGGCCAGTTGCCTCTATGAAGCTTACAAGCTTACATCTTTCTCCTCCATCATATCCCCCCCCCCAATAGCTGCACGTATACGGAAGTGGTACTTGAAAAAAATGAGTCCCGGGTATAGCTGCTTAATTTGCCAGAAAAGATGCAGGAGGAGTGGGTACCAGCAAATTGAAAGGAAGAAAGAAAAGAGACAGAAGAGGCCACCTTATGCCCCGCCTGGCAAAAGTTGTTTGGCTAAAATATGAGTTGGTAATGGGTGGGGGATAGTACACGTGAGCACCAGCTCCTGCTTGAAAAACAACAACAACAAGGGGACGGTGGGGAGGAACAATGGGCGATGATTCTACCTGTGCTGTGCTCAAACCGTTTTTGATGAAAAAAATCTATTGCAAAAGTAGACTCAAAAAACACACAGAAATTGTGTAATGGAAATGCTTTGGGGACGGAATCATAAAAACATGTAGAATAAAAAATGTAAATGCAGGGCAAAAGTGGAGTGAAGGTGGAGACTAATGTGGAACGCAAATCCTCGAAGAGCTCCAAATGCAGAGCGAAATGCCAATGCCAAACTCATACCAAGGGCTGAAAAGGAAAGAAAAAGACTGGAAGACCGAAAGTGTAAGGCTAAGCTATTGAGCAGAAGAGTCTCCATCTTTGGGGCTTGCTAGAGTCACACTTCCCATTCTGATCAATGCTACCCTTGGGGCTCTGGAGAAAAAGACCGATGTTGATGTTCTTGTTTCTTTCACAGGTTTTATTGGAGCGGAAGCTGATGTATATTTTCAAGGATGTGCAACACCAAACGCATGTTACGTTCCACTCTCTTACACAGAATCGACCCCTGATAAAGTGAAAATCAACTTTACCGAAAGGCACTGCACCGATAGAAATGTGAATGTGTAAACAGGGGAGTCCAAGTTCTCCACTTTTTGGAGTCCAGCATTCCTGGACAAGGAAAAGGAAGTTGGGGGCCAAGGGACCCAAACATAAAAAGCCTGGCACTCTGGACTCCTGGGTTGCCTTCTCTGTGGAGGTGGGTGGTGAAGGGGATAAGGGGGGGGAGCAGAAAATGAGGCTGAAGCTAACGAGCCAGTTTGGTGTAGTGGTTAAGTGAATGGACTCTAATCTGGGAGGACTGGGTTTGATTCCCCACTCCTCTACTTGTACCTGGCTGGATGACCTTGGGCAAGCCGTAGTTCTGATAAGATCCGTTCTTGAAAAAGAGCAGTTTCTGTCAAGAGCTCTCTCAGCCCCACCTACCTCACAGGGTGTCTGTTGTGGGGAGGGGAAGGGAAAGGAGTTTTTAAGCCGCTCTGAGACACCTTTGGGTAGTGAAGGGCGGGGTATAAATCCAATCTCTTCTTCTTCTTTTAGTGACAATCTGATGTGCAGGATGAATGTTCACTGAACCATAATCAGTATAAAGTGCCATTACAAATGAAGCACATTCAGTGTGTACATTTCTAAAATGAGCAATATAACGAAGGCACGTTCTGTGATGTATCCACAGGAGATCGTTGATCAAGCCTAGGCATGCAACCCAGGGATTAGTGGGGGAAATCAAGGAGACACAGTAACATGGGATATCACAGGTTTCAGCCAACCCAGACTCATATAATGTATTAATTTGGGGGGTACATTTTTACCCCACACTTTTTCTTTTTCTTTTAATCAATTTTTATTTAGTTTTTAAAATACAGAAGGGTAAGGAAGGGAAAGGGGGAAGGGATAGGGGAAAGGTAAAAGCAATAGTTTCCTGCCTATAACTTTCCTCTACTTGCAATTTCATGTTATACACAGATAAACAACGAGATCTAAAAGTTCGTGAAGTCTTCTTAATATTATATTATTTAAAGTTCATATCTTTATATTTCTCTCTTATCCAATTATAGAATGGAGTCCATAGTCCAATAAAGTCTTCTTCCAGTCTGCCCTCTGAAATTGTGGGTGGTATAGATTTACAAATAGGCACTGGGGACAGGCCTGTAGTCAGAAATTTGGGGGGGCACCGGAGGGGAGGTGCTAATTTAATTAGCCACACACCTACAAACATGCCCCAACCAAAGCCAGCTCTCGCTGCCCTGCCTCAGTGTCTGATTACACAGCTTGGTGTGGAGGAGGCAGACATGGCAGAATGGTGTCACATGACACCAGCAACAAGCTCAGAAAAGGAGGAGGAGCCAGATGAGCACCCACACCCCCGGGGCCTCCTCTCTGCCCGGGCTGCCAGCTTCCCAGCTTCACACCCGCCCTCTCTTCATGTGCTCACGCATGGGGGGTGGGGTCATTTCACCTCGGAGAAGTGGCTGAGCAACCAGAGCAAGGCAGAGAACCTCCCAGGAAGCACCCTGCCTTCAGGAAGCCTTGGAGACCAGTGGAGGAGAGGGCTGTCAGAATCACAGTAGAGAAGATGCGCAGGGCTCGGTGAGGAAGCCTCAGGGCTGCAGCAGCCAGTTTTGGCTGGGCTCTGCCATTCTCTGGGAGATCTCAAGGCCTCCACGGCAGCTCATGTGAGCTAGGGAGGGATGAGGAAGGGAGAGGGAAGACTGGGAGGCAGGCAGCAGGGCACATTGGTGAGGGGCGTTGCCCTCAAATTCCCATCCCCCCCCCACCCGTGGCTTCGGAGTGTATATTCTAGGGGTTCTATATTCTGCACAAAACAAACTCTGAGACCTGGTATGAGGAAAATGAATTCAGAAAGGACCACGTGTCCCAACTGACAACTCGACCCACCTCTGCTGGTGTCTTGTTAAAAGAAAAAAGGTGACACAACATCATCATGTTCAGAGTACCTGCACCAACTACATGAAAATTAAGTGGGGTTGAGAAATGGGAGACTGAGTGGAAGGACATCCCACCGTACTAGATGGTAAAAAGTCGACAGAAGCTGCTGTTCTCAGCTGTGCATCCCAACTTCTGGTTTGGCTGTGATATCTCCTATGCCCAGATATTTTTTGGGAAAAGGGCCTCTTTACCAAGCAGCTTCCCCCATTTTTAAAGTAGCCCTTTTTGGAAAGATAGGGTACATATTCTCTCCATGCCATCCCAGCATAGTTGAGGAAGTCATTCACACCGATGGCATGATCTCTCTGGGTGACCCCATGTCTGTTTTGAGCTGAAGTGCAGAGAGGACTCCAACCCTGAAGTGGAGAGAAGATGAGTTAACTAGGGGAGTCCAGATGTGCCTAACTGCTGGCTTCAGGTGGGCAATATGCTACCACTGATCAATTCAATGGTGGCAGGGAAAGGGGAAGGGCTTCACTGATTCCTCAGGTCTCAAAACTTCACTGATCTTTTTGTTTTTTACCACTCAGATTTTTGGAATTCCTGGAGCATTGCATTAGGCTATGATATGACTTCCAGGTTTTTGTCCAGAAATGACATCATTGTGCCAATAACACCATTTTATGAGGCTCTGCCTATGGAACATTCTCAAGGGTTGCCGAGAGTGGGTTGGCAGCCATAGGTGTACCGTCACGTAAGGCAATCGTGGGGCTATGGCTTGCAATGGAAATGAAGCTTTGCAAGTGATTATCACTGGTCACATTTTCACAATTCAGAGTCTGATTCCTAAAGGCATTGACAATATTGCATCAAAAAAGTTCATCATTTTTTTAAAGCAAAATCTTTACGCAACATGTTCCATATTTTTGTCCCAAGTTCTGCTTTGAAGAGTTGAATAAAGAGATTATTACCTTAAAATATTGCTGAGTTAAGATAGTAGAAAGGATATCTGTAATTCCCTTTCACAGTCAGCTCACTTATGCCAAAATATTGCCCAAGTAACTAGAATTATGATCCATCCAATGGCTGTTTGCCGAGCTGCACAGGTGTGTCAGAGTTAGAGGGTGAGACACTTCTTTTGAATTTCCAGTACGGCCACACCAACTCGTGCAAAGACATGCCACTCTCATGGAGGGAGATGAATCTTTTTACGAAAATATTCTCCACGTATGGAATAAGTTTCCTTTATATTGAACACATGTCATCATGTCTGCTTCAAGGTTTCAGAGGGCCCCATCCAGAGAATTCCGAAGGCCCTATGACTAACCTCTTCCACTTCCCTCCCTCAGAGGCTAGATCTTCCCTCCATTTCTGTGTTCCATCATTGACTGCGGAGCCCTGGTCATATGTTTTTTTCTCCTCCTGAAGAAACGTTAGCTGTCCAACCCTGTCAGTAAGATATATTTTGACTATTTGCTTAGCCCAGGACCATGAGGGAAGGGATAAGACCACCCTTGGTCTTAAACCTTTGGAAATGATAGTTTGAAAGCATTAAAAGTTCAAAAATAACAAAAGGTTTTAACTTCAAAATGAAAGACCAGGTGAAATCAGGGACTGAAAGTACTGAGGCAATACTAGTACAAGCAACGACTTCTAATCTTATATAGTAGGGTAATGAGATGTTCTTAATTTATTCACAGTTACTTCCATATTTATATTGAGAGGCATTTGTTCCATATTTTCCAAAAACTCCAGTACAGTTTGAGTAATCGCTGACTTGTTTGCTGACCAGAAAACTGGTACCCTCTTGCCAGTACCAAAAACCCTTCTCTTGGAACACCAGTACTCTTGAGTTGTTCAATGACTTTTAAGTTTTCTATAGGCAGTTTCTTTTCAAACCAGGGAATTCTGTATTCCTCAGGGAGAACTCCCCCTGTGTGACTGGGTAGGAATCTTCTTCTCTCCCTAGAAGATCTATCCCCTTTCCTTTGGCCTGAATGGGAGTCTTCTTTATTAATCAAAATTCCATGTCATAGTCTCCCCCAGTTCTCTGTTTTCAAACTGCTCTCAGCTAATGCTGAATTCAGACTGTGTTCAGCCAAGGTAGAAATCTGACTCAGTCAGCGCTAAACCCTTTTTTCTGTCAGGGCTAGTTCTGATAGTCTCACTACAAGTCTCTTCTCAGTTAAGACAGGAATTTGACTAAATCTCCTCAGCATCCAGCTCCCCAAAATGAAGAAGCTTCGCTATCCAAGGACTACAGAAATATAAAATCTTGGCCTAATTTTACTGCTGCCCCTTATTTAGTTAACATTACCTATGAGCTCTATAGATGGGCCTTCCAGAGCCCTTTTTGAGGCACTCTCCTCTGCTGTACTACAAGTTAAATTCAATCGTGTTCCAATGCATGAATATATATGCCCATGCATGGCTAACATGGTGGAATCAGTTACTCATGTCCTCCTCTTCTGCAGATTCTATCAGGAGGAACAAGACCATCTTATACTACCCCTTCTGTCTCGATTTAACCCTCTGCAGTCTTATTTTGACTCTAGGCTAGAAGAACTTCATGAATTCCTCTTAGAAGATGTTCAGAGCTCAATGACTTATGCTGTGGCAAAATTTTATTACTTCGCTATTAGGAAACGTAAACTTATTTTAGCTGGGAAAATTGTATGATTCACTTATTAATATTATTTTACTGATTTTATTAATTTTCTCCTGTTAATGTTTTTACACTATTCCCACGTTAATGTTTTTATACTATTCCCATGTTATTACTGTTTTAATCCTTCTTATATTAGAACTGTACTGTTGTACTGGCTCTCTCTGTAATAAATTAGATTGGATCGGCATCCAGCTCTCTCAAGACTTTTTTTTGCTCAGCCAAGGATAACCAATCAGACTGCACAGAGCAGCCTGTCACTCAAGGTTCTCTGGCTCTGTGGAAAAAAAATAATCCTTCGCAGTCCTTGAATTGTTGGTACAGCACTTCCCTTAAAAAGTGCAGTCTTTCACAGCCCCCCCATCCTCTGCCCACCACCAGGCACTCATGCCCTCATTCCTTCCCACACACCTGCGAATGTGTCCTTCCATTGTCCATTGTCAGAAGCACTCTCACTGACCATGATCTGAGCTGCCAGCAGACCTTTCCCTGGTGGCATCAGGCAAGGCATGCAGCAGAGGCATGGCTACCATCCAGTGTTATGTGGGAAATGAAGGCCTGAGCTTGAGGGCACTGTGGCTATGAGATGGGGAAATCCTTCACTCTCAACACTGGTTGTATTAGTTTTCCCTTCCCCATTTCCTATAGAATTTAGAGGTAGTGATTTAGTAACCTTTTCCCAAATCCCGTAATATTGCAAAATCAATAAAATATTTCTAAAAAAAGGAAAAGCAAAAGTTTTTGGGCCGCTGACACATAATAGGCCCTTTTGGTGTGATAGAACTTAAGAATAGCATTGGCTGTTCTTTCCCCTTGGGAGGCGACGCACTGTATATGGGCTTTCCTAGCCCCATTTGACTGAAGGACCATACCTAAGTATTTAAAGCAGGAAACCTGTTCTAATGAGTGCCCATTTATAGACCAGATTATTTTCTTTTGTCTAGGTCCAAAGGCCATAACCTTGGTCTTTTGAAAATGTATTATTAATTCCTTGTTATTACAGGAGTCTGCAAACTTACTGAGATCTCTCCTAAGACCAACCGGTGTTCTTCCTAAGATGACAGCGTCATCTGCATACAATAAGATAGAAACATGTTATTGTTGTTGTTGTTGAAGTTTTGGGGGATGTAAACTGGGGGAGTCCAAATAACTTACTATATCATTAATATAGAAACAGGGAATGGGCTAATAAACAACCCTACCTAACTCCCGTATAGGTGTTGATAGGGTCTAATAAATTTCCTTTCCTAATAAGCCTAACCTGCAAATGAGTGTTATCACGAAGAGCTCACAACAAAAAGAGGAGCCTTCTGTCAATTGAGGAAGCTTCTAAACCGGCTCACAATTCAGACCTCGATATTGAGTCTAAAGCTGCTTTCAGATCAATGAAGGCAGCAAAAAGTGAATTAGAGCCCTAAGCAGCATATTTTTCTATAAGATGTTGAATAGTAAGACAGTGGTCCAGGGTGGATCTATCCTTTCTAAAACAAGCTTGCTCTTCCTCAATCACATTTCCTTGAATCAGCCACTCTTCAAGCTTTACCAGAAGGTGTTTAGGATATAATTCACTACATATAATTAAGAGACTAATAGGTCAATTGTTTGCAGGCTCTTCTCTTGTTCCCTTTTTGAATATGGGGAGTCGACTAGTGCTGTATTCCATTCTAGGGGAATAAGACCTGAGGAATCAATAAAAGTAAAAAGGGCTGCAAGGAAAGGTGCCCACCAATCGATATTTTCTTTAAAAAGTTCAGGTGGCAGTCCGTTAGACCCTGGAGCCTTAGCATATTTTAACTGAACAATATAAGATTTAATTTCCTCTTGAGAAACTGGCAGCCAAGGAGGCAAGTCCTCAAAGTCGGAAATTGTCACACGGGTGGGGGTGGGGAATCTTTATATAATTGCTCAAAAAAGTAACCCATTTGCAGGGCATTATTGGGGGATCAACCTGGCAGAGATTATTTTGTTTGTTATCCATGACTAATCGCCAAAAAAGGGAAGAGTTTTTCTGTTTGGCAGCCAGAATTAATTCTGCCCAAAGAGTTTTGGTGTATTTTTTCTTTCCTTTTGTTGGATTAGGTGTTTATAATCCTTTTATTGTGACCAGAGTTCCTGTTGGATTGCAAATCCTTGGTCAGCACTTAATTTCTTAAACTGCTAATAAAGGGCAGAAAGATCTTTCCTTGCTTTTTGGCAATCCACATTGAGCCAGGGTTTCGATTCCCTGTGGGGTGTTGTGTGTTGGCCTTGAGGTTCACATAGAATAGTTTTAAACTCCTGCACAAGTCTTTTATAACATGTAAGGAGGTCATTCTGTGTGTTAGCTTCCTGACAAATAATTTTTAAAATTTAGGAACCTTTAACCACAATTACTTCTCTGAGTTTTACTTGCATCTGGGGATACCATCTCATTCCATGACCTAATACCAGGGAACCTTCATACAAAGTGTGAAGGAAAGGAGTTTGAAGTGACGAAGGAAACTTAAGTTGGGCAAAAAGAGGGAAGTGGTCGCTATATATAAAAAAGGAGATCTATATAGTAAACTTAACTCTGGAGGATGCAGTGGCCAACATTTTACTTACTGGAGATTTTAATGCCCGCCTTGGCCCAGATGATGCAAGCCTGCAATTTAAATTTTGATTTTATTTTAAAGCAATTTTATTGAAGAAAGGGTTTTATAATTTTACACCACCACCAAAATCAATTAATAATATAATAAACAAACTACACATGCACGCTTTATATTCAAATCTTCTTCTTCATCTTCCTTCTTCCTTCTCCCAGAATTATTAGAAAATAAGGTTTATGAAGTTTTCAAACAATTTTAGCTCCTTATAGTAATTTGCAATGTATTCACAAATTAATCTTTTTTTAAATTTATTAAAAGAACAACATGCTACATCAAAAATACACAGTACTAAGCAGAGTATAATAAGAAGCAATATAAAAAACTGGGGAATAAATTTAAGCAATTTGCTTTAAAAGACTGTTACTACATTTAGGCTTAAGCCTAAGAGCACTTTTAAATAAAAACATTACTGAGTTTGTTCAGAATAAACCTATATCGGCTGAAGGCTGGTGTTAAGAGGATACTAATGGAGACTATATTACTATGTATCAATTAACTACTGTGCAATAGTTGTAGTGATAGGGTACATTATACTGTTTTGTATTCATAAATGTAACCAGGAATCATAAGCCGAGTTGTTTGGAAGTAACTCGTTCTCTGCCATATATTGTAGGTAGAAGAACCAGGTGCCCACAAAGGAGGATTGCATTGTATGGAAATTTGTTTGAGCTATTTTTAAGGTGTCACTTATTTTGTCCATCAGGAGTTGTTCCCACACTTTGTTTCTCCAGGCCTCTAAACTTGGAGACTTGGGTGGCTTCCAGGCAGCTGCGATGGTGGTTTGTGCCGCCATGAGTAAGTATGATGTTAGCTGTTGTAATGGTTCTTCATCATAATCCGGATCTCTAAGATGTAATAGGATAACTTTGGGAGAAAGCGGGATGTTCTGACCTGTTATTTTCGAGATTTCAGAGGTTACCTGCGCCCAGAAGCTTTGCACGTAAGGACATTGCCACCAGCAATGTATATAATCTCCCACCTCCCCGCAGTTTCTCCAGCACATTGGTGAGTATGCTTTATTCATGCGGTTTAGGCGACTAGGAGTGTAATACCATCGGGAGAGTATTTTAAAAAATTGCATTCTTTCTTTGAATATTTTTGATTTATTGGCTTTAGATGACCAAATCTGAGACCACTGTTGTTCAGACAGTTCAGTTTGTAAATCTCGTTGCCAGGCAGACTGGAATGCCATTTTCATTGTACTGTTGAGTTCTGTTAAGATTTTATATATTTTTGAAAGAAGATGGTTTGAAGAGTCAGAGAATGTTTCTAGCAGTATTTCAAATTGGGTTTTTGAACTCTTGAAAACCTTTTTATCAGCCAGGTGCTCTACAAGATTCTTTAATTGATAATATCTAAGCCATGGAATAGGTTTGCCGATTCACTCCTCGAAATCATTCTTGTTCATTATTTTCCCTTTCTTGACCAAATCTTGGAGTCGATTGAAACCCGCATCCGTCCAGACTTGAAATGCCCACGATTCCTGGCCTGGTGGGAACCACCCCTGATGTGTAAATGCTGATATTTGTGAAATAGACGGTATCAGACGTTTCCTCTGTCTATCCCAGATTTGTATTGTGTGACTTAGATAAGGATTATCAATCACTAATTTGGGTCTCTGCTGTTGGGGACACCATAAATATTCTTGTAATGTGAGAGGGGCGACACTGGCTTGTTCTATTATCATCCAATTGGTTAGTGAGGAGCTGTCCAACATCTTCAGAACATTAGAGAGAGCTGTGGCATGATAATAATTTTGTAAGTCGGGTAATTTAAGGCCGCCATTCGAGGTTGGTTGAGATAAAATGCATCAATCGAGTCTAGCTTTTTAAAATGCCCACACAAAAGTTGACAATGTGTCTTGCCATGCTTTGATGTCTGCATCTGGTATATTGATGGGCAACGCCCTGAGAAGGGATAAATAGCCTGGAAAAATGAAACTTTGGATCATGTGTATTCTATCCGGGAGTGAGAGTTGAAGATCATTCCAATCTTTGAACCTTTGTTGGGTATCTTTATGTAATTTGTTAAAATTACACGCCATGAGATCTTTAAGATTCAATGAGATCTGTATGCCGAGGTGTCTCCACGAAGATTGTACCCAAGGGAAATGAAAATCTTGTAGTAAGACCTTTTTCACCTCTGCCTGAATGGAAATGGGGTAAATTTCGGACTTTTGGGTGTTGACTCGAAGGCCCGAGACCCTCTCAAAACCCTCTAGAATTTTGTTGATAGCTGGTATAGATTTTAATCGATTAGAGACATATAGTGTAAGGTCATCGGCATAAATTGTCATCTTCTGTTCTGGAATTTAAATATAAGGAATTGTTTAGTGATTTGTATGATTCTTATAAATTTTCTCCTCTTCCTAGGTGTTTTAAGGATTCCACATCAAATGTCTAAGGTTTATATCTAGCCAAAATGGCCTACAAGTTGGGTCTGTACATTTAAAGTGTCAGGTCAAAGACTTAGTACTATTGATTATATGTTAACATGCACTTCTTTATTACTTTGAATAACTAACTTTCTATGGTTCTTACCACTGAGTTTTGTGGAATACCTTGAGCCTTGTAGTAGGCTGTGGTGTCACCTCCAGGTTTTCACCCAGAAATGATGCCGTGGAATCAGGGACACCCTTTTCTGAGGCTCTGCCAAAAGAAAGCTCTGAAGGGTTGCTGCCAATGGGCTGGTATCCCTAGATGTAACTTTTGGATCAAATATCCATGGAGCAAGGGCTAAGAACAGAAACAAAGTTCTGCAAGTGTTCATCAATGAATAGATTCCCAATGAATAGTTCAGAGATTCCTTCCCGTAGATCCCGTTTAAATAAGAGATGATTGCCTTGAAATGTAGCTGTTCTAAGATAACAGAAAGGATATCTCTATTCCCTTTCACAGTCAACTCCCTGATGCCAAAATACAACCTGACTAGCAAGCATTGTGCTCAAGCCAGTTTCTGTATGCAGAACTACATAAGCGCTTCTACGCTAGATGGTGGGAACTTTTGTTCGGCTGTCCAGTGCTGCTACACTGACCTGTGGAATGGCATGCCGCTCTCATGTAAGTGCCTCTCTTTGATATTGAATAGCTGCCATTAATGAAGGTCTGAGCTTGGGGACGCTGAGTCCTTTACTCTCAAACACTGCTTGGGGCGGCTTCCAATTACTTACAGTCTCTAATCCAGGAACGAAAATGTCTATTTTCATTTTGAACTGACACAGCAGAACTATCTAGGATATCTGAGGGCAGCAAACATGATTCTTCTTTCCTCCAGTTAATCTCGCAACAACCTTGTCAGGGAGTTTAGGCTGAGAGGGAGTGAGTAGAAGAGGGGTCCCCAACCTTTTACAGCCTGTAGGTATTTTGGGAATTTTTATACAGGGTAGTGGTTGAAACCAAGAAATAGATGCCACTTAGGGTTCCCATTCCCCCAATGGGAGAGGGGGTTTGCCTGATTTCATGGCCCCTGATCCGGGGTCCCTAATTGGGCTGGTGGGAAGAACCCCCTCCAAAATCATTTTGTTTGTGCCAATTTGCCTGGCATAATGCACGCCAGGAACATGGGGGGGAGGTCACACAATCGATCATTAATGGAAAAAAACAGAGTTCTTGCTGAAATGATAGAGCATCCCCTGCAATATGTCCTGCACGAAGACATCACTTCCGGGTGATGTCACAGTAGTATGCATGCTTTGCGCACGAACTGAAGATGCCCCAGTGAAGGACCAGGACAACCCCCAAACCAGCAGCCAGATAAGACCTGGCAACCCTACTACCGCTGGAGTTGGTGCCACACAAGCAGAGGATTGAGACTTGTGCTTTAAGGGAAAAACCCAACCATAATGTGAATGGTCGTCCACTAAGACCAGACAGAAACAACACCCAGAAACTGTGGGGGGCAGTGGACCAATTACATCCCCATGAACAAGCTCAAGAGGCTCCTCAGAGACTCTACTGCTCACCTTGGCAACTGGGTGAACCTGGGACTTCGATTGCTTGCAAATAGAACAATCAAGAAAGTTGTTACAGGGAGACACATCAGTTTTGCCCAAACAATCAAAAGTTTTGCCCAAAGTATGGAAGCTGGTATGTGCAAATCTTCTATGGAAAAGATGAGAACAGTTAGAATGCAGAGGGTTAACATTCTGGATAACTGACTGTGCCTGCACACATTCACTGCTAAGCACATAAACACCATCTTGCAGCTTGCCCCGAGCCATTATTACATCACCCTCACATAAAAGACATTCATTATTTTCAAAAATTACCTTGAATCCTTTCTCAGTGAGTGCTTTTATACTAAGTAAATTATTTTCCAAACTTGGGACACAGAGTGCATTATTTAACTCACAATTCAATTCAGGAATAAACACGCTGCCTTTACAAATTACAGAGGCTTCTCTGCCATCAGCTAGACAGACAGAGCTTACCTCTGCAGCAGTTGCACTGGTCACCAAATGCCTGTCTTTTACAACGGTTTGACTAGCTCCTGAATCAAGCAAATATTTTACACAGCCTAGCCCCTTCCCAACTGTCACCAAAGTAAGGCGATTCTTCTGGACAGAACTTGAAAAAGAGGCTGGAGTACGCTGCTCAGTAGACTGTTGAACAGACGATTTCTGGTGAGACTGCTCCCTCTTGTGGCAGAAACGAGCTATATGTTCTATCGATCCGCACTTAAAACAGCGCCTTTTCCTGGAAACTGCAAAAGGTGGCTTGCCCGGACACATTCCAGAGCTGGAAACACTGCCAACAGACGCTGACTCCTCTGACCGGAAACATGAGGTTGCTGCAGTTCCAAAACTGGGTTTTGCATTCCAACGCGCTTCCTCATCGAGCAGGCGACCCACGATTGAATCCCATTTTAATTCCTCAGGCTTATAACTCTCCAACGATTATATTAATGCATTGTACTTGTCAGGCAAAGATGACAAAAGAACGTATATGCGGTCAAATTCAGAAAAGTCTTTACCTCGTGCTGCAAGAGCCTGGAAGCACTCAGTCAAAGCATCAACATGACTTCTGACACACTGCCCCTGGCAGAGCACAGTGCGATAGAGCTTCCTGGTGAGTGCTATAATTGAAGAGGCTGATTTCTGAACGTGAATGTTTGCCAAAGCCTCCCACGCAAGCTTGGCCGTTTCTAAAGTAGAAACATGCAGTAATTGAGAGTCTGATAAGCTCAGCACGATATGAGCCAAGGCACGCTCATCTTGCTCCTTTTCGTCTTCGTCAGGAGCGGCTGGAGGGGAACTGACACAAGTCCACAGACCCTCCTTTTTAAGTAAATGCTTCAGCCGAATAGACCACACAGCATAATTAGAGTCTGTTAGCTTATCCACTAACAGTGTAGTTGAGGAAAGAGCCATCTCGTACTCACTTCTCCTTCCACGCCAAAACGACCTTGGCAACAGCTGCTCCACAGACTGGTCTGCCTCCTCCGATGCCTCTTCCTTCACCAAGCTGGACAGAGGTCTCTCGTCCTCTGCAGAAATGCTGGCTATCTCCACGTTGTGCTGAAAACTGCTTCCAGAGAAATCACCGCTCATTCAGGAGCTGATTCTCCACAGCTTCACTCAGCTTCACTCTGCTACTGTACTAGACTGCTAGCAGCTCAGGCTGGGCCCACAACCCTGTCGGTAGCGGGTCCGCGCCACCGTAAAGAATGAATGCAGAGCCGTGAGCTGAAAGCTATGTACAGATTTATTTACAGAGCTGGAGCTTACTTACAATTATTTCACAGAAGGACAAAGTGCTACGCTGCAACCAGTCTCTCTGGGAGAGAGAGAGCTGCTGGACACTAAACACATATATACACAGTGCCAGCCAATCACTAGACACTTTGTCTAATTATCAGAACATGCTGAGTCAGGCTGCCTGGCTGATGCAACATGATCACCTGACTAGCTACATCTGTCAAAGTAGATGGAACTGATCTATCTGACTGCTGACAATCTTGTCAGCTACATATTTACATTATGCTGACATCCTGGTAGTAGTGGCCTCAGCAGAAAACCCTGTCCCCTGTCCCCTGCCCTATCTCAGCATAGGTTGATGCTGGACCTGGTTGCCAATGGTGGAAGAGGAGGAGGAGAAGATGATTAATTGTCAAAGTCAGATATCTGACTGGTAGATGGGGTTCTGCAATTTGAGATCTAGCCACATTCTTGGGAATTGCAGGATTATCTTCACAGGATTCTTGCTAGTCGAAGCAACACCGTCTTCTGGAGGTGAGTTGGTGTGTTATTTGCTCATTACCCAGAGTGTCCAAGTGTTTCTTGAGACTTCTAGCCACTGCTCTGAGGGCTCCAATGACAACTTGCACGATGGTTACCTTCTTCTCCCAGAGACACTCTTAACTATTCTTGGTCTTGGTATCTGTGATTTTCTCCTGTTCTTTCTTTTCTATTCTGACATCTCCTGGAATTGCAGTGTCCATTATCTAAAGACTTCGGGGAGGGTGGGAAATAAATCCAAATAATAAATAAATTAATTAATTAAATAAACCCTATTTCTCACTTTTTCTACAATTCTCCATTCACTATCAACTCCGTTTACTCATGGTAGTTTTGGTAAACATTATTATTGTTTTGCTGAGGCCTATCACTTCTGCTGTTTTCAGGATCAATGTATGAGGGAGTGAATCAGAGGCCTTCTTGTAATCAATCCAATCAACCTTCCGATTGATTTTCCTCCTTTGACAATCTTGTAAGATCATTTTATTCATCAGTAACTGATCTTTAGTGCCTTGGGATTTTTGGAGTGTAAAGAGAACACCGGATGAACAGTACAATGAAATTATAGAAAAACAGTCAGGATTTAGTACTCAAACACTATTAAACAATGCTTTTGCTGTTTCAACAAGAATATTTATAACAAAAATCACTCAAGGAACTCATCAAAATTACAGAAAACCAATATGCAGCAACAATGTCCAACAATATCCAAAAATTAATGAAGCTTCTGGATTACATTTCTTCATTTCCAAACTTCATCAAAAGTATAATTGATGCAGACAGTGTTCAATAGAACATCAATAGTGTGTTGTCTTATTCAATTGGTTCTAATTAACAAAGTTTACAAGGAGTAGTCAGCTTCCATTATGAAGAACCAGAATATTCAGCAACATGTAGTTTTTGGCACCAAAGACTGAAGCCAACTTAATCTTCTGTGTTCTTCTGGTTGTTCATAGTGGATGATGCGCCCTCAACCCATCCGTTTCATGGGGCAAATCCTCCCGTGTGACTGGGGCATTGGATACTTATACAAAAGACCCACTGAAGATATCGTTAACCTGCCCTCCTTTGATTAAGTGATACTTTAATGTGCCAGCATCCTGCTGTTGCCCCAGCCTGGATGGCCCTTGCTAGCCTGATCTTGTCAGACCCTCTGAAGCTAAGGAGGGTCGGCCCTGGTTAGTACTTGGATGGGAGACCAAGGAAGCCCAGAGTTGCGACACAGAGGCAGGCAATGGCAAACCACCTCTGAATATTTCATGCCTTAAAAATAACTACGAGGTTGCCATCAGTCAACTGAGGTGTGCACATGCTCTGAGAAGCAGAGGCCGTTGTTCCTCCGCTCCGAACAGATGAAAGATTAATGACCTAAAAGAAGGTGATAAATCTCACCAAACTGCCAGAGAACTGTCTGAGTAGTGTTTAAGGCAACAAGGAATGAGGAGAGCCAAGGAATTCTGGGTTTGGCAGGATAAGAAGATGTTTATCAACCTTTATAGATAAAGAGGCTGCAACCAGCAAATTAATTGAAAATGGCAACAACAGTAAATGCCTTATCAAAGCAAATTGTCCAGTTCCAGGCCTTAATGTTAGCCTTGCAGAAAAGTTAATGAAAGAAATCGTAGGGGTTAAGCAGGAATTGGAACGGATAGGGGCAGAAATTAAAGTGGTGAAGGCGATTGCTGTGAAAGCAAAAACTATGACCCAGGAGAATAAGGAACAAATCATCCAATAAAGAAACAAACTGCAGAATTGTCAGACAGAAGCAGACGTGCAAATTTAATTATACATGGGATTTTGGAAGATGTAGAGCAAAAGAAGTTGGAACAATGTACTTTGGAATGGATAACTGAACAAGCGAGAGAACTAGAAGAAGACCAAATAGAACGGGCACATAGGCTGCAGACTAAGAGAAGGGGAGGAGAACCACGCCCAGTTATAGTAAAATTTGGAAGAGAAAAGAAACAACAACAGATATTTTCAGCCTTAAAAAAAATTAAAGGATTGGATTATAAAGGGGAAAAGGCTTATGTCAGGCAAGACTTCTGCCAGGACACACTGAGTAAAAAAAGATTAATGAAGCCATATGCTCAGCAGCTTTATAATAGTAAAATACAATTCAGCTGACCTTATCTGGCCTCCATAGTCATCTTCAAAGAGGGAAAGAGATTAATGGCGAGAAACCCACAAGAAGCAGTAAAACTACTGGAGAAGTTGGGACTTCATACAGGAAACCTGGAAGATCAAACAGAGATGGAAGAAACGGAAGCAACAGAGGTCGAGGAAGAAGGGCCCTCCACGCACCAGGACAAGAGGCACAGAACATTCTCATAGAGGCAGAATAAGGGAAGTATCCATTAAATAAAGGTCATTAGTAATGTGAAAGAGTTAAACGTATCGGAGGGGAGAGGTGTGGACACCTGAAGGTGTAGAGAGAGGACAATTTATTCCTCCTCAAGCAAGAGCTCTACACAAGGGGAAGTGGGTGGTTGGAAGAAAGGGAGAGGGGAGGAAAGGGGAGAAGGGTTAGGAAAGTAAACAGAATAAAAATTAACTCTCAGCGTGGAGGAGGAGGAGGAAAGCTTAAAGAAGAAGAGTATGGTTGAAAGTTTGAAGGTGCTGACACTGAACGTAAATGGTTTGAGCTCCAACTTAAAGATATATAGACTCTCCAGATTTACAAAACAACAGAATATAGATATTGTGTACCTGCAGGAAACACACAAAGTGAATAGAGATAATAAACCATTGCTTAATAACCCAGCGTGGATGGTGCTAGCTGAAGCCAGAAGTGAATTCAAGGCGAGGGGAGTGGCAATACTAATACATAAGAAGTACGATATTAAGTTAAGAGAAATAATAGCAAATGAGGAAGGAAGATATCTGTTAGTTAAATGTTTTCTTGAAGGCAAATTAATAACATCAGTAAATATAGAGGCCCCTAACAAAGGACAAAAATGATTCTTAATTTAAAAAAAAATTAAAATACAGAAATTTGCGCAAGGAGAAGTATTAATAGCAGGTGACTGGAATACAGATGTTACTAAAAGTAATGTGATAAGTTGGAAAAAAATGGAGCCTAATAGAAGCACATGAAGCTTTGGGACGGACGCCACAACCGACATACTTTTCAAACAGACATAAAACAGGACTTCCGGTCAACAGCGTGGCAATAGCAGCCACTACTCCCGAGGCTCGGGATAGTGGCTAGCACATCAGCGGTTTGGAGGGGAGCTACAGAAGTGGCCTTTCCACGGAACCCTGGGCAAGGGTTCTGTCAGGTAGTCCTGCCATGATGGATGGAGGAGGGTGGGCGGATGGACTTTGTGTTGTGAAGGGCGGGAGGCTGGGATCGTGGGGTGTTGATTTATGCACCTGGAGTGTTCGAATGGAATGCGGAGGGCCAGGCTGTGCAGGCTCTATCTCGAGTAGACTTAACACGCTGACCTTGGAGGAGACAGGCTGTGAGCTTCCTATCGCTTTCAAAGCTACAGCTTGGCTGGGAAAATGGGGGCGGTGGGAACTTCATTAATTATTGTAATCTTCAGTTCCCGCGCGCATACTATGCATTCATTGGTGGAAAGGGGGGGTCCCCATTCACCCCCTTCCTGGTATAACTGCTTGCTTCTTGTAACCAAGTTATTCTGAACAATGTATCTGTTCCAGTAACCTACTTTTGCAGCTTTATAAAATAAACTCTATTCTTGCTTCAATGAACAAGACCTGGTGTTTGGCTGACTAGGCTAGGGACTCTTACAGTTTGTTCAGAATCGCATCAATTTCGGGACTGGTCGGAGACCCGCGGCTCCAACATGAGTGGCGGTGAGGAAGACACTCTCCCGATCGAAGATGAAAAGAAGGAGGACAAGAAACCTCCTGTGACGACAGTACCCACGGAAGCCCCTGGCACATATGTGCCGGTGACTCGGGGGCAGGAGTACGACTTTGGAGGGCCCTACGGGGATCCGTATGGAGCGGCCTACGGAGGGGTAACTACCCGAATCAAGCAAAAACGAGATTGGGTGAAGCCCCTGGCCGAAACCCATGAGACGTGGTTTGCAACTCCGTGGGCTTCGGTGCAAATGAGTCACACTGAGAGGTCGGTCCGTAGACTGACCACAGCTGATGGGTTGGAAGACACCTGCCGAGACTCAGGGGACCTGGAAGGCGCCATGGTTAGACGGAGGTGGAGTGGTGAGCCGAGCCAAGATCGTCTGGTTCGCATCCTAGATGAATCCCTCGCCCGCATCCCCCAGATGATCGCGGAGGGCATCCGAGAGGAGCGAGAACGGCAACGGCGGGAGGAACCACCTGACCAGCCCCCTCAAGACCAGCGACCGGCGCCGGCCCCGGACCAACAGAATGTGCCGGCCCAACCACCCGAGCAACCAGCGGGGCCGGGACTGCAGGGGCTGCCAGGGCAGCCACCCCCCCGACCATGGGGGTTCCTGCCACCAAAACCAGCGGAACTCCTTGATGCGGACTTTGATGGGAACCCGGAGAAGTTTCCCTTCTTTTTGGTGAGGGCCGAGAAATTCATCGAAACCTGGGGACACCTGTTCCAACGTGAAGACCGAATGGTGGATGTCATAGCCTCGCACCTGAAGGATGCAGCGGCTGACTGGTATGTGGGACTCCATCAGGCTGACGGGCGTGAGCTGAGAGAAATCGACGCTTTCATGTGGGCCATGAAGGAGCAATTTGAAGATGTGAATGCAAACAAGACGGCTAGAGCAGCCATACGTGCCCTCAAGCAAGGCGGCAAGTCGGTGAGAGATTACACTGCTGAATTTCGCCGGTGCGCGGGCAAAACTCGAGGGTGGCAAGACGGGGTCCTAGCAGACCACTACAAATTGGGGCTCAACGCAGAGATTCGCCGTTCAGTCACCAAGACCCAAGACCCAGATACGTTGATGGGCTGGATACAAGCGGCCATCACCATGGAAAACCGCTTGAAAACCATCAAACTGGATGATGCAGCAGCGATGAATAAAGGGGGCCAGTCGGGTCCTACGCCGGCTCTGCGAGGAAAGAATCCACTACTGAACCCAAAACCCAAAGACGGCACGAGGGAGCTTAGGATGAAGCAAGGTCTCTGCCTGAAGTGCGGGGAGCGGGGCCACTTCACTGCGAGCTGCCCAGGCTCCCCCGCACCGACCGGGGCCACAAAAAGGACCAGGAAGAAGTTTGATACCTCCACCCCAAAGCCGGTGGCAAAACCGAGAGGGGCGAGGGCTTTGCAAGCCAAGCCTCTCAGCGAGGCGTCGGATTCGTCGGATGGCGAGACCATGCAGCCGGGAAACGAGAAGGACCTGCTGTAAATAGCGCTGAACAGCAGGTCCCGGACTCTCAAGCGCAGATCCCGGTGAGCAGACCCCCCTCTCTTTTCTTCCTCACAGTGACTTTGATGGACCTGGGTCTACTGACTCATGTGAGGGTACGAGCTCTCATTGACTCTGGGTGTGGGAGAGACCTCATCAACCCCACACTGGTAACGGGACTGGGGACGAAGGTAGTTAAATTGGCCGATCCCCTGATTTTCACGCAAATGGATGGCTCTACCATGAAGGAGCCTTGCAAATATGAAACTGTTCCCTTACGGGTGGGGATTGGGCCTCACTGGGAAGAGAGGCCCTTCATCGTTACCCCTTCTGCCCGGTTCCCCCTAGTACTCGGGAGCGCGTGGTTCTTCGATCATGATCCACACGTCCTCTGGGGAGAGGGGAAAGTAAATTTCATTGCCAAGAAATGCCAGCCCCACCTGTGGAAACCGGAGTGGGGTACCCCAATGGGGGGGGAGTCCCTTGTGATGGCGGGGGTGGCTGAAGCGGAGCTCGAGGCAATTCCACCAGAGTACCGCGATTTGGCTTCCGTATTTGGGGAGGAGGAAGCGGATGAACTACCCCCCCATAGAAACTCTGACTGTGCTATTGAAATTTTGCCAAATCAAAAGTTACCTAAAGGGAAGCTGTATTCCATGAGCCCCTCGGAAAAGATAGAATTAAGGAAATTTATCGATAAGAACTTAAGCAGGGGGTTTATACGATCTGCCTCATCCCCGTTCGCAGCTCCAGTTCTTTTCTGGAAAAAGAAAGACGGGGGGTTGCGGCTGTGCACTGACTATCGGGGCTTGAATGCAGTCTCCAACACGAACGCTTATCCTATGCCCCTGATCAAAGACTTGTTGGCTGCGGTGGCCGGGGGGAAGGTATTCTCGAAACTAGATCTCAGAGATGCCTACTTCAGGGTGCGAATAAGGGAGGGGGATGAATTTAAAACGGCGTTTAATACCCCGCTAGGTCAATTTGAATACCTAGTCATGCCGTTCGGACTTCAGGGAGCGCCGGGGGTCTTCATGAACTTAATCAATGAGGTGCTCCACAAGTATTTATTCAAGGGGGTCCTTGTTTACCTTGATGACATACTTCTGTATTCCCGTGACCTAAAATCACATGTAAAACTGGTGCGAGAAGTTTTACAAACGTTGCACAAGCATAAGCTCTTTGCTAAGCTGTCCAAATGTGAATTTCACAAGTCAGAGATCCCTTTCCTGGGCTACCGCATATCGCAAAGGGGGATTGAGATGGACCCTGACAAAATAAAAGATGTGGTGGGGTGGGAGCCACCCAAGACTCGGAGGCAACTCCAGGGTTTCCTCGGATTCGCGAACTTTTACAGGTCATTTCTATCGAACTTTGCTCAAGTGGCTCTCCCCTTAACTGACCTACTTAAAACGAAAGGGAAGTCACCGGACTGCACACGGCCCAGGGCAAAATTAGACTGGTCTCCGGAATGCCAACGCGTGTTTGACCGGCTGAAAGCCCTTTTTACGTCGGAGCCTGTGTTGGCTCACCCAAATGAACTTAAGATTTGTGGTGCAAGTAGACGCTTCTGACGTCGCTATGGGAGGGGCGATCCTCCAAGAGGGGGACGATGGTAAATTGCACCCCCTCGCCTATGTTTCCAGAAAGTTTAATGATACTGAGCGGAATTGGTCGGTGTGGGAGAAAGAAGCGGGATCGATCCGCTTAGCGTTGGCAACCTGGCGCCATTGGCTTGAGGGGGCGCAAGTTCCTTTTGAGGTATGGACTGATCATAAAAACCTCGAGCTTCTCCGCTCCCCTCGTTCATTGAACGCCAAACAGCTGCACTGGGCTGATTTCTTCTCTAAGTTCAACTTCACTCTGCACCACTTCCCTGGGAAATCTAACTCGCTTGGTGACGCACTGTCACGCCTCCCACAACACGACAGTAAGAGGGAGGAGATTCGTGACTCAGTCTTCACGCCGTCCCAGTTGGGAGGAGCCGTAACCACTCGGAAACAAGCTAAACATTCCCCCCCTTCCCCGACCCCTCCCCCTAATGACTGGGTAGCGAAGTTCTCTGCAGCTATGTCTGACACCGATAGGGAGGAGGTAAAGGGGGAGGAAGGCGTTGCTCAAGATGTGCATGGATGCTGGAGGAAGAATGATAAACTGTTTGTTCCCTGCTCTCTTCGGGGGGAGGTGATGGGTTGGGCGCACGGCTCGAAACTGGCGGGGCACACGGGGTTTGTAAAATCCCTCCAACTCTTGCAGAGACAATTCTGGTGGCCTGGGCTACGAAAAGACATTTCGTTATTCACTTCTGCTTGCCAAACGTGCTTAATGAGCAAGCCCAGGCCCGGTAAACCCCCAGGAGCACTACAACCCCTCCCCACGCCAGCTCGTCCATGGGAAGTGATCTCCATGGACTTTATTACTGACTTGCCCCCCAGTGGGGGAAATACTGTCATATGGGTAATAGTGGATCTTTTTACTAAGCAAGCCCATTTCGTTCCGTTTGCCTCAATCCCCTCGGCCAAGAAATTAGCCTCGGCGTTCTTGCAACACGTGGTGAGGCTCCACACTTTACCAGCTAAAGTAATCTCAGATAGGGGGATACAATTCGTTTCTCATTTCTGGGGTGAACTGATGTCACTGCTTGGGATGGAGCGGACGGTTAGCAGTGCGTACCACCCAGAGACTGATGGGCAGACTGAACGTGTGAACAAAACCCTGGAGCAATACTTAAGGTGTTTTACAAACTTTCAGCAGGACAATTGGCACTCTTTTTTGCCTTTGGCTGAGTTCTGTTACAATAATACTCAGCACTCTTCTACTGGTATGTCCCCCTTTAAGGCGGTCCATGGATATGATGCCCCGCCTTTACAATTTTTGAGTTCTCCCGACCTCCCGGCGGGAGATGCTGGTGACTGGTGCAAAAAACTGCAAGCAGCGTGGTCGTAATTGTCCAAAACCCTGGATGAGGCAAAGGAGGCATACAAAACCCGGGCTGACAAGAAACGCAACCTGTCCTGGGTCCCTAAGTGTGGCGAGTTTGCTTATTTGTCCACGCAGAACTTACGTGGTATTCAACCGAGCCGCAAACTCGGGTTGAAATTTGTTGGACCTTTTGAGATTGTGCGAGTGATTAACAATGTGACTGTGGAACTTGCCTTGCCTAAATCTCTAAAGTCTGTTCATCCTGTCTTTCATGTAAGGCTTCTACGCCGAGCGCCTGAGGAGAACAAATGGAGATCGCGACAACCTGCCCCGCCTCCGCTGCTGGTGGGGGGGGGAACCTCACTATGAAGTTTCACAGATCTTGGACTCTAAAATCTCTTGCAACCGCTTGTTTTATCTGGTCGAATGGATTGATTTTGGGCCTGAACAGAGGGAGTGGGTGCAGGCGGAACATGTTCGGGCCCCCAGGATGGTCCGTGCTTTTCATAAGTTGTACCCCCACAAACCAAAGGGGTAGATTTATTTTCGAGAGGGCTGCATGTCAGGTAGTCCTGCCATGATGGATGGAGGAGGGTGGGCGGATGGACTTTGTGTTGTGAAGGGCGGGAGGTTGGGATCGTGGGGTGTTGATTTATGCACCTGGAGTGTTCGAATGGAATGCGGAGGGCCAGGCTGTGCAGGCTCTATCTCGAGTAGACTTAACATGCTGACCTTGGAGGAGACAGGCTGTGAGCTTCCTATCGCTTTCAAAGCTACAGCTTGGCTGGGAAAATGGGGGCGGTGGGAACTTCATTAATTATTGTAATCTTCAGTTCCCGCGTGCATACTATGCATTCATTGGTGGAAAGGGGGGGGTCCCCATTCACCCCCTTCCTGGTATAACTGCTTGCTTCTTGTAACCAAGTTATTCTGAACAATGTATCTGTTCCAGTAACCTACTTTTGCAGCGTTATAAAATAAACTCTATTCTTGCTTCAATGAACAAGACCTGGTGTTTGGCTGACTAGGCTAGGGACTCTGACAGGTTCCTAGCCAGAGGGCTTTTAAGGAGTTGCCTCTTCGGCGGCAGAATGCCGTGGAATTGAGGTGCTCCTTCGCCCTAACGGTCCTACCGCTGGTGGCCGAATGTTGCGAGCTAGGCTGATCGGGGCAAGCGGAGGAGATCGGGCGAGATGTGACAACTGAGGCAAGGCTGCAGGCAGCCGAGGATGAACGTGAGTTCAATGCAAGCGATTTAAGGAAGAAACGGCGAATTCCCTGCCCCTTTGTCTCACCAGTTTGGAGGGAGTTCCCCCCCCACATGAGCAGCAAATAGAAGAAAAAGGGTGGGTGCAGGGAAAAGAGAAAAGCAGTTTGGTTTTGAGAGACTTACCAGAGCGGATTTTACACATAGGCGAATTTCAGAGGTGGTGAAGGAGCGGTTGGTTCCTGTAAACAACAATCCAAGATGTCAGGCGTTGGGAAGAAGGTGATGAAACTGAAACCTCCGTGCAGTCAGAGTCCTAGGCCGGAGGAGGGGCCAGATGTCATAAGACTACTAGCGGATATGCTCAAGCCAGTTATGGATCAACTCGCTTGTATTAACCAGCAGTTAGCCGTTTTAAACCAGACGATGGCAGCACAACAGCTCCAAGTGGCGGAAATGGTTAAACAAACAGAGCAGATGATTGCAGAAGTGAAGGAGATGCACTCCGAACACAGAAAGTTGAAGAAAAGAGTGGATCAAGTGGTGAATAAGCAAAACCATCAAGAATATAGGCTTTTGTCCTTGCAAATGGAAAAAGCTAATATGATCCTCAGATTTCAAGGGGTGCCAGAGTCTTCGAAGGAAGATTTAAAGAAGCTCCTTAGTGATCTTCTCGCACCAGTTGTAGGCTTTAAAGCGGAAGAAATTATGCACGACATGGAAGCAGCGTATAGGGTGTATTCAAACTACACCAAAAAGAATAGCCTACCTGGTGAAATATCAGTCAGATTTTCAAGAAGACAAACTAGAGATGCAATTTTATGAGCAACTTCGGCAGCTCCATTGAAAATGGGGAACGACAGTATCAAGGTTCTAAAGGACATACCATTCGAGATTCGTCAGAAGCGGAAAAGTTATAAGGACTTGACACTCTTTCTCCAAACCAACCAAATTAGATACAAATGGGTAGACCCAGAAGGAGTGGTCTTTAAGATGAATGATAAGAGAGAGAAGATCGATTCTGTGTTAAAAGCCAAGGAATTTCTCAAACATCACCTGGGGACTAAAGAAGATGGCGAAACTGGTTCGAGTGGCTCTGTTCCCTCCGAGATGGATGAGAACCTGGCAGCAGAAGAAGGCGCTGATGCCCGAAGACCAGCTTATCTACTTAGGGACAGGAAACCTAAGTAAAGGCAGAAGGACTCTGAAACTGGCCTTTATGAAGCGAGTTTGAGAGATGCTCTGGAATACTCTCATAACAATTAATCAGCTAATTTTGAAACAGGGAAAGTTAGACAGGAACTCGCGGTATTCATGCATGCTAACTGTGTTATACTAACATAGATATTAACGGGGGGGAATGATCTCCTACTCTTGGGTTTTTAGTTTAGTGTGGGTTTGCTTTTTTTTCTCCCTTAGTGTTTAGTTCCCCCTCCTTTTTTCTTTAGTTTGTAGTCTATATAAAATGCAAATAAATAAAAAAATCCCCTTTAAGAATTTGGTAAATGGGAGCCAAAAAAATAGTCACACACCCAATATGGATTTCAGACCATGCACCCATTAGCATAGAAATAGAAGTTAACTGGGACAAAGTAAAAAAAAAAAAATGGAGATACAATAATATGATCATGTCTAAAGGAAAGGATAAACAATATATGGAAAATCAAATAAAACTATACTTTCAGGAGAACAGAGGAACAGTAACTACAGATATGCCTTGGGATGCAGCCAAAGCTGTAATCAGGGGACAGTGTATCATGAAAGAGAAAGAATTAAAAAGAAGATGGTACTCTGTAAGAAATAATAAAATACAAAAACTTGAGAACTTAAAAAAAAAGCAATTACAGAAATTCTGTTCTAATAGAAACAGATTAATTACAGAATTGAAGAAACATTTAGATTCATTAGACTCTAGGCATTATGAAAAAACAAGTCATGGTAAGAGATGAGTTCCAGAGAAATTAAATAAACTCCGTCAAAAGATTGGCAAACTATTTAAAGAATAAAAGAGATAAGCAAAGGGTGAGAACCATTAGAGTAGACAGGAATATAACACAGAATCCAGAAAAGATTAAGGAAGCCTTTATGGATTTCTATAAGACCCTTTACAAAAAAAGGAATACTATGGAATGTGAGGAATCAATAGAAACTAAACTTACAGAAACAGGAAAGGAAAGTCTTGAAGGGGAAATAACAGAGCAAGAAATAGAACAAATAATAAAAGGTTTAAAAACAGGTAAATCACCGGGTATGGATGGATTTACATTGGAATTCTACAAGGAAATGAGAGAAATTCTAGTACCGGAACTATGTACAGTCTTTAAGAATATACTAAAGGGGGAAATGCACCCAAGATTTGGAGGAAAGCAGAAATAACAACATTATTAAAACCACAGAGGGACCCTCAGGAAGTGGATTCCTATAGGCCAATAAGCTTATTAAATGAAGACTATGAAATCTTTGCTAAAATAATGGCAAATAGACTTAAAAATATTACTTATAAAGTTATAAAAGATGACCAGTATGGTTTTGTTAAAAATAGAAGTATAGCTCACCTGATTAGAAACATATTAAATGTATTAAGTCACTGCCGAATGGGGAAAATAGGTTTGCTTAAATTAGATGTATACAAAGCATTTGATACACAATCCCATGAATTCCTGTGGGATATAATGTTGAAATATGGCATTGGCCAGGGATTTATAAAAACCATACAGGAAATATATAGAGAAGGTTCAGTGGTGGTTCGAATAAATGGCGAACATCCTGCACAATTCTCAATAACAAGGGGAGTACGACAAGGATGCCCACTATCACCCTTTTTGTTTATAAAGGCAATCGAACAATTAGTGGAAAGAATTAGAAACTCAGGAAGGATAGAAGGTTGTAAAATAGGCAAAGAAGAGACGAAAATTAATCTGTTTGCAGATGAAATAATAATAATAATAATAATAATAATAATAATAATAATAATAATAATAATAATAATAACAATAATAACAACAACAACAACAACAACAACAACAACAACAACAACAACAACAAAAAAAAAAAAAACAACAAAAACAACAACAACAACAATAATAATAATAATAATAATAATAATAATAATAATAATAATAATAATAATAATAATAATAATAATAATAATAATAATAATAATAATAATATTTCAAAACATCAATAAGATTGTAGAGAAAAACTATAATAATATTTGGAGAAAAATAACAAGAGTTAGGAAAAGATGGAAAAGAGAGTCCTTAAATATAATATCCAGAATTAGGAGTGTAAAAATGTTCTGGATACCTAAATTAACATATCTATTTCAAATACTACCATTAGAAATTACCAAACAAAACCTGGAGAAATGGAATGCAATAATAAGGGAGTGGATATTTGGTAGCACAAAGACCAGAATCTAAAAAAAAATAACGTATCATCAGAATTCAGAATTAGGGTGGGGCGTACCAGACATAGTAAGTTATTATGAAGCCTTCCAGTTGAAAACATTTTTAGAAATAGAGGAAGATGAGAATCAGAAATGGGTCAAATTTGAAAATGAAGCAAATAAAGAAATAGGGAAATATGGTATATTGACAAACAAAGGGGAAAGAGAAGACAAACTAGAAACGGGTCCTAGGAGAAATATCTTAAGAATTTGGGAGAAGTGGCAACCAAAGTGTTTAAAAGGTATATCTAGATGGGCACCATTACAAACCTTAGAAAAGGATAGCATAGACCATAGATGGTGGGAACTGCTTTAAAAAAAAGGATTAGGAAGAATAAAAGATATGTGTAATGGAAGAATTCTGAAGTCACCCCAAGCATTAGAAGGGGAGATAGGTGCACAATATTGGTTAAAGTACAAGAAAGTTAAGAAGCTAATGAAGGATAGGAATATAAGTACAGAGGAAACAATAGAAGAGTTATATAAAAGAATGAAACAAAATAAAAGCAGGTTAGCAGGTGCAATATATAAGAAAATGATCTCAGATAAGAAACAAAAAATTACTCAGTTACAAAGAAAACGGGAGACAGAAATGCAAATAACAGAGCAAAAAGTTATAAAACTTATGAACGGAATTACAATAATTAAAAGATAAAAGTTCAAAGAACTAAAATTAAAATTCCTTACCAAATGGTATAGAACCCCAGCCGCGCTGGCAAATATGTTTCCAGGATTGAGCTCTAACTGTTGGCACTGTAAAAATGTAAAAGGGTGGTACTCACATATGTGGTAGGAATGCCCAGAAGTTAAAAAAATGAAGAAATATCATAGGAAAAATGAATAGATTATTTGCAGTAAATATAAGCATAGATTTTGAGTTAATGTTAATGAGTACAATAGGGTCAGAGACAATAGAGAGAAAGCACCAAGAACTACTGAAAGCAATGGTTCTAGCAGGTAAAGCAGTTATAGCAGCAGGTTGGAAAGATGCAAGTAAATGGACAGAGAGAAACTGGCTTAACTATCTGTTCGAAATTATTCAATCAGATAAAATCTCCATAATTAACCAGGACATGCCGTGGGAAGACAGAACAGCGACAATCCAAGAGAAATGGACCACATACTGGAGATGGATGGAAGAAGAACAAAGAAATGATGTTCAGTGGAAGCTCCAAACACTATGCCCCTGGCTGGTAGAAAAGGACTAAAAACAATAGACTGGAGGGAGGCGGGGAGGATGGGGAAAATTGTAAAAGCATAATGGGATATGAAAATGTATAATCAGAACGGCAATAATAACAACAACAAAAATATTTATACAAAAAAAAGAGACTCCAACCACATGGCCCCAGCCACAGAAAGTCACATAAATCCACACACAAAGGTCTGCATTTAACCATCAAGTCCACATATTTCACACCATGGGAATTCTGTCTACCTGTCTGTCTAACAAAGTTTGAGTACAGTGGCACCTTTAAGACCAACAAAGTTTTAATCAAGGTATGGGCTTGAAACCCCTGGAAACAATACTGACTTTGACAGGCTAAGAAAGACATAGAGAGAAAGACAAATAAAGAGGGACACAGAGAGAGCGGGGGACAGAGATATACACACACAGAGAGAGACAGAGAGAGAGAGAAACAGAGAGAGACACAGGCCCAATCTGCATCTAGCATTTGCTCCACTGTTTTACCTAACAGAAAAAGATGCGGCTCTAAACCACATTCAAATACCCCAGGCCAATGCTGTACTGACTGCAGAGTCACCCCTGAATGGCCATAAAACAGCCAGAAATCTATGCATACAGTACCATAAAACCAAGAGATCAAATGAAGTGAAAGCAGCATGCAATGTAGAGGGGAATTTCTGTTCCAGTGTGGGTTTGGTAAAACAGCAGAGCAAATGCTAGATGAAGATTGGGTCCTAACACAGGGACAGAGAGAGTGAGGGACAAAGACACACACACAAACAAAAAGGGACAGAGAGAGAGACAGAGGAACAGAGAGAAAGAGGGACTGGGAAAGAGAAATGAACACAGAGAGAAACACACAGAGGAACAGAGAGAGAGAGAAAGAGGGACAGACACACACACACACAGAGGGACAGAGAGAGAAACAGGGACACAGAGAGACAGAGAGACAGCCCCCAAAGCAGCTGACAGCCTGCATGCTCTCCAAAGCCCCCCTGCCACCCCAAAAGCAGTACCCACAAACCTGCCAGCCTCTCCACCACCCCCTACCACAAAAGCCTGGATACTCTCTGAAGCCCCCTCCCCACCCTGAAAGCATTCCCCACCAGCCTGCTCACCTCACCAGAGCCTCAGACTGGCAGCAGCCAGCCTGGGTGTAATCTGATGCCCCCTCCCTACCACAAAAAGAGTCCCCACCCTCTGCTCCCACCAATCCCACATGAAATATGCCCCCACCAACCCGTGCCAGAGTGCCCAAGCTGCTCACGGCCTGGGAGACCTTGGTGCCCACCCATCCCACCTGAAACAAGCCCCCCCCCAACAACTTACCCTTCTGGCTGGCGGTGGTGGCAAGCAAAGGCAGCACATGTTGTCTCCTGTTCCTCTTGGCCCGACTGAGGGCTGCTGGGAGCTGGGGGTGGGATTTAGGCTACAGTGCAGGCCCTGGCTGCCCATCCAACAAGCAAATCAGTTAAAAAAAAAGTTTTTCAAAAAGGGGAAAAAACCCACCCTTCCACTTTCAACGGAGGGAGGGGGAAGTGGGGTGGGGCTGGCAAGCGTTGCGAGCCACACCACAAGGCTCTGCGAGCTACATGTGGCTCACAAGCCGCAGTTTGATCACCCATAGTGTACGGGCACCATTTTTTTTCATTGTTGTTCTATTTTTTTTTACTGAGAGGTATGAGACTAGCAATAAAATGCTAATTTAAATCCTCCAAAGCAAGCAAGGGCACAGTAGTGACAGAACAACATGCAGTCAAGAGTGGGAGGCTGAAGAGTTGGGAGAAGAGAGGAGATTAACCCACCACAGCACCAAGCCAACTTCAGACGTTCAAAGGGCGATTTACACCCAAACTGGAGAAAAATATCTACAAGACCATGGAGAATGATATGAGAGGTGAAATGAATAAGGGAGCCATGGGGACTTGAAGTTAAGCCAATGAAGCACACAAAGAAGCTCTCCATGCAGCACAGGAACTCCTGGGGCCAAAAAAATTTGGGGTTTTCGGGTATTTACCAAATCCCGATACTAAATCAGTATCAGGGTTCAGGAATATCATGAAATACCAGTATTTTTCAGGTTCAATATACTCAAACCTGAAAAATATCACTTTTTGCACACCCCTAGTTGGTATGCCTCCCTCATGGATCACTGCCTTGTCGTGGCGAGGGGGCTTGCATGGTTCGATGAGGATGTGGGCTATGCTGTGGAGGGCCACCCAGGACGAACAGGACACAGCAGAGAACTCAGACCAAGCGTGATCCCCTGGAGAAGGAAATGGCAACCCTCTCCAGTATCTTTGCAAAGAAAACCCCATGGACAGTAACAAAAGGCTAAAAGATATGACAACAGAAGATGAGCCCCTCAGGTCAGAAGGTGTTCAATATGCTACTGGGGAGGAGCAGAGGGCAACTACGAGTAACCCCAGAAAGAGTGAAGCAGCTGAGCCAAAGCCGAAAGGACGCTAAGTTGTGGATGTGTTTGACAGTGAAAGGAAAGTTCGATGCTGCAAAGAACAATACTGCATAGGAACCTGGAATGTAAGATTTATGAATCAAGGTAAGCTTGAGGTGGTCAAAAATGAGACGGCAAGAATGAACATCGACATCTTGGGAATCAGTGAACTAAAGTGGACAGGAATGGGTGAATTTAACTCAGAAGACCATTATATCTACTACTGTGGCCAGGAATCCCGTAGAAAAAATGGTGTGGCCTTTATAGTCAACAAGAGAGTGAGAAAGGCAGTATTGGGATACAATCTCAAAAATGGCAGAATGATCTCGGTCCAAATCCAAGGCAAATCATTCAATATCACAGTAATCCAAGTCTGTGCCCCAACCACTGCTGCAGAAGAGGCTGAAGTGGACCAGTTCTATGAAGACCTACAACAGCTCATAGAACTAACACCAAAAAATGACATCCTCATCATCACAGGGGACTGGAATGCTAAAGTAAGAAATCAAAAGGTAACTGGAATAACAGACAAGTTTGGCCTTGGAGAACAAAATGAAGCAGGGCAAAGGCTAACAGAGTTTTGTCAAGAGAACACGCTGGTCATAGCGAACACCCTTTTCCAAAAACCTAAGAGGCATCTCTACACATGGACATCACCAGATGGGAAACACCGAAATCAGATTGACTATATAATTTGCAGTCAAAGATGGAGAAGCTCTATCCAGTCAGTAAAAACAAGACCTGGAGCTGACTTTGGCTCAGATCATGAGCTACTCATTGCAAAATTCAGACTTAAATTGAAGAAAGTTGGGAAAACCTCAAGGCCATTCAGATTTAACCTAGATCGCATCCCCAATGAATATACAGTAGAGGTGAAGAATAGGTTTAAGGGACTAGATTTGATAGAGTGCCTGAGGAACTATGGACAGAGGTCCATGACATTGTAAAGGAGGCAGCAATCACCGCCATCCCAAAGAAAAAGAAATGCAAGAAAGCAAAGTGGCTGTCTGATGAGGCTTTACACATAGCAGAGGAAAGAAGGAAAGCAAAAGGCAATGGTGAAAAGGAAAGATTTGCCCAACTGAATGCAGATTTCCAGAGAACAGCAAGGAGAGATAAGGAGGCATTCCTGAATGAACAATGCAAAGTAATAGAGGAAAACAATAGATTGGGAAGGACTAGAGATCTCTTCAAGAAAATTGGAGAAATCAAGGGATCGTTCCATGCAAAGCTGACCATGATAAAGGACAAAAACGGTAGGGACCTATCAGAAGCAGAAGAGATTAGGAAAAGATGGCAAGAATACACAGAAGAACTATACAAGAAGGACCTCAATGTCCTTGACAACCACGACGGTATAATCACTGACCTCGAGCCAGACATCCTGGAAAGCGAAGTTAAATGGGCCTTAGAAAGCATTACGAACAACAAAGCTAGTGGAGGTGATGGTATCCCAGCTGAGTTATTCAAAGTCTTAAAAGAAGATGCTGTTAAAGTGCTGCACTCAATTTGCCAACAAATTTGGAAAACACAACAGTGGCCACAGGATTGGAAAAGGTCGGTGTACATTCCAATCCCACAGAAGGGCAATGTCAAGGAATGTTCAAACTATCGCAGAATTGCACTCATTTCACACGCTAGCAAGGTCATGCTCAAAATCCTACAAGCTAGGCTCCAACAGTACGTGGATAGAGAACTGCCAGAAGTACAAGCTGGGTTTCGAAGAGGTAGAGGAACTACAGATCAAATTGCCAACATTCACTGGATTATGGAGAAAGCAAGAGAGTACCAGAAAAACATCTACTTCTGCTTCATTGACTATGCTAAAGCCTTTGATTGTGTGGATCACAATACATTATGGCAGGTTCTTAAAGAGATGGGAGTACCGGATCACCTCACATGTCTCCTGAGAAACCTGTATAAGGGTCAAGAAGCAACAATTAGAACCGGATATGGAACAACTGATTGGTTTAGCATAGGAAAAGGAGTACGACAAGGATGTATATGTCACCTTGCTTATTTAATTTATATGCAGAGTACATCATGTGAAATGCTGGCCTGGATGAATCACAAGCTGGAGTTAAGATTGCTGGGAAAAGATCAATAACCTCAGATATGCAGACGATACCACTCTGATGGCAGAAAGTGAAGAGGACCTAAAGAGCCTCTTGCTCAGGGTGAAAGAGGAAAGCACAAAAGTCGGCTTGAAGCTCAACATCAAAAAAATTAAGATCATGGCATCTGGCCCCATCACTCCTTGGCAAATAGAAGGGGAAGTCGTAGAAGTAGTGACAGACTTCACGTTCCTAGGATCCCAGATCACTGCAGATGGTGACTGCAGCCATGAAATTAAAAGACGAGTGAACAGAACAATCAATCACCATGTATAATTAAACAATTATTGTTTGTTCTTTTATATATACCATGTGTGAATTTCAATTATCATCATGATTACAAAAGTAATTCTACAAAGTAAAATATACAACTTAGCAGTACATTCAAAATAATAATACAGCTCCTAATTACAAAAACAATCCAGACAAACGACGGAGTTCTAGTACAATATCCGTTTACGTGTCCTTCATCAGGTTTGTCCTTCTGTTGTTGTTTTTTCACAGGCATGAAGTGCTGCAAGCTGCAAAGGAGTGCCATGCTTAATACACCACCAAAAATATAAAGAAATCTCTAATGATACAGAGAAGCATTTTACACTTTATAAACTCACCCAGAGTTGTCTGCTTTCTTCTAGAAACTAAGCGCTGTGGCGCACTGCCAAAAGTTTATAAGAATTAGCATTTTGAAATATGGGTGAGTAACACCTGTTACAGCCTATAGATTCTTCATTGAGGTATAGTGCCACACTGAGGGAGGCTCAGCCAATTACAGTATCCTGTAGACCTTGTCACATTAAAGCCTGCTAGAGGAGCTCCCCAGTCACCAGGTTGGTAATTTTTAAAATGTTGTCTTTACTTTTGATGTTCTTAGTGTATGTGTTATTGTTAGAGAACTGTGAAATACATACTGTGCTTGTCTGCTTTCTTCTAGAAACTAAGCGCTGTGGCGCACTGCCAAAAGTTTATAAGAATTAGTATTTTGAAATATGGGTGAGTTTATAAAGTGTAAAATGCTTCTCTGTATCATTAGAGATTTCTTTATATTTTTGGTGGTGTATTAAGCATGGCACTCCTTTGCAGCTTGCAGCACTTCATGCCTGTGAAAAAACAACAACAGAAGGACAAACCTGATGAAGGACACGTAAACGGATATTGTACTAGAACTCCGTCGTTTGTCTGGATTGTTTTTGTAATTAGGAGCTGTATTATTATTTTGAATGTACTGCTAAGTTGTATATTTTACTTTGTAGAATTATTTTTGCAATCATGCTGATAATTGAAATTCACTCATGGTATATATAAAAGAACAAACAATAATTGTTTAATTATACATGGTGATTGATTGTTCTGTTCGCTAATTATACACCGTGGTCTTGTTTGTTGTGATGAAATTAAAAGACGCCTGCTCCTTGGGAGGAAAGCGATGGCAAACCTAAGCAGCATGATAAAAAGCAGAGACATCACCTTGCCAACAAAAGTCTGCATGGTCAAAGGAATGGTATTCCCTGTAGTAATGTATGGCTGCAAAAGTTGGACTATAAGGAAGGCCGAGCACCGAAGAATAGATTCTTTTGAACTATGGTGCTGGAGAAGACTCTTGAGAGTCCCTTGGACTGCAAGGAGATCAAATCAGTCAATCCTAAAAGAAATCAACCCTGATTGTTCCCTGGAAGGCCAGATCATGAAGCTGAAGCTCAAATACTTTGGCCACCAAATGAGAAGGGAGCATTCGCTGGAGAAGACCCTGATGCTGGGAAAGATTGAAGGTCAAAGAAGAAGGGGACGGCAAAGGATGAGATGGTTAGACAGTGTCATCGATGCAACGAACATGAAATTGAGCAAACTTCAGCGGATAGCGGAAGACAGGAGGGCCTGGCGTAATCTGGTCCATAGGGTTGCGAAGAGTCGGACTCAACTGTGCGACTGAACAACAACAACAAGTTGGTATGCAGAGGAATGTAATGGCAAACTCACCCCTGCTAGTTCTCTGTCTGAAAACCCTCTGTGATCACCATAAGTTGCTGTAAAGCATGTAAAGCATCATCAAGTTGTAACCGGCTTTGCAGAGTTTACACATGCACAATGTTGCCAACAACCAAAGTGGTTTTGTGTGCTTGGTGTATACTGGTGGAACATTGACCTATTGAATTCTTTCCCACAGTAACCAGCCCTGACAAACTGAGTGATTTCAGAAAACCATGTGGACTGAGAGAGGAACATCACCCCTGCTTTTGCAGGAAGAGGGGTCCTTCCAATAAATAGTTCACCAATATTTGATTGCACAGACTAAAAAAAAGGGGGAGGAGAGAATGAGTTCCTTTTTCAGTGCATGTGCCTGTAAACAGATGGGGAGGTAGAGGAATGATGGGGCTGTGACATCTCTGACCATGACATTGATGATGCACAGGCCTCTCGTCAAAAAATTCACAGTATTGCTGCATGTGAGAAAAAATCCACCAGAGGACAATGCTGATTACTCTGAACGGAAAGTGGAAATGCAGACCAAATCACTGAAGTCCAGTCAGAAAGTTGTAGATTCAAAGCTCAGCAAATCAAAAGTAAGTAGGGTGTGGATAGTGTACCTAAGACCGTCCATTTGCTTTCCTTTCAATTTCTTACCTCCATCCGTGGTTCAGGTGACTTTTTTATTGTATTCTTTTGAGTCTTTCCAGAAACTTCTTGTATTTTCTTTGTCTGATTTTACTTCGACGTTTTCATCCCCCTGTATTGTTTTGTGGAACTTTCTTTGGTTAGTCTGGAACGGGAAGTTTTGTCTGTATTGCTGGATCATATTGTTGTAACTTTTGCTCTTCTTGGATATTGCAACAATTTTTAATTTGATTTCTTCTGCAACTTGGGCTATTGTTTTTACATCTAACTGATATTTCTTCCTGAGGTTTGCTTTCCTTCTCTCATTTTTGAATTTCCTTTCTTTTAATTCTTTTAAGCTGCTTAAGTCTGAACAGCATCTTCAAGGACAGCCCTGCATATAACAAATTGTAATAGTCTATTCTGCAGGTGACCAAGGCATGAATCACTGTGCCCAATTCTAGCCTAAACAGATAGGGAGCCAGCTAACTGGCCCAACACAGATAGGAAAGAGCCTGCCTTGCAACTGTACACACCTCTTCACCAAGGTAAGAGAGGCATCCAGCCAGACCCCCAGACTCTTAACGGAAGCAGCTAATGAGAGGCGAACTCCTGCCAGATCTGGAAGCTTCAATTCCCCCACAGGCCCAGTCTTACGTAGCCATATGACTTCAGTGGATTAGATTTTACCAACTCTGCCTCAACCATCCAAGTACAGTGTCCAGGCACTGGGTCAGAGAAGTGCGAACCCCTTCTGGCTGTTTATCAAAGAGGAGGAAGTGCTGAATATCATCAGCATATTGGTGGCAACCAACCCTTCTGATGAGCTCTGCTAGAGGGTGCATATAGATGTTAAACAACATTGGGGACAGGACTGATCTCTGGGGTACCCCACAGACTAAGGGACACACAGAATAACCCCTACCCCTGAAGAACACCCTCTAATTGTGTCCACCTCTGACTAGAGAAATGAGGTAAACCAAGAAAAGCCAGTGTAATGAATCCCAAGAGAGACCAAGATTTAAGCTGTTCTTCTCCACAGCTTCAGTCAGCCAGATTCATTCTCATCTGTCTTCACTACTGCCTTCTACTCCCTTCATTGTGGTTTTAATTCTCCTCCTCACTAACGTTCTGTCAGCCCCCATCAGTTGCCCTTTCGGAGGGGGGATCCTAACTTTTCTGTCACAACAGGGTTGAGTTACCACATTTGGGGTTTGGTGGAGACTGGACGGTATTAACCTACCCAATATTAATGTGGTATCATGCATATGGATATGTTGAATGCGGTTAAGAATGTGGAAGAACTGCAAACATGAGATAAAATCCCAACCAGTTAATGTCAAGGTCTACCCAAAGATCAGGGCTTTCGCCTCTTTACCACTGGGCCCCATCCTTTGAGACCTCTGGCCTCAATCCCCACACCCCACCTGTAAGATTTCAGGGTCTTCAGAGAAGAAGACTGCCATCATGAAGAATGTCTGAAAACAACCCATTTACAGCACCATTCTAGGCAGAGTTATATCCTTGTAAGCCCACTGACTTTCCTCAGGATTGCACTGTAAATAAAACCTACTACATGGCTTTTGTTTTTGGGTTGTGTTATGCACCAACAAGGCAATCTCCATTTTGGATGTCCTGTTCCAGCTATACGTATGGTTCTAAGAATGGACAAAATTATGTGAGGTATAACGCAATCTGCTTCAGACTCCCTATAGTTTTACACCCCCTATAAAAAAACAGTGGCTGGGAAGAAGTCCAGAAAGGATGCTTGCTAAATATACAGCGTGTCCTGGAAATACACTTCAGCTATTTCTCAAAGCAGCAAAATATATTATCCTGATTACAGGCATTTCGCAGACACTTCCCGTACCCCACTGAGCCAGTTTCCCAGGCCTGCCTTGTCTTTGCCTTATAAATTCTCCCTCTTGGGCACCACAGTGCAACATCACCTGCCTTGGTGGACTTCTCTCTGATCTGAGTCCCCCCTGGCTCTTCCTCTCTTCCTTACCATGAAGGCACTCCTGAGCATCTGCCTGTTTTGGGGCCTCCTTTTTCCAGGTGAGTGGAAAAACAGACCCCCCCCCCGTGCACTCTTTTTATTGCCTCTGGGAAGGGAATAGGCTAGGGCAAGTTCGAGGTATTTTGTCACCTTACGCAAGGTAGAATGTTAACACCATCCCCCTCAGTTTCTACCACCATGGCGTGGGTTTGTGGGGGTGGAGGAGATGATACAAATGCATTCAAAAGAATTTATTGTGGCACAGTTCCCTTGCTTGCCTCAGTAAGTGATACAGTCATCATTTACTTAGGAAAAAGAAAAGAAGAGGTGTGTTCTGTGTTTATGTGGAACTGGGTACCGTCAGGAGGGTGGCATTTCTGCACAATCAACTTATTCCTGATTTTCTTGGCATTCAATCCACGAGCATTGAAAGCAGTAAGGGCAGAGTTCTTTGGCATGTCTGCCTTCCTGCATTTTCACAGTTGTGGAGTCTGTTTATTTTCTTCCACACGTCCCTTAAATAATCAAGATTTCCAAGGGAGAGTGTGATTGCCATTGGTGGCATCATTGGTGGGCTCACAGTAGCCTTTTTCATTCCCCCCCCATGTTTATATTGATATATTCACAAGACTTAATTAAAAAAAAGACCAAAAAAACCCCTAACACACATAGGGATGAAGAGAAAGAGTGTCTGGCTCCACTGACACACGTAAGACTGATGGTGGAGGAGGGTAGCATTTGAGGGGTGGGTTGATGCCAGTTGCCCCCAGGCCTGCCTGTCTTTGCATGGGGAAGCCTAAAAGGGAGCACCTCCACCCTCTATATATTTATGAACTATACCTGAAGGATTATGTTCCTTTCAAGCCCCACCATGTCATTTATCCTTTCCTGCTGTCCTTATATATATTTGAGTTTTCGCCCCACAACGTTCTATGCACGCCAAAATAGGTTGGCGGCATGAAGTGTCTGTCAGGGGCTGTGCCTGGGTCCCGCCCACAGAGCCAAGCAATCCAGGTGTCCAGGCAGGAGGTAGGGTCCCTGTTCCATACCCCCCAGCTGCCTTCTGAGGCGACTGGGAGGCCCCCCCTTCAAACCCACCAACCCCCGCCTTCTCCCGCCGCCTGCAAAGTCGGCAGGCTGAAAGAATGCCCCCAAGCCTGTCCCCCGCCCCACGTTCTCCCTCCACTGAGCCCGCCCCCTTCGCCACCTTCCACTGCCACCTGCAGAGCCAGCTGGCCAGGAGAAGGCCCCTGAGCCCCCCCCCCACACGCCACCTCTAGAGGCCAGGTCTACCAATACATTGGAAGGGGCGGGTAGACCTGTTCTCCAGAGGCCAGGTCTACAGATATAGTGTCAGGGAGGGTGAACCTGTTCTTCAGAGGCCAGGTCTACCATGAAAGTAGAAGGGGGTGGGTAGACCTGTTCCTTTCTCTCCCCCCCTTCTTTGTCTCTATCTCTCTTACCTCTCTTTCTTTCTCTGTCACCCTCTTCCTTCCTCCCTCCCTCCCTTAAACCCACCCTACCTACCTTACTAGGGCTCGTTGTCTTCAACCACAACGGGCCTTACTCCCTAGTATATATATTTTTAAAAATAATAGGCACTAAAATATTAGAGTATCAATATACCAATGCAATGATACAGTTAGCAGTTTCTCTGTATTCCCAGCTTTCCCTTTTGTACAGATGACCATGAAGGGCTTGGCCCTTGCAGCAACTGCAGAAAGTAGCATAATGGAAGAGAGTCAGCCACATGTTACCCTGCCTTTTAAATCATCTAGGGTTATCTTTGCAGACACGTGGACATTTTTAAAAGCACAGATTTTCCCATGGGTATTATGTTATTCCTATGCAGTGTCACCCATGTCCATGGAGGCTTCCTTTTTAAACAGGAGAAACACTGTCCACACCTCAGCCTGCCAATTAGACATGGCACTGGGGATCATCCAGAAGTTCCTCTGCAAAATGGTGGAGGGTTTTAAAACACATTTAAAAGGGTACTGTGTCATCTCTATAGAACATTACTCATGCCTCTCGGGGGAAAAAAAAAGGGGGAGGGCGGAGAGTCCTGAGGCAGGTAACTTGAGAACATCGCAGTGTCAAGGGTTCAGTGCATCTCGGGTGTAGAAAGCAAACCACCACTAAGAATCGAGAGAATACGGGTCATCGTGTTCCCTCTAGAAACTTCTTGCAAGGGCAATTCCATGCATATTTCCATCGGCAATGTGGCCACAATGGAATTCACCTTGGTTTGGAAGCACCCCAAGAGAACCTTTAAACTCTGCCCTAGAATGGGAAAAAAATTCATTTTCTGCACCGGAGAGAAAATCTGTACCACTGAAGTCTCTTAACTGGAAATGTTAATCCTATTTGTTAATTATTATCTGACCTCCATAGGTGTCACTGGTGCAAGGCCACCACTGACCTGTTATCAGTGCATGGGAGAAGACTGTGCAGACCCAAAAATTCAGAAGTGTGACGCTCACCAAGAGGCCTGTTATGCATCACTGGCTGAAACCACACTTGGTAAATGACAAGAACTTTAACGAGAGACAGATTTATCGCTTGGTCCCTTCCCCAGCAAAAAGAAATTTCCTCTATAGAAAGGAGATGTTTCTAAACTTTGACCTCCTCACCTGTTAATTCAGTCTGCCACTTCCAGTGCAGAGCTTGAGCACATTTAGGGCCAGAGAACATGATACAGTGGTCCTGGGGTGGGTCCCAGTCAGCCATGAGGATTGTCAGACAGGCACTTGCAAGTTCCCCATTTGGAAATCAGTTCCATGACATGCTGAGCGTGATTCAGATTAGGATCATGGCAGGTGGGGAGAGGGTGCTTCTGCCTTTCCCTCCCCTGCCATATCCCCAAACCGAAATAATCCTGGAGGAGCACCCATGAAATGTTCAGAGTACCACATAATCACCTGGAGATTCCCCCGATGAGGCAAACAGTGACAGAAGCAGACAGAAATTGCTGTTTGTGTGTGGGGGGTGGAGGGCTGACATCTTGACACCTCCGTTCCTTTAATCTTGGCCAGTGTTTCCGTGGTCAGCCCCAGTCCACTCCAGGACTTACTGCAGACAGGAGCATGGAACAAGGAAGTCTCTGTCCCTGCAGTTTCACACATGTGGGGGGGGGGAATCCCTACCTTATTGAACTGTAGTTCTATTTGAAGCAACACTGCCTCCTTATCCTGATCCCTACCAATAAGGACACTGCAGTGTTCTCAGCTGTTACTCTTACTAGTTAGTTTTGTCTAGTAAACCCAGCTATTTCAGGGTAAAAGGCCTCTTTACTAGCAGCTTCTCACACATCTCGTTTGGCCCTTTGGGGAACATCAGAGACATTTTCTCTCTGTGCCATCCTAGCCTTAAAAGAGTAAGTCAGACAGACTGACTGTGTGATCTCTCTTTGTGACCGCCCTTGTCTGCCCTGAGCTGAAGCACAGAGAAAAATGAGAATAGGAGATCATACAGGAACTGGGGTGGGGGGTGGTCAGATGTTCCTAGGGTTGCCCCTAGCTGCCCACTTCTAGCGGGAAATAATCTGCTGCAGACCGGTTTGATGATGGGAGAGGAAATTGGGATATGAGTGGCATCTCTCGTTCCTCAAGACTAGAAACTCCCCTGGTGGCTGTGGTTTCTACCACTGAGATCTGTGGCATCCCTTGGGCATTGCAGTGCCCTGTGGTGTCATTTCTAGGCTTCTGCCCAGAAATGATGGCATCAAGGGTTGCTGGCAAAGGCAATGGGCTGGCAGCCACAGATGTAAGTCTAGGAGAAAAAATCCATGGGTCGTGGCTTGGAGAAGCATATATCCCCACATTTCCAATTCAGTTCTCAAAGAAACTGACAATACAGCACTGAATATGCTAATGATTCCCCCCCCCCCGAAAGCAACAACGTGAAGCAACACTAAGTTGAATTAAGAGAGACGAGTGTCTTGATCTGTTGCTGATCTAATATAACAGAAAGGAACTCTGCGCTTCCCTTTCACAGCCAACTCACTGATGTCAGACCTCCTTATGCCTATCAGGCAATGTGCTCCAGCCAGTTTCTGCATGAACAGCTACGTCAGCATGTCTACATTAAATGGTGGGACCTCTCGTTCTGTTTTCCAGTGCTGCTACACTGACAAGTGCAACAACATGACCATTTCATGTAAGTGCCTCTCCTTTATATGGAATGGTGGCCATTCATGATTAAATGGGAAATGAAGATCTGTGCTTGTTGCTCGGAGATAGGAAACTCCTTCACTCTCGGGACTGGTTGGGACTTACTTACAATCTCTAGTCCTGAAAGAGAGATTTCTGTTTTCATTTTGAAATCACACAGAAGTTTAGAGCAGCAGACATGATTCTTCTTTCCTCCAGTTAATCTCCCAACAACCCTGTCAGGGAGTCTGGGCAGAGAGGGTGACTGACTAGAAGAGGGGTCCCCAAACCTTCTGAGCCTGTGAGCACCTTGGGCATTTTTAAACGGGGTAGTGGGGGTAACCAAAAAAAATGGCTGTGGCAGGAAGTAGGGCCACACTCAGAGGAGGAAGCCCAAGTGCAGAGGAGGAGTGAGGGAATTAAAAATACACTCGGAGAGGGAGGGGGAGAGAGAGAAGAAGACAAACACGGTGGTCTCAGCTGCAGTTGAAAGAATGTGATCTTAATCAGCATAGCCAACCAGATCTTCAGGGCCACCTCGGAAGCCCTGCTGGACAAAAAAGCCCCTTCTGGCCCCACTAGGGCTGCCAGCCCCCAGGTGGGAGCGGGGAATCTTGTGGGCTCCTGACCACCACCGGCCAGCTGGTCAGTGAGGGAAGCTTCGCCCCCAACAACTACGACCCAGCACCACGCTCCAACACACAGCACACAGAAGTGAGATTGTCACATCTTGTACATTGTGAAAGATCGAGTTCAGGGGTCCCCTGAAATTGTCACCCTGCCCCCTACTCCTGGAAAGTTCCCTCCCACCCCGGTCTTTCATGGTCAAGTAGGAATTTTGATCTGGATTGACCTCTTCCTAATCAATGGCTCTTAGTAATACGGAGCTCTGGATTACTGCAGTTGTTCTGCTTCAGTCTAACTCTCTGTTTTAGTTGCTTTTATTCTGTTGTTGTTGTTTTTTGTGTTCATTCATAAATAAAGTTTCTTAAAAGCAGTAATAAGAGTAGGATAGAACTATGAGCTAATTGGGTTAATTGTTGCAGTGCCCAAGCGTGTGGAATATCCCCCCAATGGGGTGGAATGCCCAGCCTGCTTTGTCATTAATGCAACGGAATGCCAGCAAGAGGAGACCATGCGTTGCACCGGCGGGGAGACCAAATGCTATGAGACAGGTGCTCACATCTCCATCGGTAAGCAGAGGTGCTCTATTTGTTGCTACTTTAGACAAAGGGTATCCAGGGACTAAGAAAGAGGAGACTAATTTCATGTGACCACTGGAAGCTCCCTTATACTCTGTCAGAGCACTGGATTATGAAAGCAAGGGCTGTCTATTCTGAATGGCAGCTGCCTCTCCTGAGTCTCAGGACTGTTTATGCACCCATCATTTTCTCTCCTTTCTCCTCCAATATATTCCACCTTTTAAATTGCCTTTTTTATCACAGAATCATAGAATCATAGAATGTTAGAGTTGGAAGGGACCTTGCAGGTCATCTAGTCCAACCCCCATCACTCTGCAGGAGTGAAGACGAAAGATTGCCCTACATACCTACAACATACCCAGGGGTGTTTTGGGGCAGGAACACACAGGAACAGAGTTCTGGTGGGCTGCTGAGTTGGCCATGCCCAACAGGAACTCATTAGCATAATAGGCCACATCCATCAACAGAAACTCATTAGGATTGGCTACATTAGAGGTGTGTGGCCTAACATACATTCCTGCTATCAAAAAAGCCCTGGGTTTTGACAACAAACCATGTAAACAGAATAAAAGGGGAAAGGTGGGTGCGGCTTGATGACCACACTTCTGGTAACATGGGGGTGTGGACTATTGTGCTAATGAGCTGTGCTGTCAGGGGTGTGGTCTAATATACTAATGAGTTTCTGCTGTTGGGTGTGGCCTATTATGCTAATAAGTTCCTGATGGGCTTTTTCCACAAAAAAAGCCCTGAACATACCCAAAAGATGGTCGTCCAGCCTCTACTTGAAAACGTCCAGGGAAGGAGCATCCACCACCTCCCGAGGCAGACTGTTTCACTTTCTCTCTCTCTCCCCCCTCCCCCCATCATCTTTCTATCTATTTTATCTATCATCTATCTATCTATTAAACAGAGAGGGCTCAGGGTGGGTAACATCAAAGCATATAAGATTAAAAACCAGCGAGCACAACAACTAAATACAAGAAACAGTTAATCAGTTAAAAGACAGTGAGCAATAATTCAACCTCCAGAAACCAGATAGATGATACTGGTTTCAGATCTAAATAACCCCTCTATGCGGGGCAGTCTCTATATGGGCTCATTACAGGAAGGCCAGCTAGTTGGGTTTCCACTGCCTCAACTGAAATCCGGGTGGAACAGCTCCCATTTTGCAGACCCTGCCGGACTGTAACGAGTTCTGCAAGGCCTTGATTTCAAATGGGAGCGTGTTCTACCAGGTAGGGGCCAGGACACTTCCTCTCATCTTCAGCTCTCATTTATGTTGGCTCTTGTGGACGATTCTGCATTTATTTTCTCACATCCCACTTTCACTTCGCCATTCTTCTGGGTCTTCTGAAATCTGTTTTGTCATGAACTTATCAACTACTCAGCTTGCAAGTCGATCATTTCTCCGGCACAGACAATTCACCATGGGCACCGAATTGCCACCCACTCCCTGCCCTTTCTCTGCCCATTTCTGTTCCCCTGCCACCATAGTGAGGTACAGGTCTTTGCGGTCTGCTGTCACTCTGCTCTCCCTTTTCTGTACTGCTGATATTTTTAAAAAAACATGTTTTATGACAAGCAAGCTTCAACAGAGTACCCTCCCAATTTTCATGAGTATCAACAATGATCACATCTGTAAAGCAAGACTATATCCCCCTTGAGGGAGGGGTGCCAGTGGCAAGGAAAGAGTGGGTGACTGTTGTGAGATGAAAACAGGTGTTAGCCAAATTGCTCTATTATTTAGTAAAGATGGGGAATTATAATTATTAATATGCAGTTGGCTGATCCATAGGATCTGACCTGTGTATACCAGAGTTAGAATTCCAAAGCACCCAGGAACAGACACAGAAACTGGGTGGCTAAAATAATGATTTCTTTACTAAATATTCCCAAACATACAAACAATATTCACACAATATAGCACTAAGGAAGCAGAGGTGATTGATGAATTCTAGAGGTGTGATACAACCTGTCCAGATGTGCAGAGGTCCATGGATTCTGGCCTAAACTCAGAGAGTTCAGGGGTGGCCTGCCATTTTGGATCATGGCAGAAAACACACCATCTAAGGCCATGTATATGCTGGGATATAGGCATTGGCAAAGAATGCAGGCCAATGGGTGGCCCTGGGGCTGGTCTCAGGTAAGAACAATAGATTACCTGGACCAATGATGAATCCCAGGGGGGTGTGATGCCAGTAGGAGCAGACTTTAGGTATGACCAATGAGCTTCCGGAGAGACAGGGTCTGGATTTAACAACAGAAGCCAGGTGTTGGGTAGCTAGTTAAATGGATGATCTGACTTACTAATGGTCCTGGCCAGGGTGGACAAAAGGTGGGAGATGTCCCTGATTAGTATCAGGAAGGATTGCTAAACATTTGAATGATTGATTGGTTTATCCCAGTATCTTGAGGGACAGAGCAAGAAAGTCAAAGAATTCAGACAAAGAATTACTGGAGACAGAGTTAACTGCCAGATGGCCTCTAAACAAACATTTAGAAATGTAGATATACTTTACCTGGTAGAACCCATTGTCATTCCATAAGCATAATTTCTGCTGGGTGGAGGGGGAAGACTGGAGGCTTGCTCTGAGGTCACCTTATGAAACCTGAATATGAAATCCCTTTTTGCAGACCACTTGCAGCCTGACTCTGCTTTACTCCCAGTCCTCCTGCCTGCACCCTCATTTCCCATCCTCTCCCTGCCTCCCTCATTCCCCCCTCCTCCCCCAGTCCTCCCTCTCCCCTCCTGGGAACCTGGTGCTTTAAACCACGGTGAGGACAGAGGGCTTTTCCTTGCCCGCCAGGCTCTCCTTCTAGTGCAGGCAGCCGATAGGAGAGCTGCCCTTCTGCCCTGCCTGCCTTCTATGAGCCACTTACCTCCATATCATTCTGTAAAGTACAGTGCTTGGACTACCTTGCAGGCGGTGAAGGGGGGAGGCAGGAAACCCTAGACTGATACCTTGCCTGTCTGTTTGGAAATTAAATGTTTCTTCAGTTCTGACTGACTCCTGCCTTCCACTGTGGCAGCATACCTCTCCGACAGCGGCCCTTTCCGCAGTCTCCTTTTAATCCATGTTCACCACAGCGTCGAACAACCACACCTTTGCTCCATCTTTTCTCCTCTATTGTACGTATATCATGTTAAACTGGATTGGAACCTGTTTTCAAATTCCACATTGTCCTTTCAAATGTGTCTCAGAGCTGTTTTCATTTGCCCTTAGATCCGTTTCATTTGTCTCGGGGTGCATTTATTTAACATCACCACAACAGTAGCCTTGTGAAACAACAGCTGCATCCTGCTGTGATTTTTCAGCCCAGCTACAGAGCTGATCATGTGGTTCTGTTGCACACGGGTGGAAGAAAACCTTTCTCTTCAAAATATGTGACATGACTATCTTTGGAGAGCCTAAGTATTATGTGCATTCCCATGAAAGCATACACTCTGAATAAAACTTGTTTGGTCTTAAAGACGCCAACTATATCTGGAGAGAATTAAACAAAACCTCGCAAAACTAGGCAGCTGTTGCAACAGCAACAGTAGTCATAATTAATAATAGAAAAAGTTGAATACTGTAGGTAATGATCCTTCTACTATGCCACCTTCACAAGAACAAAGACCAGCCTTCCTGGACCAGACCGAAGGTCCAGCATCCTGTTTCCTCCCAAGGCCAGTTGCCTCTATGAAGCTTACAAGCTTACATCTCTCTCCTCCCTCATTCCCCCCCCCAACAGTTGCACATATAGGGAAGTGGTACTTGAAAAAAATGAGTCCAGGGTATAGCTGCTTAATTTCCCAGAGAAGATACAGGAGGAGTGAGTATCAGCAAATTGAAAGGAAGAAAGCAAAGAGACAGAAGAGGCCACCTTATGCCCCGCCTGGCAAAAGTTGATTGGCTGAAATATGAGCTGGTAATGGGTAGGGAATAGTACACGTGAGCACAGGCTCCTGCTTGGGAAAAAAAACAACAACGAGGGGATGGTGGGGAGGAACAATGGGCCATGATTCTACATGTGCTGTGCTCAAACCGGTGTAGATGAAAAAAATCCATTGCAAAAGTAGTCTCAAAAAACGCAAATGTAGAATAAAAAAATTTAAACTCAGGGCAAAAGTGGAGTGAAGGTGGAGACTTATGTGGAATGCAAATCCTTGAAGAGCTCCAAACGCAGAGCGAAATGCCAATGCCAAACTCATTCAAAGGGCTCAAAATGAAAGAAAAAGATTGGAAGACTAAAAGTGTAAGGCTAAGCTATTGAGCAGCAGAAGAGTCTCCACCTTTGGGGCTGGCAAGAGTCACACTTCCCATTCTGATCAATGCTACCCTCGGGGCTCTGGAGAAAAAGACCAATGTTGATGCTCTTGTTTCTTTCACAGATTTTCTTGGACAGGAAGCTAATATGTATTTCCAAGGATGTGCAACACCAAACGCGTGTTACACTCCACTCCCCGACGCAGAATCGATCCCCAATAAAGTGAAAATCATCTTCAACGAAAGGCACTGCACCGATGGAAACGTGAATGTGTAAACAGGGGAGTCCAAGTTCTCCATTTTTTGAAGTCCAGCATTCCTTGACAATGAAAAGGAAGTTGGGGGCCAAGGGACCCGAACATAAAAAGCCTGGCACTCTGGACTCCTGGGTTGCCTTCTCTGTGGAGGGAGGTGGTGAAGGGGATAAAGGGGGGGAGCAGAAAATGAGGCTGAAGATAGACAGCCAGTTTGTTGTAGTGTTTAAGTGCATGGAGGGAGGACCGGGTTTGATTTTCCACTCTTCCACTTGCACCTGGCTGGATGACCTTGGGCAAGCCGTAGTTCTGATAAGATCCGTTCTTGAAAAAGAGCAGTTTCTGTCAAGAGCTCTCTCAGCCCCACCTACCTCACAGGGTGTCTGTTGAAGGGATAGGGGAAAAGGTAAAAGCAATAGTTTCCTGCATGTAACTTTCCTCTACTTGCAATTTCATGTTATACACAGAAACTACGAGATTTAAAAGTTTGTGAACTATTCTTAATATTATATTATTTAAAGTTCATATCTTTATGTTTCTCTCCTATCCAATTATAGAATGGAGTCCATAGTCCAATAAAGTCTTCTTCCATTAGCCCTTTTAGTATCAAGATCAATTTATCCATTTCCGCATTTTCCATAACCTTCACTATTAAATCATGTTCTGATGGTGTTGATGGAAATTTCCAATATGTTGCTGTTGTTACTAAATGGAATATAAAATATCTCCGATTTCTGAGATAACAATTCTGGTCAGATTTATCCCATGCTTTTTCTGAGGAGCTCAAGGTACTGTTCATGAATTCCCCATCATCTATTTATTCCTCTTATCAACAATCCTCTGAGGTTAGGATGAGAATGTCTCTCACAAGAGACCTGTCACCTTGGTAACAGACCTGCCCTGCCTGTGAAATCTTTCATTGCAGGGCAGGAAAATGGCATGAGAGCGAAGGCTGAAGCCTCCTCAGACAATATGGTCCACATCTGAATTCATGCAAACTAAAATCCCAACAGGGAACTCACAACAACATTTGGATTGCAAAGGGGGAGGGGGAAGGAAAGATGTTGTACACCACCAAGAGTTTTCAAGGGATGAACAGTGAAATCGTGTGCATGCACGACTGAACCACCTTAAAGTACTTGCCCATGATATATATGTCATTATTTCACAGTCTGCCCTCTGAAATTGTGGGTGGTATAGACAGGCCTGTAGTCAGAAATTTTGGGGGGCACTGGTGTGTGTGTGCTAATTTAATTAGTCACACACTTACAAACATGCCCCAACGAAAGCCAGCTCTCGCTGCCCTGCCTCAGTGTCTGACTGCGCAGCTTGTTGTGGAGGAGGCAGACATGGCAGAATGGTGTCACATGACACCAGCAACAAGCTCAGAACATGGGGAGGAGCCAGATGAGCACCCACACCCCCAGGGCCTCCTCTCTGCCCTGGCTGCCATCTTCTCCAGCTTCACACCTGCCCTCTCTTCATGTGCTCATGCATGGGGGGGTGGGGTCATTTCACCCTGGAGAAGTGGCTGAGCAACCAGAGCAAGGCAGAGAACCTCTCAGGAAGCACCCTGCCTTCAGGAAGCCTTGGAGACCAGCGGAGGAGAGGGCTGTCAGAACCGCAGTAGAGTAGATGCGCAGGGCTCTGTGAGGAAGCCTCAGGGCTGCAGCAGCCAGTTATGACTGGGCTCTGCCATTCTCTGGGAGATCTCAAGGCCTCCGCGGGAGCTCATGTGAGCTAGGGAGGGATGAGGAAGGGAGAGGGAAGACTGGGAGGGAGGCAGCAGGGCACGTTGGTGAGGGGCGTTGCCCTCAAATTCCCATTCCCCCCCCCCCGTGGCTTCAGACTCTATATTCTAGGGGTTCTATATTCTGCATGAGGAAAATGAATTCAGAAAGGACCACGTGTCCCAACTGACAACTCAACCTGCCTCTGCTAATAACACCGTTTTATGAGGCTCTGCCCCATCCAGAGAATTCCCAGGGCCCTATGATTAACCTCTTCCACTTCCCTCCCTCAGAGGCTAGATCTTCCCTCCATTTCTGTGTTCCCTCATTGACTGCGCAGCCCTGGTCATGTGTTTTCTTCTCCCCCTGAAGAAACGTTGGCTGCCCCACCCTGTCAGTAAGATTTAGTTTGACTATTTGCTTAGCCCAGGACCATGAGGGAAGGGATAAGACCACGCTTGGTCTTAAACCCTTGGAAATGGCACTTTAAAAGCATTAAAAGTTCAAAAATAACAAAAGGTTTTAACTTCAAAAGGAAAGACCAGGTGAAATCAGGGACTGAAAGTACTGAGGCAATACTAGTACAAGCAAAGACTTCTAATCGTATATAGTAGGGTAATGAGAGGTTCTTAATTTATTCACAGTTACTTCCATATTTATATTGAGAGGCATTTGTTCCAGTATTTTCCAAAAGCTCTAGTATGCTTTGAGTAATCGCTGACTTGTTTGCTGATCAGAAGGCTGGTACCCTCTTCCCAGTACCAAAACCCCTTCTCTTGGAACACCAGTACTCTTGAGTTGTTCACTGACTTTTAAGGTTTCTATAGGCAGTATCTGTTCACACCAGGGAATTCTGTCCTTCTCAGGGAGAACTCTCCCTGTGTGACTGGGCAGGAGTCTTCTTCTCTCCCTAGAAGATCTATCCCCTTTCCTTTGGCCTGAATGGAAGTTCTCTTTATTAATCAAAATTCCGTGTCATAGTCTCCCCCAGTTCTCTGTCTTCAAACTGCTCTCAACTAATGCCGAATTCAGACTGTGTTCAGCCAAAGTAGAAATCTGACTCCGTCAGCGCTAAACCCTTTTTTCTGTCAGGGCTAGTTCTGACAGTCTCAGTACACATCTCTTCTCGGTTAAGGCAGGAATCTGACTAAATCTCCCCAGCATCCAGCTCCCCAAAATGAAGAAGCTTCACTATCCAAGGACTACAGAAATATAAAATCTTGGCCTAATTTTACTGCTGCCCCTTATTTAGTTAACATTACCTATGAGCTCTATAGATGGGCCTTCCAGAGCCCTTTTTGAGGCACTCTCCTCTGCTGTACTGCAAGGTAAATTCAATCGTGTTCCCATGCATGAACATATATGCCCATGGATGGCTAACATGGTGAAACCAATTACTCATTTCCTCCTGTTCTGCAGATTCTATCAGGAGGAACAAGACCATCTTATACTATCCCTTCTGTCTCAGTTTAGCCCTCTGCAGTCTTATCTTGACTCTAGGCCAGAAGTCCTTCATGAATTCCTCTTAGAAGACGTTCAGAACTCAGTGACTTATGCTGTGGCAAAATTTTGTTGCTTCGCTATTAGGAAACGTAAAATTTTAGCTGGGAAAATTGTATGATTCTCTTATTAATATTATTTTATTGATTTTATTAATTTTCTCCTGTTAATGTTTTTACACTATTCCCATGTTGTTTTTCTATACTATTCCCTTTTTATTACTGTTTAATCCTTCTTATATTAGAACTGTACTGTTTTACTGGCTCTCGCTGTAATAAATTAGATTGGATCAGCATCCAGCTCTCTCAAGACTTTTTTTTGCTTAGCCAAGGATAACCAATCAGACTGCCCAGAGCAGCCTGTCACTCAAGGTTCTCTGGCTCTGTGGAAAAAAAATAACCCTTCTCAGTCCTTGAATTGTTGGTACAGCACTTCCCTTAAAAAGTGCAGTCTTTCACAGCCCCCCCCCATCCTCTGCCCACCACCACGCACTCATACCCTTGTTCCCTCCCACACAGCGGCGGATGTGTCCTTCCATTGTCCATTGTCAGAAGCACTCTCACTGACCATGATCTGAGCTGCCAGCAGACCTTTCCCTGGTGGCATCAGGCAAGGCATGCAGCAGAGGCATGGCTGCCATCCAGTGTTATGTGGGAAATGAAGGCCTGAGCTTGAGGGCACTGTGGCTATGAGATGGGGAAATCCTTCACTCTCAACACTGGTTGTATTAGTTTTTCCTTACCCAATTCCTATAGAATTTAGAGGTAGGGATTTACTAACCTTTCCCCAAATCCCGTAGTATTGCAAAATCAATATAATATTTCTAAAAAAAGGAAAAGCAAAAGTTTTTGGGCCGCTGACACATAATAGGCCCTTTTGGTGTGATAGAACTTAAGGACAGCATTGGCTGTTCTTTCCCCTTGGGAGGCGACGTACTGTATACGGGCTTTCCTAACCCCATTTGACTGAAGGACCATACCCACGTATTTAAAGCAGGAAACCTGTTCTAATGAGTGCCCATTTACAGACCAGATTATTTTCTTTTGTCTAGGCCCAAAAGCCATAACCTTGGTCTTTTGAAAATTTGTTATTAATTCCTTGTTATTACAGAACTCTGCTAACTTACTGAGATCTCTCCTAAGGCCAACCGGTGTTCTTGCTAAGATGACAGTGTCATCCGCATACAATAAGATAGAAACATGTTATTGTTGTTGTTGTTGAAGTTTTGGGGAATGTAAACTGGGGGAGTCCAAATAACTTACTATATCATTAATATATAAACAAGGAAGGGGCTAATAAACAACCCTGCCTAATTCCCGTATAGGTGTTGATAGGGTCCAATAAATTTCCTTTCCTAATAAGCCTAACCTGCAAATGAGTGTTATCATGAAGAGCTCACAACAAAAAGAGGAGCCTTCTGTCAATTGAGGAAGCTTCTAAACTGGCCCACAATTCAGACCTCGATATTGAGTCAAAAGCTGCTTTCAGATCAATGAAGGCAGCAAAAAGTGAATTAGAGCCCTAAGCAGCATATTTTTTCTATAAGATGTTGAATAGTAAGACAGTGGTCCAGGGTGGATCTATCCTTTCTAAAACAAGCTTGCTCTTCCGCAATCACAATTTCTTCAATCAGCCACTCTTAAAGCTTCGCCAGAAGGTGTTTAGCATATAATTCGCTACATATAATTAAGAGACTAATAGGTCAATAGTTTGCAGGCTCTTCTCTTGTTCCCTTTTTGAATATGGGGAGTCGACTAGTGCTGTATTCCATTCTAGGGGAATAAGACCTGAGGAATCAATAAAAGTAAAAAGGGCTGCAAGGAAAGGTGCTCACCAATCGATATTTTCTTTAAAAGGTTCTGGTGGCAGTCTGTTAGACCCTGGAGCCTTAGCATATTTTAACTGAACAATATAAGATTTAATTTCCTCTTGAGAAACTGGCAGCCAAGGAGGCAAGTCCTCAAAGTCGGCAATTGTCACTGGGGTGGGGGTGGGGAATCTTTATATAATTACTCAAAAAAAGTAACCCATTTGCAGGGCATTATTGGGGGATCAACCTGGCAGAGAGTATTTTGTTTATTATCCATGAACAATTGCCAAAAAAGGGAAGAGTTTTTCTGTTTGGCAGCTAGAATTAATTCTGCCCAAAGAGTTTTGGTGTATTTTTTTCCTTTTGTTAGATTAGGTGTTTATAATCCTTTTATTGTGACCAGAGTTCCTGTTGGATTACAAATCTTTGATCAGCACTTAATTTCTTAAACTGCTAATAAAGGGCAGAAAGATCTTTCCTTGCTTTTTGGCAATCCACATTGAGCCAGGGTTTCGATTCCCTGTGGGGTGTTGTGTGTTGGCCTTGAGGTTCACATAGAATAATTTTAAACTCCTGCACAAGTCGTTTATAACATGTAAGGAGGTCATTCTGTGTGTTAGCTTCCTGACAAATAATTTTTAAAATTTAGGAACCTTTAACCACAATTACTTCTCTGAGTTTTGCTTGCATCTAGGGAAATCATCTCATTCCATGACCTAATACCAGGGAACCTTCATACAAAGTGTGAAGGAAAGGAGTTTGAAGTGACGAAGGAAACTTAAGTTGGGCAAAAAGAGGGAAGTGGTCGCTATATATAAAAAAGGAGATCTATATAGTAAACTTAACTCTGGAGGATGCAGTGGCCAACATTTTACTTACTGGAGATTTTAATGCCCGCCTTGGCCCAGATGATGCAAGCCTGCAATTTAAAGTTTGATTTTATTTTAAAGCAATTTTATTGAAGAAAGGATTTTATAATTTTACACCACCACCAAAATCAATTAATAATATAATAAACAAACTACACATGCATGCTTTACCTTCATATCTTCTCCATCATCTTCCTTCTTCCTTCTCCCAGAATTATTAGAAAATAAGGCTTATGAAGTTTTCAAACAATTTTAGCTCCTTATAGTAATTTGCAATGTATTCACAAATTAATCTTGAACTAAATTATAATTATAATTAAACTAGTGAGCAAAGCCCGTTGTGGCAGGAGACAACGGGCCCTAGATAGGAAGGAAGGGTGGGTGGAAGGGAGCAAGGGAGAAGTGGAGGTACAGAGAGAGAGAGGGAGGGAGAGAGAGAGAGAGTTAGAGTGAGGGGGAGGGAGGAAAGGGGGTGAGAGAGGGAAAGAGGGGGCAGTCAGAGACAGGGTGTGCGATGAGAGTAAGTTTGAAAGAAAGGAAGGAAGGGAGGTAGGTAGGGAGGAAGGGAGGAAGAATGAAAGTCAAGAAGGAAGAAAGAAGGGTAGAAAGAGACAGTCTGAGAGAGAGAGAGTGGAAGGAATGAAAGAAGGGAGGGAGGGAAAAACGGGACAAAAGAAAGAGGGGGGAACAGAGTGAGAGAGAGATAAAGTGTGGAAGGGAGAGAGAGAGAAAGGAAGTAAAAAGGGTGGTGGTGGGAGGCGCGGGGTGGGAGAAAGTGGGGGGCTGGGCCTGCAGCCGGCGTGCAGTGGCCATGCCACCGCCGCCGCCGGCTTTCTCCTGGTTGGGGGGTGGGTGGGAAGGGGCTTCAGCCGGCGTGCGGTGGCTGTGAGGCCGCCGCCGCCAGCTTTCTCCTGGTTGGGGGAGGCGGGAAGGGGCTTCAGCCAGCATGCGGTTGCTGTGAGACTGCCGCCGCCAGCTTTCTCCTGGTTGGGGGGCAGGAACGGGCTTCAGCTGGCGTGCGGTGGCTGTGAGGCCGCTGCCGGCGGCTTTCTCCTGGTTGGGGGGGTCGGGAAGGGGTTTCAGCTGGTGTGCGGTGGCTGTGAGGCCCCCACCGATGACTTTCTCCTGGTTGGGGGTGGGTGGGAAGGGGCTTCAGCCGGCGTGCAGTGGCTGTGAGGCCGCCGCCGGCTTTCTCCTGGTTGGGGGGGGCAGGAAGGGGCTTCAGCTGGCGTGCGGTGGCTGTGAGGCCGCCGCTGCCGGCTTTCTCCTGGGTCGGGGGTGGGTGGGAAGGGGCTTCAGCCGGCGTGCGGTGGCTGTGAGGCCGCCGGCGGCTTTCTCCTGGTTGGGGGGCGGGAAGGGGCTTCAGCTGGCGTGCGGTGGCTGTGAGGCCGCCGCTGCCGGCTTTCTCCTGGGTCGGGGGTGGGTGGGAAGGGGCTTCAGCCGGCGTGTGGAGGACGCTGCTGCCGGCTTTCTGGTGGGTGGGTGGGCGAGCGGGAAGGGCCTGCAGCCGGCGTGCAGTGGCTGTGCCGCCACCGCCGGCTTTCTCCTGGTTGGGTGGGCGGGCAGGTGGGGAGGGGTCTGCAGCCGGCGGGCGGTGGCTGTGCCGCCGCCAGCTTTCTCGTGGGGGGGTGGGTGGGGGGGCAGGGCCTTCAGCAAGCATGCGGTGGCTGCGCCACCAGCGCTGGCTTTCTCATGGATGGGTGGGAGGGAAGGGCCTGCCACTGGCGTGTGGCTGCCTGTCTGCCACCGGCGGCTGTCTCCTGGGCGGTTGGGGGGGGGAGTCCAGAGGCCGGCGTGGGGAGGCTACGACCACTTGGCCCTCCCTGGGCTTCCTCAGGTGGTCTAGCTCATTCACTCTGTTGATGGTCCTCTCTCCTCAGAGGTCCAGAGCAGAGTGAGCAGAAGACTCTGGCTGGGGCTGACCTGGGCGGAACTGCAGAAAGCAGCCACCCCACCTGGCCAGAGTCTTCTGAATGACAGTTCATGCTGCCAACCTATTTTGGGGTGCATCAAACATTCCGGGACGAAAACTCAAATATATATAAGGACAGGATTCATGCCTCCTGTGCAAACCCTCCTGTGCAAGCCTGGAATTTAAATATAAGGAATTGTTTAGTGATTCGTATGATTCTTATAAATTTTCTCCTCTTCCTAGGTGTTTTAAGGATTCCACGTCAAATGTCTAAGGTTTATATCTAGCCAAAATGGCCTACAAGTTGCGTCTGTACATTTTAAATTTCAGGTCAGAGACTTAGTACTATTGATTATATGTTAACATGCACTTCTTTATTACTTTGAATAACTAACTTTCTATGGTTCTTACCACTGAGTTTTGTGGAATACCTTGAGCCTTGTAGTAGGCTGTGGTGTCACCTCCAGGTTTTCACCCAGAAATGATGCCGTGGCATCAGGGACACCTTTTCTGAGGCTCTGCCCACAGAAAGCTCTGAAGGGTTGCTGCCAATGGGCTGGTATCCCTAGATGTAACTTTTGGATCAAATATCCATGGAGCAAGGGCTTAGAACAGAAACAAAGTTCTGCAGGTATTCATCAATGAATAGATTCCCAATGAATAGTTCAGAGATTCCTTCCCGTAGATGTTGACAACACAGCATCAAACATGTTTATTTTCTCCAAGAGCAAAAACTTCACGCCACAAATTCCACCTTTTTACCCCAGAATCCCATCTTCAAAAGTTTAAATAAGAGATGATTGCTTTGAAATGTAGCTGTTCTAAGACAACAGAAACGATATCTCTATTCCATTTCACAGTCAACTCCCTGATGCCGAAATACAACTTGACTACCAAGCATTGTGCTCAAGGCAGTTTCTGTATGCAGAACTACATAAGCGCTTCTATGCTAGATGGTGGGAACTTTTGTTCGGCTGTCCAGTGCTGCTACACTGACCTGTGCAATGGCATGCCGCTCTCATGTAAGTGCCTCTCTTTTATATTGAATAGCTGCCATTAATGAAGGTCTGAGCTTGGGGACGCTGAGTCCTTTACTCTCAAACACTGCTTGGGGCAGCTTCCAATTATTCACAGTCTCTAATCCAGGAACGAAAATGTCTATTCTCATTTCGAACTGACACAGCAGAACTATCTAGGATATTTGAGGGCAGCAAACATGATTCTTCTTTCCTCCAGTTAATCTCGCAACAGCCTTGTCAGGGAGTTTAGGCTGAGAGTGAGTGACTAGAAGAGGGGTCCCCAACCTTTTTCAGCCTGTGGATATCTTGGGAATTTTTATACAGGGTAGTGGTTGAAACCAAGAAATGGATGCCACTTAGGGTTCCCATTCCCCCAATGGGGGTGTGGGTTTGCCTGCTTTCATGGCCCCTGATCCGGGATCCCCAACTGGGCTGGTGGGAAGAACCCTACCCAAAACCATTTTGTTTGTGCCAAATGCTGGGAAGGGGGGGGCACATAATCGATCATTAATGGAAAAAAACCAGAGTTCTTGCTGAAATGATGGAGCATCCCCTGCAATATGTCCTGCATGATGATGTCACTTCCAGGTGATGTTACAGTAGTATGCATGCTTTGCGCACACACTGAAGACACCCCAGTGAAGGACCAGGACAACCCCCAAACCAGCAGCCAGGTAAGACCTGGCAACCCTACTACCGCTGGAGTTGGTGCCACACAAGCAGAGGAAGGCCAAGTGCCGGGTAGAAGGCAGGTCATCAAAAAATACAACAGGACTGAGAAAGGGAGAGACAACAAAACAAACACAGTGGTGGCAGCTGCCAATGAAACAATGTTATTTAAATCAGCCTAACCAAACAGATCTTAACTGCCACCTCAAAGGCCCTGCTGGGCAAGAGCCCCACCTGGCCCAGCCCACTTTCTAAAACCATTTGGCAGGTGTCATGGCACTCGGGGGCACCACAATGGGCACTAGATTTTCCATGAGCATCTTGGAATTTGAATCTGGATCTCCAGGGTCCTATTCAATCGCTCGGACTCCTACAGTACTCTGGATTATTGAAACCTTTCTGCATATCTCTCTCTCTGTGTTTCGGTTCATTCTTTTCTGTTTTTGTCTTCATTTTGATTTGTTAAAAAAAATCTTAAAACCAGATAAAAGTGTGCAATGGAATCATGATATATCTGGGGGGGGCAGCAGTGGGAGGGCTTCTAGTGTCCTTGCCCCACTGCTGGATTTCCTGATGGCACTTGGTATTTTTGGCCACTGTGTGACAGAGTGTTTGACTAGATGGGCCATTGACCTTATTCCTGGTCCCACTGCTGGACCTCCTGATGGCACCTGGTATTTTTGGCCACTGTGTGACAGAGTGTTGGACTAGATGGGCCATTGGCCTGATTCAACATTGGCTTCTCTTATGTTCTTATATAAAGTGAGCTTCATCATCACCAAACGGCGCTGCATCCAAGATTTCTCAGGGAAAACAGGGGAGTCTAAATCCCCCTCCTCTTCGGATTCCTCCATTCCTGGACAAGAAGCAGGAAGTTGGGGACCAAGGGATTAAAATATGGAAAGTCTGACACTCCTGGGTTCTCTTCTCTGTGGAGGGGGGTGGTGATGAGGAAGAAGAAGAGTTTTCATGTTTTGGAGGCTGGAGCTAGTGATAATCTTTTGTGTGAGATAAATCTCCACTGAATCACAATCAAAACAAAGAGGTATGACTAAAACAGCATATTCCATGTGTATGTTTCTGAAACAGATCATATTTTGGGGACAGAAGGAGATTTGCAGATGGAGTAAAGGGAATGTTAGTATCTGGCGTGCTGTTAACCCGATTGCTCTTATTTATTAATAAAATTATGGGGAATATTAGCTCTTATCAATAAGCAATCGGTTGCGGGATGCAGCACCAATTTATACAGAAGTCCTGCCCCTCCAGAACTAATCAGAAACAGACATGGAGACTTTATAAGGTTGAAATTAAAGTCTTTTACTAGATTCTTCTTCACACACAAACAATACACAAACATGCACACAATTACTCAAGTCTAGGAAATAAAGAGAGAGATATAAGCGCATTTGCATTAGCAGGTATTCGTTGATGGGAGATATTTACCTGTCCTGAAATGTGAGCCATTCCAATGGAAGAATGGAGGGGTAGAATGGAAAAAGGGGACACGTGGCCTGAACCAGCAGGTAACACGTGGAACGCAGGCTGCAGACCAGAGTTTAAAGATGGAGGCAGGGGCTGGGGATAGCAAGCTGGACATAAGAGGGTCAAAGCTTCGATAGGGGTTGTAGAGAAGAAAGGGAGCATGTGGCCGGGTTGCCCCTTTTATACATGAGGGTGGGGGCTGGCCATAACCCCCAGTTACACCTCTTGGTAAGTCCGTCCCAGAAAACCTATGATTGGCTGAAGGGAGCAGGGGAGGGGGACCTGAGGAGTGGTCAGTATTTGAGATCTAGAAACTTACTTGTGCCTGGCACTTGGGGGCAGGTGAGATGAGTCAGAGGCCTTTTCCATTGTGATTCTAATTGAATCAGCCACAATCATTATTATCCTGATTGCATCGGCCACAGTCATTGTTATCCTGATTGTATTAGCCAGCTCCTGGCTGAGTGGATTAGTGGCTAGGTAACCATGAATGGTCTCTGGATCTGCAGGTCGATCTGCATATGCTGGAGAGGGGGAAGGGCATTGCCTACAAGTTTTGAAGGAAACTCTTAATGGTGACTGGAGTTTTCTGTCCTCATGCTCAGGCATAGCATGGCAGTTGTGCTTTGTGCATACTGTGGAACTGGTCTTTCTTCCATCAGGTAAAAGGCTGGTAACCTTGAGAAGCCACTTGAACAGTAAGCGAAGAAAGGAAGGTGTCCTTCTCTTCAGAGGGCAGTCTCCTCTGGCATCATGGGGCTACCATGCTGTACAGTCCCTTAATCATGCTTGTGCACAGTTCATACTTTCTTTCAGTTCATGAAAGGCATAAAAAGCCTTGCAGGGCAACAATTCCCATCCCAATTTCATGCAAATAAGGGATTCTTAGCACAGGGAATAGATTGGGGCACCCTCTGTGATGTAGCCACAGGTATTCCTCACCAGCTCTAGGGAAACAACCAAGGGGTAAGTGGAGGAAACAGGAAGACACAATAAAATGAGATTTAACAGGATTTAAGGAGCACTTCTGAACCCCAATATGATGAAAATGAATTCACAAAGGACCACTCTGTCAGTATCATCCTACTCAGACTTGCATGCCCCATTCCACCGTGCCCCCCCCCAACTTGCCTTAATATTTGGTGGGGCTTTTCTCTCTACAATAGCTGCCACCACCTGGCTTTTGTAGGAATTGTCCCCTGGATGGCTCAGGACTCCCAGCTTCCCTCCCAAGGTCTGCTTCCTTGCCTCTTGCTATCCAGCATCTGGTTTTCATGGGGATTCCTTACTGCTCGGGGAATAGCCACCTGCCAACAGATTCCCCCTCTCCTTTTCCCTGGTGTTCCTTTTACAATAGCATGTTCAAGATTGTAGAGATCTATGTGGTACCCAGAACTACTATTCGTATCAAAAGTTATAAAAGATTTATTTTTTAAAAAATGTTCAAAAGCATACTCTCATCACAGCACCTGACTGAGCAAGGGATTCAAAAGAAAAAGATAAAGCACAATCCCTCCAATCCTTCCTCCATTCATGCCCTAGCAGATGTGAAATACAAGGCAGGCTTACCTAGGAAGCTATACATGTTCTACAGCATAACCATTACCTTGAAGCCTCTTTCAGGCATGCAGGCCAGCACATGGCTATGGCTGCTTCCTTAGAGACATCAGGTAAGATGTCTGTCTGCTTCAATGGAATCAGCCCCAAAGAGACCCTTCTCCCTGATTAAAGGAGTTTAATCATCTCTCTTTCTCCTCCCACTGACCAAGCAAAAATGTTAAGCAATACATTCTACATTTTTATCCCAAATTCTGCCTTCAAAAGTTGAATTAAGAGAGACAATTGCATTGAAATGTAGTTGGTCTAAGATAATAGAAAGGATATTTCCAGTTTCGTTTTGCAGTCATCTCGCTGATGCTGAAATATCACCTGAGTAACAAGACATGTAGTCCAGAATTATACCAGCATTTCTATAGTATACGGTGGGACCTTTTGTTTCAATGTCCAGTGCTGCTACACCAATCTGTGCAATGTCATGCTGCTCACATGGACGTAGGTGAATCTTTTCCCCAAAAATCTTCTATATGAATGGAATGAGTCTCCATATATTGAATGGTTGACGTGGGGGCTGGTTTCAGGTTTTGGAGGTCCCCATCCGGAGGGTTCCCAAGACTCCCTTCCTCTGCCCACCAGTAGGCACTCATGCCATCGTTCCTTCCCACCCATCTTAATACCTCCCATATGCCTTGTACGTCCTTGCCTTTCTGCTCACAAGCACTCTCCCTGCCCATGATCTGAGCTTCCTGCAGACCTTTCCCCAGTGGCACTGGACAGTACATGTAGCAGGGCTCATGAGTGGTGGAGAACCAGGAAGTGAGTGGGCAGAGGGTCCTGGTAGTAGAGGCCCCTGCAGAAAACCCTGTCCCCTGCCCTATCTCAGCATAGGTTGATGCTGGACCTGGTTGCCAATGGTGGAAGAGGAGGAGGAGGAGAAGATGATGAATTGTCAAAGTCAGATATTTGACTGGTAGATGGGGTTCTGCAATTTGAGATCTAGCCACATTCTTGGGAATTGCAGGATTATCTTCACAGGATTCTTGCTGGTCCAAGCAACACTGTCTTCTGGAGCTGAGTTGGTGTGTTATTTGCTCATTACCCAGAATGTCCAAGTGTTTCTAGAGACTTCTAGCCACTGTTCTGAGGGCTCCAATGACAACTGGCACGATGGTGACCTTCTTCTCCCAGAGACACTCTTAACTATTCTTGGTCTTGGTATTTGTGATTTTCTCCTGTTCTTTCTTTTCTATTCTGACATCTCCTGGAATTGCAGTGTCCATTATCTAAAGCCTTCATGGAGGGCAGGATATAAATCCAAATAATAAATAAATAAATAAATAAAATAAACCCTATTTCTCACTTTTTCTACAATTCTCCATTCACTATCAACTCCGTTTACTCATGGTAGTTTTGGTAAACATTATTATTGTTTTGCTGAGGCCTATCACTTCTGCTGTTTTCAGGATCAATGTATGAGGGAGTGAATCAGAGGCCTTCTCGTAATCATTCCAATCAACATTCTGATTGGTTTTCCTCCTTTGATAATCTTGTAAGATCATTTTATTCCTCAGTAACTGATCTTTAGCGCCTTGGGATTCTTGGAGTGTAAAGAGACCACCGGATGAACAGTACAATGAAATTATAGAAAAACAGTCAGGATTTAGTACTCAAACACTATTAAACAATGCTTTTGCTGTTTCAACAAGAATATTTATAACAAAAATCACTCAAGGAACTCATCAAAATTACAGAAAACCAATATGCAGCAACAATGTCCGACAATATCCAAAAATTAATGAAGCTTCTGGATTACATTTCTTCATTTCCAAACTTCATAATTGATGCAGACAGTGTTCAATAGAACATCAATAGTGTGTTGTCTTATTCAATTGGTTCTAATTAACAAAGTTTACAAGGAGTAGTCAGCTTCCGCTATGAAGAACCAGAATATTCAGCAACATGTAGTTTTTGGCACCAAAGACTGAAGCCAACTTAATCTTCTGTGTTCTTCTGGTTGTTCATAGTGGATGATGCACCCTCAACCCATCTGTTTCATGGGGCAAATCCTCCCATGTGACTGGGGCATTGGATACTTATACAAAAGACCCATTGAAGATATCGTTAACCTGCCCTCCTTTGATTAAGTGATACTTTAATGTGCCAGCATCCTGCTGTTGCCCCAGCCTGGATGGCCCTGGCTAGCCTGATCTTGTCAGACCCTCTGAAGCTAAGGAGGGTCGGCCCTGGTTAGTACTTGGATGGGAGACCACCATGCCTTAAAAATAACTACGAGATTGCCATCAGTCAACTGAGGTGTGTGCATGCTCTGAGAAGCAGAGGCCGTTGTTCCTCCGCTCTGAACAGATGAAAGATTAATGATCTAAAAGAAGGTGATAAATCTCACCAAACTGCCAGAGAACTGTCTGAGTAGTGTTTAAGGCAACAAGGAATTAGGAGAGCCAAGGAATTCTGGGTTTGGCAGGATAAGAAGATGTTTATCAACCTTTATAGATAAAGAGGCTGCAGCAAGCAAATTAATTGAAAATGGCAACAACAGTAAATGCCTTATCAGAGCTAATTGCCCAGTTCCAGGCCTTAACGTTAGCCTTGCAGAAAAATTAATGAAAGAAATTGTAGGGGTTAAGCAGGAATTGGAACAGATAGGGGCAGAAATTAAAGTGGTGAAGGCGATTGCTGTGAAAGCAAAAACTATGACCCAGGAGAATAAGGAACAAATCATCCAATAAAGAAACAGACTGCAGAACTGTCAGACAGAAGCAGATGTGCAAATTTAATTATACATGGGATTTCGGAAGATGTAGAGCAAAAGAAGTTGGAACAATGTACTTTGGAATGGATAACTGAACAAGCGAGAGAACTAGAAGAAGGCTGCAGACTAAGAGAAGGGGAGGAGAACCATGCCCAGTTATAGTAAAATTTGGAAGAGAAAAGAAACAACAACAAATATTTTCAGCCTTAAAAAAAATTAAAGGATTGAATTATAAAGGGAAAAAAGGCTTATGTCAGGCAAGACTTCTGCCAGGATACATTGAGTCAAAAAAGATTAATGAACCTCAGCAGCTTTATAATAGTAAAATACAATTCAGCTGGCCTTATCCGGCCTCCATAGTCATCTTCAAAGAGGGAAAGAGATTAATGGCGAGAAACCCACAAGAAGCAGTAAAACTACTGGAGAAGTTGGGACTTCATACAGGAAACCTGGAAGATCAAACAGAGATGGAAGAAACGGAAGCAACAGAGGTCGAGGAAGAAGGGCCCTCCACGCACCAGGACAAGAGGCAAAGAACATTCTCATAGAGGCAGAAAATTAAGGGAAGTATCCATTAAATAAAGATCATTAGTAATGTGAAAGAGTTAAACGTATCGGAGGGGGGAGGTGTGGACACCTGAAGGTGTAGAGAGAGGAAAAATTATTCCTCCTCAAGAAAGAGCTCTACACAAGGAGAAGGGGGTGGTTGGAAGAAAGGGAGAGGGGAGGAAAGGGGAGAAGGGTTAGCAAAGTAAACAGAATAAAAATTAACTCTCAGCGTGGAGGAGGAGGAGGAAAGCTTAAAGTAGAAGAGTATGGTTGAAAGTTTGAAGGTGCTGACACTGAACATAAATGGTTTGAGCTCCGACTTAAAGAGATATAGACTCTCCAGATTTACAAAACAACAGAATATAGATATTATGTACCTGCAGGAAACACACAAAGTGAAGAGAGATAATAAACCATTGCTTAATAACCCAGCGTGGGTGGTGCTAGCTGAAGCCAGAAGTGAATTTAAGGCGAGGGGAGTGGCAATACTAGTACATAAGAAGTATGATATTAAGTTAAGAGAAATAATAGCAAATGAGGAAGGAAGATATCTGTTAGTTAAATGTTTACTTGAAGGCAAATTAATAACATCAGTAAATATAGATGCCCCTAACAAAGGACAAAAATGATTCTTAATTAAAAAAAAAAATTAAATACAGAAATTTGCAGAAGGAGAAGTACTAGTAGCAGGTGACTGGAATATAGATGTTACTAAAAGTAATGTGATAAGTTGGAAAAAATGGAGCGTAATAGAAGCACATGAAGCTTTGGGATGCCACAACCGACATACTTTTCAAACAGACATAAAACAGCTTCACGCCTAGACTTTATAATACTTAGAGAATTTGGTAAATGGGAGCCAAAAAAATAGTCACACACCCAATATGGATTTCAGACCATGCACCCATCAACATAGAAATAGAAGTTAACTGGGACAAAGTAAAAAAAAAATGGAGATACAATAATATGATCATGTCTAAAGGAAAGGATAAACAATATACGGAAAACCAAATAAAACTATACTTTCAGGAGAACAGAGGAACAGTAACTACAGATATGCTTTGGGATGCAGCCAAAGCTGTAATCAGGGGGCAGTGTATCATGAAAGAGAAAGAATTAAAAAGAAGATGGTACTCTGTAAGAAATAATAAAATACAAAAACTTGAGAACTTACAAAAACAGCAATTAAAGAAATTCTGTTCTAATTGTTGTTGTTGTTCAGTCGCACAGTCGAGTCCAACTCTTCGCGACCCCATGCACCAGTTTACGCCAGGCCCTCCTGTCTTCCGCTGTCTGCTGAAGTTTGCTCAATTTCATGTTCATCGCATCGATGACACTGTCTAACCATCTCATCCTTTGCCGTCCCCTTCTTCTTTGACCTTCAATCTTTCCCAGCATCACGGTCTTCTCCAGTGAATGCTCCCTTCTCATTTGGTGGCCAAAGTATTTGAGCTTCAGCTTCAGGATCTGGCCTTCCAGGGAGCAATCAGGGTTGATTTCTTTTAGGATTGACTGATTTGATCTCCTTGCAGTCCAAGGGACTCTCAAGAGTCTTCTCCAGCACCATAGTTCAAAAGAATCTATTCTTCGGCGCTCGGCCTTCCTTATAGTCCAACTCTCGCAGCCATACATTACTACGGGGAATACCATTGCTTTGACCATGCGGACTTTTGTCGGCAAGGTGATGTCTCTGCTTTTTATCATGCTGTTTAGGTTTGCCATCGCTTTCCTCCCAAGGAGCAGGCGTCTTTTAATTTCATGGCTGCAGTCACCATCTGCAGTGATCTGGGATCCTAGGAACGTGAAGTCTTTCACTACTTCTACGACTTTCCCTTCTATTTGCCAAGGAGTGATGGGGCCAGATGCCATGATCTTAGTTTTTTTGATGTTGAGCTTCAAGCCCACCATTGTGCTCTCCTCTTTCACCCTGAGCAAGAGGCTCTTGAGGTCCTCTTCACTTTCTGCCATCAGAGTGGTATCGTCTGCATATCTGAGGTTATTGATCTTTTCCCCAGCAATCTTAACTCTGGCTTGTGATTCATCCAGGCCAGCATTTCGCATGATGTATTCTGCATATAAGTTAAATAAGCAAGGTGACAATATACATCCTTGTCGTACTCCTTTTCCTATGCTAAACCAATCAGTTGTTCCATATCCGGTTCTAACTGTTGCTTCTTGACCCTTATACAGGTTTCTCAGGAGACATGTGAGGTGGTCCGGTACTCCCATCTCTTTAAGAACCTGCCATAATTTATTGTGATCCACACAATCAAAGGCTTTAGCATAGTCAATGAAGCAGAAGTAGATGTTTTTCTGGTACTCTCTTGCTTTCTCCATAATCCAGCGAATGTTGGCAATTTGATCTGTAGTTCCTCTACCTCTTCGAAACCCAGCTTGTACTTCTGGCAGTTCTCTATCCACGTACTGTTGGAGCCTAGCTTGTAGGATTTTGAGCATGACCTTGCTAGCGTGTGAAATGAGTGCAATTGTGCGATAGTTTGAACACTCCTTGACATTGCCCTTCTTTGGGATTGGAATGTACACTGACCTTTTCCAATCCTGTGGCCACTGTTGTGTTTTCCAAATTTGTTGGCAAATTGAGTGCAGCACTTTAACAGCATCTTCTTTTAAGACTTTGAATAACTCAGCTGGGATACCATCACCCCCACTAGCTTTGTTGTTAGTTGCTTTCTAAGGCCCATTTAACTTCGCTTTCCAGGATGTCTGGCTCAAGGTCAGTGATTATACCGTCGTGGTTGTCAAGGACATCGAGGTCCTTCTTGTATAGTTCTTATGTGTATTCTTGCCATCTTTTCCTAATCTCTTCTGCTTCTGTAAGGTCCCTACCGTTTTTGTCCTTTATCATGGCCAGCTTTGCATGGAACATTCCCTTGATTTCTCCAATTTTCTTGAACAGATCTCTAGTCCTTCCCAATCTATTGTTTTCCTCTATTACTTTGCATTGTTCATTCAGGAAAACCTCCTTATCTCTCCTTAATGTTCTCTGGAAATCTGCATTCAGTTGGGCAAACCTTTCCTTTTCACCGTTGCCTTTAGCTTTCCTTCTTTCCTCTGCTATGTGTAAAGCCTCATCAGACAGCCACTTTGCTTTCTTGCATTTCTTTTTCTTTGGGATGGCGGTGATTGCTGCCTCCTTTACAATGTCACGGACCTCTGTCCATAGTTCTTCAGGCACTCTGTCTATCAAATCTAGTCCCTTAAACCTATTCTTCACCTCTACTGTATATTCATCGGGGATGCGATCTAGGTCAAATCTGAATGGCCTTGTGGTTTTCCCAACTTTCTTCAATTTAAGTCTGAATTTTGCAATGAGTAGCTCATGATCTGAGCCACAGTCAGCTCCAGGTCTTGTTTTTACTGACTGGATAGAGCTTCTCCATCTTTGACTGCAAATTATATAGTCAATCTGATTTCGGTGTTTCCCATCTGGTGATGTCCATGTGTAGAGATGCCTCTTAGGTTTTTGGAAAAGGGTGTTCGCTATGACCAGCGTGTTCTCTTGACAAAACTCTGTTAGCCTTTGCCCTGCTTCATTTTGTTCTCCAAGGCCAAACTTGTCTGTTATTCTGGTTACCTTTTGATTTCCTACTTTGGCATTCCAGTCCCCTATGATGCTGAGGACATCATTTTTTGGTATTAGTTCTATGAACTGTTGTAGGTATTCATAGAACTGGTCCATTTCAGCCTCTTCTGCAGCGGTGGTTGGGGCATAGACTTGGATTACTGTGATATTGAATGGTTTGCCTTGGATTCGGACCGAGATCATTCTGTCATTTTTGAGATTGTATCCCAGTACTGCCTTTCTCACTCTCTTGTTGACTATAAGGGCCACACCATTTTTTCCACGGGATTCCTGGCCACATATAATGGTCTTCTGAGTTAAATTCGCCCATTCCTGTCCACTTTAGTTCACTGATTCCCAAGATGTCGATGTTCATTCTTGCCATCTCATTTTTGACCACGTCAAGCTTACCTTGATTCATAGACCTTACATTCCAGGTTCCTATGCAGTATTGTTCTTTGCAGCATCGAACTTTCCTTTCACCGTCAGACACATCCACAACTTAGCGTCCTTTCGGCTTTGGCCCAGCTGCTTCACTCTTTCTGGGGTTACTCGTACTTGCCCTCTGCTCTTCCTCAGTAGCATATTGGACACCTTCCGACCTGAGGGGCTCATCTTCTGGCGTCATATCTTTTAGCCTTTTGTTACTGTCCATGGGGTTTTCTTGGCAAAGATACTGGAGTGGGTTGCCATTTCCTTCTCCAGGGGGATCACGCTTGGTCTGAGTTCTCTGCTGTGGCCTGTCCGTCCTGGGTGGCCCTCCACGGCATAGCCCACAGCCTCATCGAACCACGCAAGCCCCCTCGCCACGACAAGGCAGTGATCCATGAGGGAGATGGGGAAATAGGTTTGCTTAAATTAGATGTATACAAAGCATTTGATACACAATCCCATGAATTCCTGTGGGATATAATGTTGAAATATGGCATTGGCCAGGGATTTATAAAAACCATACAGGAAATATATAGAGAAGGTTCAGTGGAAGTTCGAATAAATGGCGAACATCCTGCACAATTCTCAATAACAAGGAGAGTAAGACAAGGATGCCCACTATCACCCTTTCTGTTTATAAAGGCAATTGAACAATTGGTGGAAAGAATTAGAAACTCAGGAAGGATAGAAGGTTGTAAAATAGGCAAAGAAGAGATGAAAATCAATCTGTTTGCAGATGAAATAATAATAATAATAATGTCCAACCGAAAGGAAGGAATTAAAGAGAAAAAGGTGATACTAGAGGACTTTGAAACAAGGTCAGGTTTAAAAATTAATATGATGAAATCAGAAGTATTATACCATAATGTAAACAGAGAGGAAAGGAAAGAAATTAACATATTAACCAAAATAGGATTTGGGGTCAAAAGATTTAGATATTTAGGAGTAGAAATATTTCAAAACATCAATAAGATTGTAGAGAAAAACTATAATAATATTTGGAGAAAAATAACAAGAGATAGGAAAAGATGGAAAAGAGAGTCCTTAAATATAACATCCAGAATTAGGAGTGTAAAAATGTTCTGAATACCTAAATTAACATATCTATTTCAAGTACTACCATTAGAAATTAGAAGATGAAACTTTTTTTGAAGACTGGAAAGACTTTCAAAAATACTTATTGAAAAATTGGGACATTAAACGTGGTTTGATTTGTTTTGATAGTTATTAAGTGGAAAATGAAATAGAATTAGATTTCTGAATTGTTACCGTTTGATAGAGAAAATAAGTTTAGAAATAATTGTAACAGAATAAGAGAGATATTAATGGGGTTGGAGCGGTGCGGGAAGTCTTGTTTGGGGGGGGGAGAAGGGAAATTAGAAAAATGGGTATGTAGGTTGGTTGAAAATGTTTGAACATGTGATATATCCAATAATAAATTGTATTTACCAAAAAGAAATTACCAAACAAATCCTGGAGAAATGGAATGCAATAATAAGGGAATGGATATTTGGTAGCACAAAGACCAAAATCTCAAAAAAAAAATAACGTATCATCAGAATTCAGAATTAGGGTGGGGCGTACCAGACATAGTAAGTTATTATGAAGCCTTCCAGTTGAAAACATTTTTAGAAATAGAGGAAGATGAGAATCAGAAATGGGTCAAATTTGAAAATGAAGCAAATAAAGGAATGGGGAAATATGGTATATTGACAAACAAAGGGGAAAGAGAAAACAAACTAGAAACGGGTCCTAGGAGAAATAACTTAATAATTTGGGAGAAGTGGCAACCAAAGTGGTTAAAAGGTATATCTAGATGGGCACCATTAGAAACCTTAGAAAAGGATAGCATAGACCATAGATGGTGGGAACTGCTTAAAAAAAAAAAAGGATTAAGAAGAATAAAAGATATGTGTAATGGAAGAATTCTGAAGTCACCCCAAGCATTAGAAGGGGAGATAGGTGCACAATATTGGTTAAAATACAAGAAAGTTAAGAAGCTAATGAAGGATAGGAATATAAGTACAGAGGAACCAATAGAAGAGTTATATAAAAGAATGAAACAAAATAAAAGCGGGTTAGCAGGTGCAATATATAAGAAAATGATCTCAGATAAGAAACAAACAATTACTCAGTTACAAAGAAATGAGAAACAGAAATGCAAATAACAGAGCAAAAAGTTATAAAACTTATGAATGGAATTACAATAATTAAAAGATATAAGTTCAAAGAACTAGAATTAAAATTCCTTACCAAATGGCATAGAACCCCAGCCGCGCTGGCAAATATGTTTCCAGGATTGAGCCCTAACTGTTGGCACTGTAAAAATGTAAAAGGGTGGTACTCACATATGTGGTGGGAATGCCCAGAAGTTAAAAAAAATGGAGAAATATCATAGGAAAAATGAAAAGATTATTTGCAGTAAATATAAGCATAGATTTTGAGTTAATGTTAATGAGTACAATAGGGTCAGAGAGAATAGAGAGAAAGCACCAAGAACTACTGAAAGCAATGGTTCTAGCAGGTAAAGCAGTTATAGCGGCAGGTTGGAAAGATGCAAGTAAATGGACAGAGAGAAACTGGCTTAACTATCTGTTCGAAATTATTCCATCAGATATAATCTCCATAATTAACCAGGATATGCCATGGGAAGACAGAACAGTGACAATCCAAGAGAAATGGACCGCATACTGGAGATGGATGGAAGAAGAACAAAGAAACGATGTTCAGTGGAAGCTCCAAACACTATGCCCCTGGCTGGTAGAAAAGGACTAAAAACAATAGACTGGAAGGAGGCAGGGAGGATGTGGAAAATTGTAAAAGCATAATGGGATATGAAAATGTATAATCAGAATGGCAATAATAAAAACAACAAAAAATATTTATACAAAAAAAAGAGACTCCAACCACATGGCCCCAGCCACAGAAAGTCACCTAAATCCACACAAAAAGGTCTGCATTTTACCATCAAGTCCACATATTCACACCACTGGAATACTGTCTGCCTGTCTGTCTAACAAAGTTTGAGTAGTGGCACCTTTAAGCCCAACAAAGTTTTAATCAAGGTATGGGGTTGAAACCCCTGGAAACAATACTGACTTTGACAGGCTAAGAAAGACATAGAGAGAAAGACAAATAAAGAGGGACACAGAGAGAGCGGGGGACAGAGAGAGAGAGAAACAGAGAGAGACACAGACCCAATCTGCATCTAGCATTTGCTCCACTGTTTTACCTAACAGAAAAAGATGCGGCTCTAAACCACATTCAAATACCCCAGGCCAATGCTGTACTGACTGCAGAGTCACCCCTGAATGGCCATAAAACAGCCAGAAATCTATGCATACAGTACCATAAAACCAAGAGATCAAATGAAGTGAAAGCAGCATGCAATGTAGAGGGGAATTTCTGTTCCAGTGTGGGTTTGGTAAAACAGCAGAGCAAATGCTAGATGAAGATGGGGCCCTAACACAGGGACAGAGAGAGTGAGGGACAAAGACACACACACACACAAAGGGACAGAGAGAGAGAAAGAGGAACAGAGAGAAAGAGGGACAGGGAAAGAGAAATGGACACAGGGAGAAACACACAGAGGGACAGAAAGAGAGAAAGAGGGACAGAGACACACACACACAGAGGGACAGAGAGAGAAACAGGGACACAGAGAGACAGAGAGACAGCCCCCAAAGCAGCTGCCAGCCTGCGTGCTCTCCAAAGCCCCCCCTGCCACCCCAAAAGCAGTACCCACAAACCTGCCAACTTCTCCACCACCTCCTACCCCAAAAGCCTGGATACTCTCTGAAGCCCCCTCCCCACCCTGAAAGCATTCCCCACCAGCCTGCTCACCTCACCAGAGCCTCAGACTGGCAGCGGCCAGCCTGGGTGTTCTCTGAAGCCCCCTCCCTACCGCAAAAAGAGTCCCCACCCTCAGCTCCCACCCATCCCACCTGAAATATGCCCCCACCAACCCGTGCCAGAGTGCCCAAGCTGCCCACGGCCTGGGAGACCTTGGTGCCCACCCATCCCAACTGATACAAGCCCCACCACCACCATCTTACCCTTCTGGCTGGCGGTGGTGGCAAGCAGAGTCAGCACGTGCTGTCTCCTGTTCATCTTGGACCGACTGAGGGCTGCTGGGAGCTGGGGGTGGGGTTTAGGCTAAAGTGCAGGCCCTGGCTGCCCATCCACCCAGCAAATCAGTAAAAAAAAGTTTTTCAAAAAGGAGAAAAAACCCACCCTTCCACTTTCAATGGAGGGAGGGGGAAGGGGGGGGGCTGGCAAGCATTGCGAGCCACACCACAAGGCTCTGCGAGCTGCATGTGGCTCACAAGCCACAGTTTGACCACCCATAGTGTATGAGCACCATTTTTTTCATTGTTCTATTTTTTTTTACTGAGAGGTATGAGACTAGAAATCAAATGCTAATTTAGATCCTCCAAAGCAAGCAAGGGCACAGTAGTGACAGATCAACATGCAGTCATGAGTGGGAGGCTGAAGAGTTGGGAGAAGATTGGATATTAACCCACCACAGCACCAAGCCAACTTCAGACATTCAAAGGGCGATTTATACCCAAAGTGGAGAAAAATATCTACAAGACCATGGAGAATGATATGAAAGATGAAATGAATAAGGGAGCCATGGGGACTTGAAGTTAAACCAGTGAAGCACACAAAGAAGCTCTCCCTGCAGCACAGGAACTCCTGGAGCCAAAAAAAATTGGGGTTTTTGGGTATTTACCAAATCCCGAAACTAAACCAGTATCAGGGTTCAGGAATATCATGAAACACCAGTATTTTTCAGGTTCAATATACTCAAACCTGAAAAATATCACTTTTTGCACACACTTGTTGGTATGCAGAGGCATGTAATGGAAAACTCACCCCTGCTAGTTCTCTGTCTGAAAACCCTCCGTGATTTCCATAAGTTGCTGTAAAGCATGTAAAGCATCATCAAGTTGTAACCGACTTTGCAGAGTTTACACATGCACAATGTTGCCAACAACCAAAGTGGTTTTGTGTGCTTGGTGTATACTGGTGAAACATTCACCTATTGAATTATTTACCATAGTAACCAGCCCTGACAAACTGAGTGATTTCAGCAAACCATGTGGACTGAGAGAGGAACATCACCCCTGCTTTTGTAGGAAGAGCGGCCCTTCCAATAAAAACTTCACCAATATTTGATTGCACAGACTAAAAAAAAGGGGGGAGGAGAGAATGGGTTCCTTTTTCAGTGCATGTGCCCGTAAACAGATGGGGAGGTAGAGGAATGATGGGGCTGTGACATCTCCGACCACGACATTGATGATGCACAGGCCTCTCGTCAAAAAATTCACAGTATTGCTGCATGTGAGAAAAAATCCACCAGTGGACAATGCTGATTACTCTGAAGGGAAAGTGGAAATGCAGACCAAATCACTGAAGTCCAGTCAGAAAGTTGTAGATTCAAAGCTCAGCAAATCAAAAGTAAATAGGGTGTGGGTAGTGGGCCTAAGATCCTCCATTTGCTTTCCTTTCAATTTGTTTCCTCCATCCGTGTTCCAGGTGACTTTTTTATTGTATTCTTTTGAGTCTTTCCGGAAACTTCTTGTATTTTCTTTGGTATCTTCTGCAACTTGGGCTATTGTTTTTACATCTAACTGATATTTCTTCCGGAGGTTTGCTTTCCTTCTCTCATTTTTGAATTTCCTTTCTTTTAATTCTTTTAAGCTGCTTAAGTCTGAACGGCACCTTCAAGGGCAGCCCTGCATATAACAAATTGCAATTGTCTATTCTGCAGGTGACCAAGGCATGAATCACTGTGCCCAATTCTAGCCTAAACAGATAGGGGGCCAGCTAACTGGCCCGAAAAGATAGGAAAGAGCCTGCCTTGCAACTGTACACACCTGCTTCACCAAGGTAAGAGAGGCATCTAGCCAGACCCTCCGACTCTTCACGGAGGCAGCTAATGAGAGGTGGACTCCTGCCAGAGCTGGAAGCTTCAATTCCCCCACAGGCCCAGTCTTACGTAGCCATGTGACTTCCGACTTCAGTGGATTAGATTTCAACCAACTCTGCCTCAACCATCCAAGTACAGTGTCCAGGCACTGGGTCAGAGAAGTGCAAACCACTTCTGGCTGTTTATCAAACAGGAGGAAGTGCTGAATATCATCAGCATATTGGTGGCAACCAACCCTTCTGATGAGCTCTGCTAGAGGGTGCATATAGATGTTAAACAACATTGGGGACAGGACTGATCTCTGGGGTACCCCACAGACTAAGGGACACACAGAATAACCCCTGCCCTTGAAGAACACCCTCTGATTGTGTCCACCTCTGACTAGAGAAATGAGGTTGTCATGCCAGAGATACTGATTCGCAGAATCATTACAGAGAAGAAGCCTGTAAGTTTAGTCAGGATCAGCACGTCCAGTGAGCTAAGCAAATGGGAGACAGCTGGGTCAAGGCAGCAATCCTTAATTAGTTTAGGATGGGGATTGGGGAAGTGAAAAATAAGAACCCAGTCCAAGAAGCAGAGAGGAACCAGAGAAACCGATGGACTTGCCCGAACACGGACACATCTACGCATCCGGAGGAAGCTGTGAGACCGGAGGTTCTCGAAAACTTGCCGAATGCCGCACATGGCCCTGAAGAGCCAGAGGCTGTGGCGGGAGTCTTCCTGAACTGCTCACCATGAGCTATAGTCCGGGTGCAGGAGCTGCTCAGAAGACAGCCAGTGTCTGCAAGCAAGTGAGTCTTGGCAGTTCTGTGTGAACCCTGAAGCAAGTGGCTAAGCCAGAGGGAGCCGGATGTTCAGGAAGAAAGGATCAACAAACCATATGTTCATAGTAGCTAGATAGTTAGGATTAGTTTTTTCTATTGTCCGTTTTATTCCACAACTCCCCCTTATTTGTTTTTATTTGTCTTGAATAAACCTTTATGTTTTATAAGCCGGGAGTCTGAACAAGTCTTTTGGCAGTAGAGACTGTTTATGTGCCCTCCTTGCTTTTCCTAAGCTGAGCCGGCTGGCTCTGGAAACAAAGGGGACTCAGGATAAGGGAAGCACGCTACCAGAGTGACCCTGAGCCCCAGTCTAAATTGAGGCCCAGACCCAGGGGGTTGCCTGAGAGATATTGTGATCAACACCCACCTGGCACCCCAGGGCCCTGATAGACGAAGCATTTATTTCACATGTATGTGATACAGGTAAACCAAGAAAAGCCAGTGCAATGAATCCCAAGAGAGACCAAGATTTAAGCTGTTCTTCTCCACAGCTTCAGTCAGCCAGATTCACTCTCATCTCTCTTCCCTACTGCCTTCTACTCCCTTCATTGTGGTTTTAATTCTCCTTCTCACTAAAATTCTGTCAGCCCCCATCAGTTGCCCTTTCGGAGGGGGGATCCTAACCTGTCCGTCACAACAGGGTTGAGTTACCACATTTGGGGTTTGGTGGAGACTGGACTGTATTAACCTACCCGATATTAATGTGGTATCATGCATATGAATGTGTTGAATGGGGTTAAGAATGTGGAAGAACTGCAGACATTAGATAAAATCCCAACCAGTTAATGTCAAGGTCTACCCAAAGATCTGTGGTTTAGCCTCTACCACTGGACCCCATCCTTTGAGACCTCTCGCCTCAATCCCCACAGCTCACCTGTAAGATTTCAGGGTCCTCAGAGAAGAAGACGGCCATCATGAGGAATGTCTGAAAACACCCCATTTATAGCGCCATTCTAGGCAGAGTTATAGCCTTCTAAGCCCACTGACTTTCCTCAGGATTGCACTGCAAATAAAAACTACTACATGGCTTTTGTTTTGGGGTTGTGATATGCACCAACAAGGCAATCTCCATTTTTGATGTCCTGTTCCAGCTATACGTATGGTTCTAAGAAAGGACAAAATTATGTGAGGTACAACGCAATCTGCTTCAGACTCCTTGTAGTTGTACACCCCCTATAAAGAAACAGTGGCTGGGAAGAAATCCAGAAAGGATGCTTGCTAGATATACAGAATGTTCTGGGAATACATTCCAGCTGTCTTTCAAAGCAGCAAAATATACAATCATGATTACAGGCACTTCACAGACATTTCCCGTACCCCACTGAGCCAGTTTCCCAGGCCTGCCTTGTCTTTGCCTTATAAATTCTCCCTCTTGGGCACCACAGTGCAACATCACCTGCCTTGGTGGACTCCTCTCTGATCTGAGTCCCCCCTGGCTCTCCCTCTCTTCCTTACCATGAAGGCACTCCTGAGCATCTGCCTGTTTTGGGGCCTCTGTTCTCCAGGTGAGTGGAAAAACAGACCCACTGCAATCTTTTTATTGCCTCTGGGAAGGGAATAGGCTAGGGCAAGTTCGAGGTATTTTGTCACCTTATGCAAGGTAGAATGTTAACACCGTCCTCCTCAGTTTCTAACACCATGGCATGGGTTCGTGGGGGTGGAGGAGATGATACAAGTGCATTTAAAAGAATTTATTGTGGCACAGCTCCCTTGCTTACCTCAGTAAGTGATATAGTCATCATTTACACAGGAAAAAGAAAAGTAGAGGCGTGTTCTGGAAGTGTTTATGCGGAACTGGGTACTGTCAGGAGGGTGGCATTTCTGCACAATCAACTTATTCCTGATTTTCTTGGCACTCGATCCACAAGCATTGAAAGCAGTAAGGGCAGAGTTCTTCGGCAGGTCTGCCTTCCTGCATTTCCACAGTGGTGGAGTCTGTTTATTTTCTTCCACATGTCCCTTAAATAATCAAGATTTCCAAGGGAGAGTGCTATGGTCATTGGTGGCATCATTGGTGGGGTCACCCTAGCCTTTTTCATTCCTCCCCCATGTTTATATTGATATATTCACATAATGACTTATTTTTTTAAAAAAAAAAGAACAAAAAAAACTAACACACACGTAGCGATGAAGAGAAAGAGTGTCTGGCTCCACTAACACACGTAAGGCTGATGGTGGAGGAGGGTAGTATTTGAGGGGTGGGTTGACACCAGTTGCCCCCAGGTCTGCCTGTCTTTGCATGGGGAAGCCTAAAAGGGAGCGCCTCCACCCCCTATATATATATATATATATATAAAATAATAATAATAGGCACTAAAATATTATCATATCAATATGCCAATGCAATGATACAGTTAGCAGTTTCTCTGTTTTCCCTGCTTTCCTTTTTGAACGGATGACCACGAAGGGCCCGGCCCTTGCAGCAACTGCAGAGAGTAGCATCATGGAAGAGAGTCAGCCACATGTTACCCTGCCTTTTAAATCATCTGTGGTTAACTTTGCAGACACGTGGACGTTTTTAAAAGCACAGATTTTCCCATGGGTATTGTGTTATTCCTATGCAATGTCACCCATGCCCGTGGAGGCTTCCTTTTAAAACAGGAGAAACGCTGTCCACACCTCGGCCTGCCAATTAGACATGGCACTGGGGATCACCCAGAAGTTCCTCTGCAAAAAGGTGGACGGTTTTAAAACACATTTAAAAAGATACTGTGTCACCTCTACAGAATATTACTCATGCCTCTCAAAAGAAAAAAAACGTGGAAGAGCAGAGAGTCCTCAGGAGGGTCACTTGAGAACATCAGAGTGTCAAGGGTTCAGTGCATATCAGATGTAAAAAGGAAATTCTCAATCTAGAGAATACGACTTATCCTGTTCTCTCTAGAAACTTCTTGCAAGGGCAATTTCATGCATATTTCCATTGGCAATGTGGCCACCATGGAATTCACCTTGGTTTGGAAGCACCCCAAGAACACCTTTAAACTCTGCCCTAGAATGCGGGGGGGGAGAGATCAATTTTCTGCACTGGAGAGAAAATCTGTACCACTGAAGTCTCTTAACTGGAAATGTTAATACTATTTGTTAATTATTATCTGACCTCCATAGGTGTCACTGGTGCAAGGCCACGACGGAGATGTTATCACTGCATGGGAGAAGACTGTGCAGACCCAAAAATTCGGAAGTGTGACGCTCATCAAGACGCCTGTTATGTATCACGGACTGAAACCACATTCGGTAAATGACAAGAACTTTAACGAGAGACAGATTCATCGCTTGGTCCCTTCCCCAGCAAAAAGAAATTTCCTCTATAGAAAGGAGATGTTTCTGAACTTTGACCTCCCCACCTGTTAATTCAGTCTGCCACTTCCAGTGCAGAGCTTGAGCACATTTAGGGCCAGAGAACATGATACAGCAGTTCCGGGGTGGGTCCCAGTCAGCCATGAGGATTGTCAGACAGGCACTTGCAAGTTCCCCATTTGGAAATCAGTTCCCTGACATGCTGAGCGTGATTCAGATTAGGATCATGGCAGGTGGGGAGAAGGTGCTTCTGCCTTTCACTCCCCTGCCATATCCCCAAACTGAAATAATCCTGGAGGAGCACCCATGAAATGTTCAGAGTACCACATCCCCACCTGGAGATTCCCCCGATGAGGCAAACAGTGACAGAAGCAGACAGAAATTGCTGTTTGTGTGTGGGGGGTGGAGGGCTGACATCTTGACACCTCCGTTCCTTTAATCTTGGCCAGTGTTTCCGTGGTCAGCCCCAGTCCACTCCAGGACTTACTACAGGCAGGAGCAGGGAACAATGAAGTCTCTGTCCCTGCAGTTTCACACATGTGTGTGTGGGGGGAATCCCTGACTTATTGAACTGCACTTCTGTTTGAAACAACGCTGCCTCCTTATTTTGATCCCTACCAATAAGGACACTGCACTGTTCTCAGCTGTTACTCTTACTAGCTAGTTTTGTCTCGTATCCCCAGCTATTTCAGGGTAAAAGGCCTCTTTACCTAGCAGCTTTTCACACGTCTCGTTTGGCCCTTTGGGGTACATCAGAGACATTTTCTCTCTGTGCCATCCTAGCCTAAAAGAGTAAGTCAGACAGACTGACTGTGTGATCTCTCTTTGTGACCGCCCTTGTCTGCCCTGAGCTGAAGCACAGAGAAAAATGAAACCCTGAAGAGGAGACAATAGGGGAACTGAGGGGTCAGATGTGCCTAGGGTTGAACCAGAGATGCCCAGTTCTAGTGGGAAATACTCTGTTACTGATCGGTTTGATGCTGGGAGAAAAAAAGTGTGTGGGGGGAAATGGCATCTCTGATTCTTCAACATTAGAGACTCCCCTGGTGGCTATGGTTTCTACCACTGAGATTTGTGGGATCCCTTGGGCATTGCAGTGCCCTGTGGTGTTCCTTCTAGGCTTCTGCGCAGAAATGATGGCATCAAGGGTTGCTGGCAAAGGCAATGGGCTGGCAACCACAGATGTAAGTCTAGGAGAAAAAATCCATGGGTCGTGGCTTGGAGAAGAATATATCCCTACAGTTCCAATTCAGTTCTCAAAGAAGTTGACAATACAGCACTGAATATGCTAATGATTTTTTTCCCCTGAAAGCAACAACGTGAAGCAACACTAAGTTGAATTAAGAGAGATGAGTGTCTTGAACTGTTGCTGATCTAAGATAACAGAAAGGATCTCTGCGCTTCCCTTTCACAGTCAACTCACTGATGTCAGAATACGATGTGCTTGTCAGGCAATGTGCTCCAGCCAGTTTCTGCATGAACAACTACGCAAGCGTTAGTACATCAGATGGTGGGATTGCTCGTTGGACTGTCCAGTGCTGCTACACTGACGAGTGCAACAACATGACCGTTTCATGTAAGTGCCTCTCCTTTATATGGAATGGTGGCCATTCATGATTAAATGGGAAATGAAGATCTGAGCTTGTTGCTAGGAGATAGGAAACTCCTTCACTCTCGGAACTGGTTGGGCCAACCCCCACTCACTTACAATCTCTAGTCCTGAAATAGAGATGTCTGTTTTCATTTCGAATTTGCACAGAAGGCAGTATAGTTTAGGGCAGCAAACATGTTTCTTCTTTCCTCCAGTTAATCTCCCCAACAACCCTGTCAGGGAATTTGGGCGGAGAGAGTGAGTTGTTAGAAGAGGGGTCCCCAAACCTTTTGAGCCTGTGAGCACCTTGGGAATTTTTAAATGGGGTAGTGGGGGTAACCAAAAAAATGGCTGCAGCAGGAAGTAGGGCTATACTCACAGGAGGAAGCCCAAGTGCAGAGGAGAAGAGAGGGAATTAAAAATACACCTGGAGAGGGAGGCGGGGAGAGAGAAGAAGACAAACCTGGTGGTCACAGCTGCAGTTGAAAGAATGTGATTTTAATCAGCATAGCCAATCAGATATTCAGGGCCATATTGGAAGCCCTGCTGGACAAAAAAGCCCCTTCCGGCCCCACTAGGGTTGCCAGCCTCCAGGTGGGACCGGGGGAATCTTGTGGTCTCCTGCCCACCACCGGCCAGCTGGTCAATGAGGGAAGCTCCGCCCCCAACAACTACGACCCAGCACGATGCCCCAACACGATGGCAGCACATAGAAGTGACGTCATCACATCAGGTATGTTGTGAAAGATCCCTGCTCCCCACCCTGGGAAGTTTCCTCCCACCCCTGCTGGTGAGAGTCTAGGATCTGGCAACCCTAGACCCCTTCTACTTAGAAAAAAACACTTAGTGGGCAGAAAGTTCTTGGCTGCTGTTCTGGCTGGGGACCCCAGAACTCAGTCTTTCATGGTCAAGTGGGAATTTTGATCTGGATGGTCCTCTTCCTAATCAATGGCTCTTAGTAATACAGAGCTCTGGATTACTGCAGTTGTTCTGCTTCAGTCTAACCCTCTGTTTTAGTTGCTTTTATTCTGGTTTCTTTTGCGTTCATTTATAAATAAAGTTTCTTAAAAGCAGTAATAAGAGTGGGATAGAACCATGGGCTAATTGGGTTAATTGTTGCAGTGCCCAAGCGTATGGAATATCCCCACAATGGAGTGGAATGCCCAGCCTGCCTTGTAATTAATGCAACAGAATGCCAGGAGGAGGAGACCATGAGATGCACCGGCGGGGAGACCAAATGCTTTGGGGCAGGTGTTCACATCTCTGTCGGTAAGCTCTGTTTGTTGCTACTTTAGGCAAAGGGTATCCAGGGTCTAAGAAAGAGGAGACTAATCTCATGTGACCACTGGAAGCTCCCTTATACTCTGCCAGAGCACTGGATTAGCAAGGGCTGTCTATTCTGAATGGCAGCTGCCTCTCCTGAGTCTCAGGCTGTTTATGTACCCATCATTTTCTTTGCTTTCTCCTCCAATATATTCCACTTTTTAAATTGCCTTTTTTATCATAGAATCATAGAATGTTATAGTTGGAAGGAACCTTGCAGGTCATCTAGTCCAACCCCTGCACTTTGCAGGAGCACAGCCGAAAGATAGCCCTACATACCTACAACATACCCAAAAGATGGTCGTCCAGCCTCCACTTGAAAACATCCAGGGAAGGAGCAGCCACCACCTCCCGAGGCAGACTGTTTCTCTCTCTCTCCCCCTCCCCCCATCGTCTGTCTATCTATCTTATCTATCATCTATCTATCTATTAAACAGATAGGGCTCAGGGTGGGTAACATCAAAGCATATAAGATTAAAAACCAGCGAGCACAACAACTAAATACAAGAAACAGTTAATCAGTTAAAAGACAGTGAGCAATAATTCAACCCCTGAAACCAGATAGATGATAAGGAGTCAGATCTAAATAACACCTCTATGGGGGGCAGTCTCTAAATGGGAGGCCAGCTAGTTGGGTGTCCACCGCCTCAACTGAAATCCGGGTGGAACAACTCCCATTTTGCAGGCCCTGCGGGACTGTAACGAGTTCTGCAAGGCCTTTTTTAAAATAAAACTTTTATTAACAGGTTATAACATGCTCCATATCTCAAAGTACTTTTGAATACATCATTTTCATTTATCCCCCCCCCCCGGCTTCCAGCAATGCTCCACCCCACATTGTTTCATTCAATATTCAGCAACAATAAAAACTTATCCCATATTCAATTCTTGCTTTAAAACATATTGATACATATAGTCTAACCCTTAGGTAACACTTTAATTGTCAATCATTACTTTCTTTTTTCTATTCTTAATAGTTATCAAAGCAGAGTAACTTATTTCTTACATCCCAGTTGTTTCGAGATAGTCTTTAAACTCTTTCCAGTCTATAAAAAATTCTTCATCTTCTGTACCATTAAGCTTCTTTGTCAGTTTATCCATTTCTGCCATAAAAAGCATCTTCTTTATCCAATCCCACTTTTCTGGTATTTTTTCTTGCTTCCAAAATTGGGCAAAAGTCATTCTTGCTGTTGTAATCAGATACCACAACAATGTTCTTTTTTTTGGGTTTATCTCTTCCATTTTCAAACCCAAACATTTCAGGTTGTTTTTTCAAGGTACACTTCAGAATCTTCTGAATTTCATTATGAATCTCTGTCAAATAGGCTACCGCTTTATCACAAGTCCACCACGTATGATAAAATGAGCCTTCCTTTTTTTTTACACTTCCAACATTTGTTAGACATGCTCTCATTCATTTTAGCAATTTTTTTAGGTGTCATATACCACCTATACATCATTTTATAACAATTTTCTTTCACATTGACACATGTAGACATTTTAATTGACTTTTTCCACAACCCCTCCCAAGTTGACATATCTATTTCTCTATTTACATTTATAGCCCATTTTACCATCTGTTCTTTTACAATCTCATCCTCAGTATACCATTTTAATAAAACTTTATAAATCATTTTCCCCCCTCTTCCACCCACACATTTTCAATTTCATTATTCTCCTTCCTGAAGCCATATCTCTTTTTATCAGCCTTAAATAAATCATAAATCTGTCTGTAGTTTAACCAATCATATTCAAATTTCAGTTCCTCTCTAGCTCTCATTGCAAAACTGTTCCCTTCTATCATCAAAATATCTCTATAAGGTATCCAGTCTTCACCTTTATGTCTTGAAAGTGGTTTAATTACTTCAGCCAGTACTATCCATAGTGGTCTTGCATCAAAAAAAATCTTTTATATCTCATCCAGGTCATAAACAATGATCTTCTTATGAAGTGGTGTTTGAAAAAATTATCCATTTTGCATTTGTCATACCATAAATAAGTGTGCCAACCAAATTTACGGTCATGTCCTTCTAACACCAACGTTTTTCTATTGTCCAAATTAACCCATTGAGCCAACCAAGTCAAACACACCGCATCATGATACAGTCTAAAATTAGGAAGTTGGAATCCTCCTCTTTCCTTTGCATCACATAGAATCTTCATTTTAATCCTTGGTTTTCTTCCAGCCCAGACAAATTTTGAAATTTCTTTCTGCCATGAGTTCAATACTTTATAGGCTGAAATAAAAACATTAAACGCGGTAAAATATTCATCTTAACCACCGAAATTCTTCCCATTAATGACAGATTCAAAGTGTCCCATTTTTTAATATCTTGTTGAATTTTACTCCAAATCTTTTCGTAGTTGTTCTTAAAAAGATCTATGTTCTTCACTGTCAACTCAATTCCTAAATATTTTGGTTTTTTTACCACTTCACATTGAACTGATTCTTGCATTTCCTGCTGTTTCTCTTTTGTCATATTTTTGCATAACACCTTTGTTTTGTTCTTATTGACATAAAATCCCACGAAATCTCCAAATTCCTTGATCCTTTCCATCAACAATGGTAAATTAATTACTGGATCTTCAATCAAAAACATTACATCATCCGCAAATGCCCTATATTTATACATAAAACCTCTGATTGTAAGTCCCCTTATATCCTTATCTTCTCTTATCTTTGCCAACAGTACCTCCAAAACCCAGATAAACAATAAAGGGGATAGCGGGCAACCTTGCCTAGTCCCTTTTTGCACCTTGAAATAGTCTGTCATCTCTTTATTTACGTTTAACGATGCTTTCTGTTCTGAATAAATCGCCCTAATTATGTTTAAAAAGGGCTGTCCAATATACATTTTCTCCATCAGTTGAAACATAAAGTCCCAATTTAAATCATCAAAGGCTTTCTCTGCATCTACAAATAGGAAAAAACCTCCTTTTCTGGATGTTTATCATAATATTCAATAGCGTTTATCACCGTCCTTAGATTGTCCCTAATTTGTCTATTTGGTTAAAAAACCAGCTTGTTCTTCGGTTATAACGTCTTTCAAATAATTTTTCAGTCTTTCTGAAATTATTTTGGCAAACAACCTATAGTCATTATTAAGTAAAGAAATTGGTCTGTAATTCTTAACATCTGTTAAGTCCTGTCCTTCTTTTGGTATGAGTGATATGTTGGCTTCCTTCCATGTCTCGGGTATCACTTTAGTCGCCTGTATCTCATTTGCTAGAAGTTCCAACGTTGGGGTTAGTTCCTCTTTTAACTTTTTATAAAATTTCACTGTAAATCCATCTGGGCCTGGAGCTTTCCCCAATTTAGCATCTTCTATTGCCTTATAAATGTCTTCTTTTTGGATTGGACCATTCAACATTTCCTTAATTTTTATTCCAGTCTTTGGAATTTCTACCATGTAAAAATATTTTTTAATTTTTTCAGAGTCTATATTCTTTTTTTGAAATAACTTCGCATAATACTTAAAAAAAACTCTTTTTAAACCATTCATATCCACAATTTCCTTACCTTCTTCAATAATCTTGTTTATTAACCTTTTCTCTCTTCAATTTTTCAATTGCCATGCCAGAAATTTTCCTGGTTTATTTGCTCCTTCAAAGGATTTTTGTTTTAATTTTTTTTAAGTTCCAATAAAGTTCCCAATTAAGTATCACATTCAATTGCTCTTGTAAAATTTGAATTTCTTTAATAATTTTCTTTTTTCCAGGTCTCTTCTTCAATTCGTTTTCTTTTTGCTGAATTCTTTCTTGCAACTCCTTTTGCTGCTTTATATTCTGTTTCTTATCCACCACGTTTAACGATATAAGTAATCCTCTCATCACAGCCTTGTATGTATCCCAAACAGTCTATATTTTAACGTTTTGATTCAAATTCAATTGAAAAAATGACTGAGTCTCCTTATGTAATATCTCAATTATTTTCTTCTTATCCAATAGATCTTCATTTATTCTCCAATGAAACTGTTTAGCTTTTTCTTTTAACATCCAAATCACCGGGTTGTGATCAGAATTAGTCTTCAGCAAAATCTCCACTTTCTGGGTTTTTAACACCATTTCACCTGCCATCCAAATCATATCTATTCTGGAAAAAGAATTGTGATGATTGGAATAAAAAGTAAAGTCTTTAACATTAGGATTCCATTTTCTCCAAACATCTTCTAGTTTCTCTTGTTCCATCAATTTAAAGAAAATTTTGGGTAATTTCCCAACCCTCTCATCCTTCTTTTCAGATTTCCTGTCCAATTTATTATTAATCATACCATTAAAATCCCCTACCAAAATTAACTGCTCATAATTCACTTGATCCAATTCGTTTGTCAAGTATTTAACAAAAATTTCTTTAGCTCCATTAGGTGCATACAAGTTAACTACCAAAGTCTTTTTCTGAAGCATTGTAATTTCCACTCCAATATATCTCCCATCTTTATCGCTAAAAATTTGTTTTGGGTCCAATTCTTTGTTTACATAGGTCACAACTCCCTTTTTTTTCTGCCAGTGAATAAAATTCTTCTCCTAATTTTTTGTTAATCAAACACTTTTGTTCAGGTTAGAAAGTAGGTCACCCTTGCTTTTGAGGTACCCAAGAGTAAAAGACAGTGCCTCTGGCAACACAGGGATTCAGAGAAAGAGACCCACAGAATGTGGGTGAGAAACCACAGCAGCCTCCCACCACACTATTGCCCAAATCTGCTTTACTCCCAGTCCTCCTGCCTGCACCTTCACTTCCCATCCTCTCCCTGCCTCTCTCACTCCCCCCTCCTCCCCCAGTCCCCCTCTCCCCTCCTAGGAACCTGGAGCTTTAAATCATGGGGAGGGCAGAGGGCTTTTCCTTGCCTTCCAGGCTCTCCTTCTAGTGCAGGCGGCTGAGAGGAGAGCTGCCCTGCTGCCCTGCCTTCCTTCTCCGAGCCACTTACCTCCATGTCATTCTGTAAAGTACAGTGCCTGGACTACCTTGCAGGGGGCAAAGGGGGGAGGCAGAAAACCCTAGACTGCTACCTTACCTGTCTATTTGGAAATTAACTGTTTCTTCAGTTCTGACCGACCCCTGCCTTCCGCTGTAGCAGCATACCACTCCAACAGCAGCCCTTTCCAGGTGCATGTATTTAATATCACCACAACAGTAGCCTTGTGAAACAACAGCTGCATCCTGCTGTGATCTTTCAGCCCAGCTACAGAGCTGATCATGTGGTTCTGTTTCACACAGGTGGAAGAAAACCTTTCTCTTCAAAATACGTGACACGACTATCTTTGGCGTGCCTAAATATTATGTGCATGCCCATGAAAGCATAGACTCTGAATAAAAGCTTTTTGGTCTTAAAGGCGCCAGCTATATCTGGAGAGAATTAAACAAAACCTTGCAAAACTAGGCAGCTGTAGCAACAACCGTAGTCATCATTAATAATAGAAAATGGTGAATACTGTAGATAATGATCCCTCTACTATGCCACCTTCACAAGAACAAAGACCTGCCTTCCTGGACCAGACCAAAGGTCCAGCATCCTGTTTCCTTCCAAGGCCAGTTGCCTCTATGAAGCTTACAAGCTTACATCTCTCTCCTCCCTCATATCCCCCCCCCAACAGCTGCACATATAGGGAAGTGGTACTTGAAAAAAATGAGTCCCGGGTATAGCTGCTTAATTTGCCAGAGAAGATGCAAGAGGAGTAGGGATCAGCAAATTGAAAGGAAGAAGGCAAAGAGGCAGAAGAGGCCACCTTATGCCCCGCCTGGCAAAAGCTGATTGGCTGAAATATGAGCTGGTAATGGGTGGGAAATAGTACACATGAGCATCAGCTCCTGCTTGGAAAAAAACAACAACAACGGGAGGAACAATAGGCAATGATTCTACATGTTCTATGCTCCAACCGGTTTAGATGAAAAAAATCCATCGCAAAAGTAGTCTCAAAAAACGCGCAGAAATTGTGTAATGGAAATGCTTTGTGGACGGAAACATGAAAAACACATGTAGAATTAAAAAAATTAAATGCAGGGCAAAAGTGGAGTGATCGTTGTAGTATGAATGGGAATATAAAGCTTTTTTTATATAGGGTTTTTTTTTCTTGATTGTTTATATTCATATTTTTTCCTTCATTTTATGGATTTCTCTTTTAAGTAATATTTTATTAGGATATAAGGAAGAACCGTTATATTGAAGGCTTTACTCTTGTAGGTCTGATATTGTTAGCAGACAATATAATAGGTACAAAGTTCATGATTCTGTAGTTCTTAAGGGCAACACTTTGCAATGTCTGGGTCAGATAAGATTTTGGTCTCATATCAAGAACAACAAACACTTTTGTTTCGGATATGAAGAATCCTTGCCCATTATCATTTAGGTTAGGTTAAGTAAACTTTTAGGTTTTACGTAGATTGGATGTAGATATATGTTTCTTTACATCTGACAAATCAGAGGCTTATTATTCAAATGACCACTGTCTTTTGTAACCAATTATGCTTTTCGAATATTGGTGTTTTTTTGATGATTTGGTCCAATTGTTTTCCTGTTAATTGAAGCATATCTCCCAAATATGCTGAGAAGAAAGTAGTCAATTTTGGATGGACTATTTGGTCCAACTGTTTTCCTGTTAATTGAAATAAAAACATAGAACTTCCTCTTCATTTAACTTCATTTTTGACATGGAATCCAATATGTACAGCAAGGTGGAGACTAATGTGGAATGCAAATCCTCAAAGAGCTCCAAACACAGAGTGAAATGCCAATGCCAAACTCATACGAAGGGCTCAAAAGGAAAGAAAAAGACTGGGGGTGATTTCCCACTAAAGCTGCCTCGGGGTTACACCGCCGTTTGCCCCGATACTATTAGTCAATTTCACACCCGAAGCCACGGGGCTGCATTTTGACCCGCGGCTTCGCCCAATTTTCCCCGCAGTTTCGTAATCCTCAAAAAACAGGATTACGAAACTGCGGGGGAAATCGGGTGAAGCCGCGGGTCAAAATGCAGCCCCGCGGCTTCGGGTGTGAAATTGACTAATAGTATCGGGGCAAATGGCGGCGCAACCCCGAGGCAGCTTTAGTGGGAAATCACCCAAGAAGACTAAAAGTGTAATGCTAAACTATTGAGCAGCAGAAGAGTCTCCATATTTGGGGCTTGCAAGAGTCACACTTCCCATTCTGATCAATGCTACCCTTGGGGCTCTGGAGAAAAAGACCGATGTTGATGTTCTTGTTTCTTTCACAGACTTTCTTCAACTGGGAGCTTATGTATATATTCAAGGATGTGCAACACCAAATGCGTGTTACGTTCCACTCAGCAATGCAGAATCGACCCCCGATAAAGTGAAAATCATCTTTGCCGAAAGTCACTGCACCAATGGAAACATGACTGTGTAAACAGGGGAGTCCAAGTTCTCCACTTTTTGGAGTCCAACATTCTTGGACAATGAAAAGGAAGTTGGGGGCTAAGGGACCCAAACATAAAAAGCCTGGCACTCTGGACTCCTGGGTTGCCTTCTGTGTGGAGGGGGGTAATGAAGGGGATAAGGGGGTGGGAGCAGAAAATGAGGGTGAAGTTAGAGAGCCAGTTTGGTGTAGTGGTTAAGTGCATGGACTCTAATCTGGAAGGACCGGGTTTGATTCCCCACTCCTCCACTTGCACCTGGCTGGATGACCTTCGGCAAGCCACAGTTCTGATAAGAGCTGTTCTTGAAAAAGAGCAGTTTCTGTCAAGAGCTCTCTCAGCCCCACCTACCTCACAGGGTGTCTGTTGTGGGGAGGGGAAGGGAAAGGAGTTTGTAAGCCGCTCTGAGACACCTTTGGGTAGTGAAGGGCGGGGTATAAATCCAATCTCTTCTTCTTCTTTTAGTAATAATCTGGTGTGCAGGATGAATGTTCACTGAACCATAATCAGTATAAAGTGCCATCACAAATGAAGCACATTCAGTGTGTACGTTTCTAAAATGAGCAATATCTCAGGGGACAGAAGGGCTGTTGTAGATGGAAGACATGGAATTTGAGTAATTTTGCATGCCCAGACTGGCTTCATGAAAGGGGACAGTTAATGCAAATTAATGGAGGCACCTTCTTAATGGATCCACGGGAGATCTTTGATCAAGCCTAGGCGTGCAACCAAGGGATGAGTGGGGGATATCAAGGAGACACAGTAACATGGGATATCACAGGTTTCAGCCAACCCAGACTCATTTGATATATTACTTTTCGGGGTACATTTTTACCCCACACTTTTTCTTTTTCTTCTAATCAATTTTTACTTAGTTTTTAAAATACAGAAGGATAAGGAAGGGAAAGGGGGAAGGCATAGGGGAAAAGGTAAAAGCAATAGTTTCCTGCATGTAGCTTTCCTCTACCTGCAATTTCATGTTATACACTGATAAATTACGAGATCTAAAAGTTCGTGAAGTCTTCTTCGTATTATATTATTTAAAGTTCATATCTTTATGTTTCTCTTCTATCCAATTATAGAATGGAGTCCATAGTCCAATAAAGTCTTCTTCCATTTGCCCTTTTAGTATCAATGTCAATTTATTCATTTCCGCATTTTCCTTAACCTTCACTATTAAATCATGTTCTGATGGTGTTGATGGACGTTTCCAATATGTTGCTGTAGTTACTACACGGATTATAAAATGTCCTTGATGTTTGTCAAAACAATTTTGCTCAGATTTATCCCACACTTTTTCTGAGGAGCTCAAGGCACTGTTCATGAATTCCCCATCATCCATTTATTCCTCATAACAACCACCCTCTGAGGTAGGTTAGGATGAGAATGCCTCTCACAAGGTCAACCTGTCACCTTGGTAACAGACTTGCCCCACCTGTGAAATCTTTCATTGCAGGGCAGGAAAATGGCATGAGAGCGAAGGCTGAAGCCTCCTCAGAAAACATGGTCCTCATCTGAATTCATGCAAACTAAAATCCCAACAGGGAACTCACAACTGCATGTGGATTGCAAAGGGGGGGGAGGTGTTGTACACCACCAAGATTTTCAAGGGATGAACAGTGAAATGGTGCGCATGCTTGACTGAACCAGCTTAAAGTACTTGCCCATAATATAGGAATATGTCTTTATTTCACAGTCTGCCCTCTGAAATTGTGGGTGGTATAGATTTACAAATAGGCACTGGGGACAGGCCTGTAGTCAGAAATTCTGGGGGGCACTGGGGTGTATGTGCTAATTTAATTAGCCACACACTTACAAACATGCCCCAACCAAAGCCAGCTCTCGCTGCCCTGCCTCAGTGTCTTGCCCTGCGCAGCTTGGCGTGGAGGAGGCAGACATGGCAGAATGGTGTCATATGACACCAGCAACAAGCTCAGAAAAGGGGGAGGAGCCAGATGAGCACTAACACCCCTGGGGCCTCCTCTCTGCCCTGACTGCCAGCTTCCCCAGCTTCACACCCACCCTCTCTTCATGTGCTCAAACACAGGGGGGGGGTCATTTCGCATAGGAGAAGTGGATGAGCAACCAGAGAAAAGGCAGAGAACCTCCCAGGAAGCACCCTGCCTTCAGGAAGCCTTGGAGACCAGCGGAGGAGAGGGCTGTCAGAACCGCAGTAGAGCAGATGCGCAGGGCTCTGTGAGGAAGCCTCAGGGCTGCAGCAGCCAGTTATGCCTGGGCTCTGCCATTCTCTGGGAGATCTCAAGGCCTCCGCGGCAGCTCATGTGGGCTAGGGAGGGATGAGGAAGGGAGAGGGAAGACTGGGAGGGAGGCAGCAGAGCACGTTGGTGAGGGGCGTTGCCCTCAAATTCCCATCCCCCCCCGTGGCGTCAGACTCTATATTCTAGGGGTTCTATATTCTGCATGAGGAAAATGAATTCAGAAAGGACCACATGTCCCAACTGACAACTTGACCCGCCTCTGCTAGTGTCTTGTTAAAAGAAAAAAAGGTGACACAACATTATCATGCTCAGAGTACCTGCACCAACTACATGAAAATTAAGTGGGGCTGAGAAATGGGAGACTGAGTGGAAGGACACTCCGCTGTACTAGATGGTAAGAAGTCGACAGAAGTTGCTGTTCTCAGCTGTGCATCCCAAGTTCTGGTTCGGCTGTGATATCTACTATGCCCAGATATTTTGGGGTAAAAGGCCTCTTTACCAATCAGCTTCCTTCATTTTTAAATTGGCCCTTTTTGGAAAGATTGGGGACATTTTCTCTCCATGCCATGCCAGCACAGTTGAGTAAGTCATTCATACTGATGGCATGATCTCTCTGGGTGATCGCATGTCTGTCTTGAGCTGAAATGCAGAGAGGACTCCAACCATGAAGTGGAGAGAAGTTGAGTTAACGGGGGGGGGTCCAGATGTGCCTAACTGCTGGCTTCAGGTGGGCAATATGCTACCACTGATCAATTCAATGGTGGCAGGGAAAGGGGAAGGGCTTCACTGATTCCTCTGGTCTCAAAACTCCACTGATCTTTTTGTTTTTTACCACTCAGATTTTTGGAATTCCTTGAGCATTGCATTAGGCTATGATATGTCCTCCATGTTTTTGCCCAGAAATGACATCATGGTGCCAATAACACTGTTTTATGAGGCTCTGCCTATGGAAGGTTCTCAAGGGTTGCCGAGAGTAGGTTGGCAGCCATAGATGTACGGTCACATAAGGCAATCGTGGGGCTGTGGCTTGCAATGGAAATGAAGTTTTGCAAGCGATTATCACTGGTCACATTTTCACAATTCAGAGTCTGATTCCCAAAGGCATTGACAATATTGCATCAAACAAGTTCATCATTTTTTTAAAGCAAAAACTTTATGCAACATGTTCCATTTTTTTGTCCCAAGTTCTGCTTTGAAGAGTTGAATAAAGAGATGTTTACCTTGAAATGTCGCTGATCTGAGATAATAAAAAGGATATCTGTAATTCCCTTTCACAGACAGCTCAATTATGCCAAAATATCGCCTGAGTAACGAGAATTATGATCCATCCAATGGCTGTTTGCCGACCTACAAAGATGTGTCAGAGTTAGAGAGTGGGACACTTCTTTTGAATTTCCAGTATTGCCACACCAACTAGTGCAAAGACATGCCACTCTCATGGAGGGAGATGAGTCTTTTTGCGAAAATTTTCTCCATGTATGGAATAAGTTTCCTTTATATTGAACACATGTTATCATGCCTGCTTCCAGGTTTCAGAGGGCCCCATCCAGAGTATTCCCAGGGCCCTATGACTAACCACTTCCACTTTCCTCCCTCAGAGGCTAGATCTTCCCTCCATTTCTGTGTTCATTGACTGTGCAGCCCTGGTCATGTGTTTTCTTCTCCTCCTGAAGAAACGTTGGCTGTCCCACCCTGTCAGTAAGATATATTTTGACTATTTGCTTAGCCCAGGACCACGAGGGAAGGGATAAGACCACCCTTGGTCTTAAACCCTTGGAAATGGCACTTTAAAAGCATTAAAAGTTCAAAAATAACAAAAGGTTTTAACTTCAAAGGGAAAGGTCAGGTGAAATCAGGGATTGAAAGTACTGAGGCAATACTAGTACAAGCAAAGACTTCTAATCCTATATAGTAGGGTAATGAGAGGTTCTTAATTTATTCACACTTACGTATTTATATTGAGAGGCATTTGTTCCAGTATTTTCCAAAAACTCTAGTACACTTTGAATAATCGCTGACTTGTATGCTGACCAGAAGGCTGGTACCCTCTTCCCAGTACCAAAAACTCTTCTCTTGGAACACCAGTACTCTTGAGTTGTTCACTGACTTTTAAGGTTTCTATAGGCAGTTTCTGTTCACACCAGGGAATTCTGTACTCCTCAGGGAGAACTCTCCCTGTGTGACTGGGTAGGAATCTTCATCTCTCCCTAGAAGATCTACCCCCTTTGCTTTGGCCGGAATGGGAGTCTTCTTTATTAATTAAAATTCTGTGCCATACTCTTCCCCCAGTTCTCTGTCTTCAAACTACTCTCAGCTAATGCTGAATTCAGACTGCATTCAGCCAAGGTAGAAATCTGACTCAGTCAGCGCTAAACCCTTTTTTCTGTCAGGGCTTGTTCTGACAGTCTCAGTACACGTCTCTTCTCAGTTAAGGCAGGAATCTGAATAAACCTCCTCAGCATCCAGCTCCCCAAAATGAAGACGCTTCGCTACCCAAGGACTACAGAAATATAAAATCTTGGCCTAATGTTACTGGTGACACTTATTTAGTTAACATTACCTATGAGCTCTATAGATGGGCCTTTTCCAGAGCCCATTTTGAGGCACTCCCCTCTGCTGTACGGCAAGGTAAATTCAATCGCGTTCCAATGCATGAACATATATGCCCATGCATGGCTAACATGGTAGAATCAGTTACTCACATCCCCCTGTTCTCCAGATTCTATCAGGAGGAACAAGACCATCTTATACTATCCCTTCTGTCTCGATTTAGCCCTCTGCAGTCTTATCTTGACCTTTGGCCAGAAGTCCTTCGTGAATTCCTCTTAGAAGACGTTCAGAGCTCAGTAACTTATGCTGTGGCAAAATTTTGCTGCTTCGCTATTAGGAAACGTAAACTTATTTTAGCCGGGAAAACTGTATGATTCTCTTACGAATATTATTTTATTGATTTTATTAATTTTCTCCTGTTAATGTTTTTACACTATTCCCACGTTAATGTTTTTATACTATTCCCATGTTATTACTGTTTAATCCTTCTTATATTAGAACTGTACTGTTTTACTTGCTCTCGCTGTAATAAATTAGATTGGATCGGCATCCAGCTCTCTCAAAACTTTTTTTTGCTCAGCTGAGGATAACCAATCAGACTGCCCAGAGCACTCAAGGTTCTCTGGCTCTGTGGGAAAAAAATAACTCTTCGCAGTCCTTTAATTGTTGGTACAGCACCTCCCTTTAAAAGTGCAGTCTTTCACAGCCCCCCCCATCCTCTGCCCACCACCAGGCACTCATGACCTCGTTCCCTCCCACACACCTGCGGATGTGTCCTTCCATTGTCCATTTTCCATTGTCACAAGCACTCTCACTGACCATGATCTGAGGTGCCGGCAGACCTTTCCCTGGTGGCATCAGGCAAGGTATGCAGCAGAGTCATGGCTGCCATCCAGTGTTATGTGGGAAATGAAGACCTGAGCTTGAGGGCACTATGGCTATGGGATGGGGAGATCCTTCACTCTCAACACTGGCTGAGCCAGCCTCTACTTACAGTCTTATGTCAGACCACAGATCTCTGGGGTTTGAGTGAATTTTACAGCGAAACATGGGCTGAGTTCAGACTGGCAGTTTGAAGTGGGAGCCAGTCGTAGCCCCGGAACAAACTGTTCCTGGTTTTCCCGGTCACACTGTGCTGACTGATGCGGGAGCATACTGGGAGGAGGCGCATGGGAGTGTTCAGACTGCTGGCCCGGAGGCACAGCTGTAAATGGCACATGAGCACATAGCCAATTTGGGGAGGATCCCATTGCATTGGCACCGCATTGGGTTGTAGAGCACAACCAATCATATCGCAGCTGCCTTATGCGCGACACAGGTTTCTCCCGGCTTTTTGGGATGGCGTTCACGCTTCCCAGAAGCGGAATGAAGCGGGATAAAAGGGCTCACAGGGATTTGCTACTGCTTTCACCAGTTATCTTTTAAACGCGGGAGCAAAGTGGAACAGGACAGGTTGACTATGGGTGGGGAACGCCAGGCAGATGTGCCTGTGTAAATGCCCCCTTTCATCCACTTGTGAAACGTGGCTATAGCAGAGCAAACTGCCGGTCTGAACTCAGCCATGGTGAGGAAATAACGAGATCAACAGGGAAGATATTCTCCTGTCCAGCATTAAGGCAGGATCATCCAACAGTGCAACTAAAGCCATCTCAGTACCAAACTCAAGCCTGAAAACAGATTGGAGTGGATCAAAGGCCAATGTGTTGACCAGGAAATCTTTGAGCAAATCCACCAGCGCAAGCTGTATTATTTCATCTAGAAAACATAACTTGGAGACTGGCCTAGATTTTGCCACCTGTAGAGTCCTGAGCAGGATGCATAGGTAGTGATATCAGCTCATAATTTATTGGAAATGAAGAACAGGAGATGGAAGACTGGTTCGCAGGCTGGCTTATATCCCTAAGGCAAACCACACCCAAACAGGCACCCCACACCCATGATAGGATTATTTAGAATGGCAAGAGTTCCACAGGTCCGTTCTTGGATCCTAGCCCTCCGGTAGGAGCGGGCTAGGATCCGCTCTGGCTATTATCTCTCAAAGTGAAGCTAGTGCTCTTCGCCTGACTGTGTGCGGATCTGACCTTGCACGTGGTCGAACTCAGTACACAACACCACCTCATGCCCAGTCAATGAAGGCTTTTTTGAGCAGTCTTGACATGGCAAGGGGGCTTGCATGGTTTGATGAGGGTGTGGGCTATGCCATGTAGGGCCACCCAGGATGGACAGGCCACAGCAGAGAACTCAGACACAGACTGATCCACTGGAGAAGGAAATGGCAACCCACTCCAGTATCTTTGCCAAGAAAACCCCATGGACAGTAACAAAAGGCTAAAAGATATGACACCAGAAGATGAGCCCCTCAGATCGGAAGGTGTCCAATAAGCTACTGGGGAAGAGCAGAGGGCAAGTACAAGTAATCGCAGAAAGAGTGAAGCGGGTGGGCCACAGCCGAAAGGACGCTCAGCCATGGATGTGTCTGATGGTGAAAGGAAAGTCTGATGCTGCAAAGGACAGTACTGCACAGGAACCTGGAATGTAAGATCTATGAATCAAGGTATGCTGGACATGGTCAAAAATGAGATGGCAAGACTGAACTTCGACATCTTGGGAATCAGTGAACTAAAGTGGATGGGGGCGGGCAGATTTAACTCAGAAGACCATTATATCTACTACTGTGGCCACAAATCCTGTAGGAAAAATGGTGTGGCCTTTATAGTCAACAAGAGAGTGCAAAATACAGTAATGGGATACAATCTCAAAAACAACAGAATGATCTCGGACTGAATCCAAGGCAAACTATTCAACATCACAGTAATCCAAGTCTGTGCCCCAACCACTGATGTGGAAGAGGCTAAAGTGGACCGATTCTATGAAGACCTTTACCACCTCCTAGAACTAACACCAAAAAAAGATGTCCTCATCATCATAGGTGACTGGAATGCTAAAGTAGGAAGTCAAAAGGTAACCGGAATAACAGACAAGTTTGGCCTTGGAGAACTAAATGAAGCAGGGCAAAGGCAAAAAGAGTTTTGTCAAGAACACACGCTGGTCATAGTGAACACACTCTTCCAACAACCTAAGAGGCAACTCTACAAATGGAAATCACTAGATGGGCAAACCTGAAATCAGATTGATTATATCATTTGCAGTCAAAGATGGAGAAGCTCTATCCAGTCCGTAAAAACAAGCCCTGGAGCTGACTGTGGCTCAGATCATGAGTTGCTCATTGCAAAATTCAGACTTAAAATGAAGAAAGTTGGGAAAATCACTAGTCCATTCAGGTTTGACCTAGATCACATCCCTGATGAATATACAGTAGAGGTGAAGAATAGTTTTAAGGGACTAGATTTGATAGACAGAGTGCCTGAAGAACTATTGACGGAGGTTCGCGACATTGTACAGGAGGCAGCAATCACCACCATCCCAAAGAAAAAGAAATGCAAGAAAGCAAAGTGGCTGTCTGATGAGTTCTACAAATAGCTGAGGAAAGAAGGAAAGCGAAAGGCAAAGGTGAAAAGGAAAGAGCTACCCAACTGAATGGAGATTTCCAGAGAACAGCAAGGAGAGATAAGGAGGCTTTCCTGAATGAACAATGCAAAGTAATAGAGGAAAACAATAGAATGGGAAAGACTATAGAGGTCTCTTCAAGAAAATTGGAGAAATCAAGGGTATGTTCCATGCAAAGCTGGCGATGATAAAGGACAAAAACAATAGGGACCTAACAGAAGCTGAAGATATTAGGGAAAGATGGCAAGAATACACAGAAGAACTATACAAGAAGGACCTCAATGTCCTTGATAACTACGACAATGCAATCACTGACCTTGAGCCAGACATCCTGGAATGTGAAGTCAAATGGGACTTAGAAAGCATTACTAACAACAAAGCTAGCAGAAGTGATGGCATCCCAGCTGAACTATTTAATGTCTTAAAAGATGATGCTGTTAAAGTGCTGCACTCTGTTTGCCAGGAAATTTGGAAAACGCAACAGTAGCTACAGGATTGGAAAAGGTCAGTTTACATTCCAATCCTAAAGAAGGGCAATGCCAAGGAACGTTCAAACTATCACAAAATTGCACTCATTTCACACACTAGCAAGGTCATGCTCAAGATCCTACAAGCTAGGCTTCAGCAGTACATGGATAGTACAAGCTGGGTTTTGAAGAGGTAGAGGAACTAGAGATCAAATTGCCGACATTCGCTGGATTATGGAGAAAGCAAGGGGGTACCAGAAGAACATCTACTTCTGCTTCATTGACTATGCTAAAGCCTTTGATTGTGTGGATCACAACAAAGTATGGCAAGTCCTTAAAGATATGGGAGTACCAGACCACCTCACATGTCTCTTGAGAAACCTGTATAAGGGTCAAGAAGCTATAGTTAGAACTGGATATGGAACAACTGATTGGTTTAGCATCGGAAAAGGAGTAAGTCAAGGATGTATATTGTCGCCTTGCTTATTTAATTTATATGCAGAGTACATCATGTGAAATGTTGGCCTGGATGAAGCACAAGTCAGAATTAAGATTGCTGGAAAAAAAATCAACAACCTCAGATATGCCGATGATACCAGTCTAATGGCAGAAAGTGAAGAGGACCTAAAGAGCCTCTTGATAAGAATGAAAGAGGAGAGTGAAAAAGTTGACTTGAAACTCAACATCAAAAAAACAAAGATCATGGCATCTGGCCCCATCACTCCTTGGCAAATAGATGGGGAAGTCGTGGAAGCAGTGACAGACTTCACATTCCTGGGATCCAAGATCACTGCAGACAGTGACTGCAGCCATGAAATTAAAATATGTCTGCTCCTGGGGAGGAAAGCGATGGCAAATCTAGACAGCATGATAAAAAGTAGAGACATCGCCCTGCCAACAAAAGTCCGTATGGTCAAACCAACGGTATTCCCAGTAGTCATGTACAGCTCCAAGAGTTGGACTATAAGGAAGGCTGAGTGCCAAAGAATAGATTCTTTTGAATTACGGTGCTGGAGAAGACTCTTGAGAGTCCCTTGGACTGCAAGGAGATCAAGTCAGTCAATCCTAAAAGAAATCAACCCTGACTGTTCCCTGGAAGACTAGATACTGAAGATGAAGCTCAAATACTTTGGCCACCAAATGAGAAGGGAGCACTAACTGGAGAAGACCCTGATGCTGGGAAAGACTGGAGGTCAAAGAAGAAGGGGACAGCAAAGGATGAGATGGTTAGACAGTGTTATTGATGCCACGTACATGAAACTAAGCAAACTTCGGAGCACGACAGAAGACAGGAGGGCCTGGCGTGATGTGGTCCATGGGGTTGCGAAGAGTCGGACTCAACTGTGCGACTGAACAACAACACGAAAGAACTACCTCCTTCAAAGGTCTAGAGAGAGCTCACACAGTTGCAAAAAGCTTTGGCCAGCAGAAATCTGGGGGGTGGAACACCTGAAAGGTATTTCACCCCCTACTTTCTGCTGGCTGCAGCTTTCTCGGCCTGTAGAAACTAAAGGAGGCATTTCACTCCCAAATAGTTCGTTACGTACTACTTTGGAGCCATGTAAAAAGATAAAGGTAAAGGTTCTCTTGCTCAAAAGCCAGTCAAATCTGACTCTAGGGTTGCGGTGCTCATCTCCGTTTCAAAGCCGAAGAGCCAGCGCTGTCCGAAGACGTTTCCGTGGTCATGTGGCCGGCATGACTAAATACCAAGGCACACAGAACGCTGTTACCTTCCCACCAAAGTGGTACCTATTTATTTACTTGCAATTTCTTGCTTTCGAACTGCTAGGTTGGCAGGAGCTGGAACTAGAGACGGGAGCTCACTCCGTCCTGTGGCACCCGGGTCTTGAACTGCTGAACTACTGACCTTCCACAGCCTGCAGTTCAGCATCTTAACCACTTGAGCCACCGCAGCTCCGTTGGAGCCATGTACCTACTACTTTTTGTGGGACTCTAGTGTGGCTGAGCTACTCTTGTATCCACTAACTCCACTACTACCCTGCCAAGAACCACTCCCTGGACTCCAGCACAGGACAGGGTGGTAGGCAAAATCAGCAGGAACTCATTAGCATAATAGGCCACACCCAACAACAGAAACTCATTAGCATATTAGGCCACACCACTGACAGCACAGCTCATTAGCATATTAGGCCACAGCCCCATGTTACCAGAAGTGTGGTCATCCAGCTACACCCACCTTTTACTTCTTATTCTGTTTACCTTGTTTGTTGTCAACCCAAGGCTTTTTTTTGTAGCAGGAACTCCTTTGCATGTGAGGCCACACGGCCCTAATGTAGCCAGTCCTAATAAGTTTCTGCTGTTGGGTGTGGCCTGTTATGCTAATTAGTTCCTGCTGGGCGTGGCCAACTCAGGAGGCAGCGTTCCTGCCCCCAAATAGCCCTGGTTAAGCCTAAAACGATGTATTTTATTAATTTTAATAATTTCATTAACTCCGTTCTACTATTTGGTTAAATTTCATGGTTGTTACTGAAATCTAGATACTTAAAATAGAAAAGGGGTGGCGGGAGGGGCTCTAGCTGTTTCATAGCCTAAAGGATATTTCTTAGCTCTCTGATACGTGTGCTGGGGACTTTGGAAGAAGTTGTGCACCCCAACCTTCCAATCTTTTTTATATAAAGAGTGGAAGCATAGAGAGAAACTACTTTTGAAAAACTATTTTGATTTTTTTGATTTTTAGAATAACATATAACAAAGTTTGTTCTCATCGTTAAGATACACTTATTATACAAATTAAATTACTTCATACATATTTGCTTTTATTGGTTTTTATTGATTCTACTCTGGATATTTATGAACTGTTACTGAGTGATTTGCTGTTTTAATTAATTCACAAGTTAAAGTGATAAGGTGATTGAGTGATTGCATCAACATCCTCTAAGGAAAATTACTATCAATTCATTGTTTTAACAATTATTGTGTACTTCCTATAATTAATTCTTTCTATCTGAATTTGTACAGCTTTTATTGTTACCTAACCTTGCACATAGAAACCCAGACGCTGAGCTACACATAGAACAAGAGGAACTCTCATCTGAACTTTGTTACCTCTCAAAATTTTCCATCCCAAAGAAGTTATCTTTCTTTTTTTTTTTTTTTTGTAAAACTCTCTTAAAAAAGAGAGAATTTTATTCTTTTTATAAGAAACAGGAAGGGTAGACAGATGGAGAAAGAGAAAGATGGAGTGAATTTTTTCCTGTTAGTGAGTGTTAGTTTAGGTTAATAACCAATACCAGTTTTGGCATCCATCGTGGTTAGCAGATCTTCTTTTTAACTATTACGAAGTCCAAAATCATTCTGTTAAAACAGTTAGTAAAGTCCATTGGGGTTAGTAGTTAAACAGTTCCTTTCAGATGTTACACGAACAGTCCTCAAAGCATCTTCTTTTTAAATCTCTTCCAGTTACGGATTGAGTCCATTTTAGCTTTAAGGTCTTCCATTCCATCACCACTTTCCCCTGGGCTGCTGTCTTCTTTGCTTGTCCCAGTTTGGAATACTGCATCTTCCTCCCTGCTGGCATGCCTCTTCAGAAGTTTCTGTATTTTAAAGATGAAATCCTTCTTCTTTCCTTTCTCTTTTTCCTTAAACTTCTGACTTTCAGGCTTCCTGGGCTCCACAAACTCTTCAGATGAAGTTAGATCTCCAGTTTGTCGCTTGCTATGCTCAACATCCCCTTCTACTGGCAGAGTATTCTCTTTTATAAAAGCGGAATAGGCTTTGGGAGCCTTATCCACCTCTTCTTTTAATTTTATCGCTTCACTGCCAGTTAGGGGTGCCAAGACATTTGTCAAGGTAAATCCGAGATCTTCTTTCTCTTCTTTTTTAACGCCCTGGAAACCTAAGGTCAAATTCGATTTCTGTTCAATCTCCAACATCTTTCTAGTTGTTTCCGATATCTGTTTCTGTCGACTGATGAGAAGACTATCTATTTTAGACAGACTTTCGTTGATTTTCCGCAGTTGTTCCAGCAGGGGGCACAGCATCTCCTTTTCCTGTTGATTGACAGCAAGCTCTTGGGGGGGGCTATCTGGACCGGAAGTCCCTCCTCTCTTCTCTTCTGGTATCTGCAGGACTTTTTCCAGTATCGACATTTTGTTTTTTGTTTACTTTTAAAAAGTTCGTGCCGCATCCCCCAGGAAGCTAAGATGATCAAAATCTTCCATGCAACCCCAACGGTACTTTCACCAACACTTTTTCTTCTCTCAGCCCCCTTCGCGCTCCCTTTGTGGATCTTGCTTCTCAAAGGGGGTGGGAACTCCTCCCTCCTCCCAACGCTTATACGCATGCAGGGGGCTCCGATTTACGCTTCAAAATAGATCTCCAACTCACGATTCGATGCGACTTCTTCTTTTTATGTTAAGCCATAACGCTGTCTTCACTCCTGGAATTCGGTGGCGCCACTAAATCCCCATTACGGGCACGCCGCAGCGGGGCCGATTGGAGCGGGGAGAAAGCCTCAATTTCCCGGCTGTCTGCCGGCAAAGAGGCTACTCCCCATGCGCCCCCGGTTCGGAGCCTTTACCTAAGGCTCACTAGGGTCTTTCGCACATGCGAAGACCCCCCCTAACTGCGCGTGGGCTAACCGCCTCCGAGAGCGTCCCGAGAAGCGGCCGCCATTCGCGACGCCGAAACCGAAAACCAAGAAGTTATCTTTCTTAAGGTAGGACAACCACATTGCATCGAACATTCTTTACATGGCTCCAATTATTAAAATTATGTCCTCTAATGTTAGAGGTGTGAACTAACCCATCAAAAGACAGAGGGTCCTTTCCAATTTGACAAAAATAAAGCCTGATATTGAGTTACTGCAGGAGACGCATGTTCTGAAAAAAGAAAACCTGATTTTTAAATCCCCAAAATTTCCAGCTCAATTCTTAGCACTGGGGAATTCGAACTCCCGAGGAGTGGCTATCTTTTTAGCAAACAATATACGTTTCCAACTTGAGAAAAAAATCATAGATCCTTCTGGTAGGTTCCTTTTTATAGAAGGGATGCTGGAAAGTAGGAAAACGACGATAGCCACAATCTATGTTCCCAATGTAGGACAATTGAACTTTATCCGATCTGTATTAGCTCAATTGAGAGATTTTGCAGAAGGAAATATTATAGTAGGGGGCGATTTTAATTACATAGCGGACAATATGCTGGACAGGTCTTACCACTCTCCATCTCTTATTCATTCTAAACCTAGATTTACTCAATTAGAATCTATTTTTAAAGAAAATAGCCTTACTGATATTTGGCTCCTGTTGCACCCTGGGGAAAAGGATTTTACTTATTTCTCCACGCACACTCAAACTTCTTGCACACAAAGTGAAGGAACAAATTTTATCCAAACATATACAGGCCATTAGAACAGAACAGGGCGAGGTAGTTTCTCAAATGGACAGCATTCTACAAAGATTCCATGAGTATTCCACAAAATTATACACTACCATAACATATGATCCAAATATTTTACAGAAAGAAGCTAAAAATGGCAGTGAAGCTCCTGGCAGAAGCTATCAGGATGAACATATCTATTACAGGGATTACACCAAACCAGACAGAACATAAAATTTCACTCTTTGCAGATGATATTTTGTTGTACCTTTCAGACCCTTTGCAATCCATTCCTAACTTGATGTCTCTACTACACTCCTTCAAAATTGTCTCTGGTTTGGGCATAAATGATAAGAAATCTCAGATCCTCCTGTTACATCTTCCTGTGGATATACAGAACACAATAAAATCCCAATACCAGTTCAGCTGGGTCACAAAGACTCTCCACTATCTTGGCATAGACATTCCATCAGACACTGCAAAGCTACTTCAATATAATCACAATAGCATACATACCAAGGTCCAGAAAGATATTCAAAACTGGAGCAAATTAAACCTCTCCTGGTTGGAAAGGTTTCACCTTATAAAAGCTTTTATCCTTCCTAAGTTCCTCTTCTTATTCAGGGCAATACCGATTGCTATCCCACAACCTGAATTGAATAAATGGCAGACCATAGTAAAAAAATTTATCTGGAATGGGAAAAAACCATGCATTGGCCATGAGATATTGAAAAGACCCAAATGAAGAGGAGGTTATGGCCTACCAGACCTTATAACATATCACAAAGCAACCTTACTGGCTATTGCTCTAAGAATGCAGAGAACATCTCTTTTGCCTTCATGGGTTCATCTTATTTCAGATCAATCTTACACACACAACATAGATACACTTTTATGGGACAACTTACCAGGCAAGCTTACAGGAATATCACAAAATTGACTCTTCTATCCTTCCTTGAGTTATTGGGCAAAAATAAAGTGCAAACTTCTTCCACCAATCTCAAGATATTCCACCTATACTTCACAAAGCTGGTTTTGTGATAATACTCACCAAGATTTTCGTAAGAGATGGAGAGAGGTAAACCTGTCCAGATACCACGAGGTAGTTAAGAAAGGGGCCTTCACTCTAAATTGGAACTTGAAAGTATATTAGGCCAATCGATCCCATAGTACCTGTACCTACAATTGCAGCACACAATCCAGCAAAATAAAATAAGAGAAGTTATGGCACAACCACTAGCTGAATTTGAAGTCAGCCTTAAAAGTTATCATCTTCAAAATAAAGGTATGATCTCGGCTATTTATAGATTACTACTTAGAGAAACTGAATTAAAAATTCTATCATACCACAAAGCTTGGCAGAAAGACCGCACAAAAATCCTTGATGAAACGACATGGTCAGAAATATGGAGCTTGACCAAATTCGCATCTCGTTCATATGCAGTTGAAACTCAAAAACTTAAAATTGTAACAAGAAGTTATCTTACTCCTCTAACGATCTCCCACATGTCACCCACATGCTCACCAAAATGTTGGAAAGGTAGTGGCTCAATTGGATCTTTCTCCCACTGTTGGTGGCAATGCACAAAACTAAAAACCTTTTGGATGGAGGTCTTAAAAATTATAAAAGCTATCCTAAACATTGATTTGAACTTAGATTCTGAAAACCTTTTATTAGAATTATGGTCAGATCAGATCAACCAACATCCTTATAGGAACATGTTGGAAACAATGCTATACGCAGCTAGAGTCTCGATTGCCTCACTGTGGAAAGATGAGAACTCCCCCCGCAATTCATACATGGTTCAGAAAATTGTGGGATCAATATGTACTAGAAAGTATAACTGATAAATGTAGAAATTCAGTAAGAACTAATCCAATAACGAAATTCAATGCAAAGTGGTTCCCAATCCTGACTTATTTGTCGGAAGAAGAATTTATACCTTCCTCCTGGAAAGATTACATGAAATGGTTCTGAGGTTTCCCACCATAACTATATGCCTGACACATAATGATTACCTTTCATAGGCCAAAGTTATTGGTAAACAACACTTACGGTTTTCTAACTGCAAGGTTTTTTCTTACTACTGTTTTATGGGAATATATCCACCTTTAATTCAAAACATTGTACCTATTCCAGTCAGACAAGGAATAAGTAACTCTTATTTATACTGTATTACCATACATGCTTTATTCATCTTCATTTTATAATGCATACTGTACTCAGTAATACCCTGAACAAAATAACAAAAACAAAAATTACAGTAAAAAATGTTTTACTTCGTTGTACCTACGATAGGGAGTGGTGGCGCAGGCAGTAAAAACACACCTGCTGTAACATCAGTGGACAGCCACTATGGCTGTTCGAGACCCACCGCGGCCAGGGTGAGCTCCTGGCCCTAGTCCCAGCTCCCGCCCACCCAGCGGTTCAAAAGCATTGCAAGTAGATAAATGGGTACCTGCCTGTAGGTGGCGGGGGGCACCCTCCCTCCTTGGGGTGTGTAGCGAGGGCATCAGCAGCGGCAGCGATGCAGTGGTGGTGGTGGTGGTGGAAGCAACACTGAGTGGCTGAACCTGGCAGAGGGCAGAGCCACGGAGGTGCAGGAGGTGCGACGGCACGGCGTGGCAGAGCCAAAAGGGATGTTGGCCAGAGCCGCAGCCAACACGAGACCATGCACCGAAGATGGGCCTTCCGAGAAGAAACTCCTGAGCCAGGAAAAAGATCTACGTCAGGGCATCAAGGACATCGAGGATGGAGTGCTGATGCCTGAGGCCCGGTGGAACAGAGACAAAAAAGCCCTGCTTGGGTGCTGGTAGGATGTCACTCCCCCTATAGATTGTGGCCCTAGATAGAAACTGAACTAAAAATGGTGTAAACCACTAAGAGACCCCTCGGGGTTAGAGCGGTATATAAATTGAAAGTATAAATAAATAAATAAATAAATACGTTATTTAAAGTACCAAAGAACTATGTAAACTGAAAAAATTATTCATTTCATGTTACATTGTTTGTTCTAATTATCATTTCCTAATAAAAACTTTAAATAATAAAAAAAAGTCTGAACGGCACCTTCAAGTGCCACCCTGCATATAGCAAATTGCAATAGTCTATTCTGCAGGTGACCAAGGCATGAATCACTGTGCCCAATTCTAGCCTAAACAGATAGGGGGCCAGCTAACTGGCCCGGCACAGATAGGAAAGAGCCTGCCTTGTAACTGTACATACCTGCTTCTTCAAGGTAAGAGAGGCATCCAGCCAGACCCCCCGACTCTTCACGGAGGCAGCTAATGAGAGGTGGACTCCTGCCAGAGCTGGAAGCTTCAATTCCCCCACAGGCCCAGTCTTACATAGCCATATGACTTCAGACTTCAGTGGATTAGATTTCAACCAACTCTGCCTCAACCATCCAAGCACAGTGTCCAGGCACTGGGTCAGAGAAGAGTGAACTACTTCTGGCTGTTTATCAAACAGGAGGAAGTGCCGAATATCATCAGCATATTGGTGGCAATCAACCCTTCTGATGAGCTCTGCTAGAGGGTACATATAGAAGTTAAAGAACATTGGGGACAGGACTGATCTCTGGGGTAGCCCAAAAACCAAGGGACACACAGAATAACCCCTGTCCCTGAAGAACACCCTCTGATTGTGTCCACCTCTGACTGGAGAAATGAGGTAAACCAAGAAAAGCCAGTGCAATGAAGCCCAAGAATGTCAGGTTCAACAGCAAGCAAGTCCAAACACACTTCACTCAAAGTTATGCTTTATTGGAATACCAGTCTGTTGCCCGTTATTGCAGAGTCATTGTCAGGAATAACAGATAGGGCATAGAAAGCTGTGTATATACTCTGATGCTTCAGCTAGCTAAGCAAATGAAAACCAAGCGTGCACGCGGGAATTCTCCCGGCGAGATATTACATAATGAACTGGAGACAACCCCCTTTGTAGGAGGGCCAAGACATTCACACCGTCTGGGAACCTAAGCCTTCCCTTCTGTTCAAGGCCAGAGATAGTGGCTGGCAGATGAGTGTTTCCCACAGTTCTAAAATCAAAGCAAAGCAATGCGCATGCGAGAAAGCAAGCAAGCAAGGTATGAGATCATACAGAAAACATGGCAGTTATCTGACATTCTGCCCCCATAAAAATCCAACCACCCCCTTAGGTCAATGTTCAGGAAAACCTCCCGGCTTGCCCGGGAGACATCAGTGGAAATCTTGTAACAATCGAGGTGCTCTGATATCCGTGGCTTTCACCCACTCCCTATGCTGTGGACCAAAGTGCACCCATTCCACAAGATAATACAATTGCCCACATTTAATTTTAGACTCCAGAATGTCCAAAATTTCGTAGTGTTCTTCACCATCCACCATCGGTTTGGAGGCTGACTGGGCTTTAACAAGCTGAAATGGAATGTAGGATAGATATTTTTAAAACTCTTAGGTAATTCCAATTCTACAGTCACATCATTGATTAATCTGTGAATTTTGAATGGACCAATATACTTCCATGCCAACTTCTGCGAGGTTTACGGGAGCCATAAGTTCTTGATTGGAGACGTACACAAATTCTCCAGGCTACAGAACCCAACTTCCACCCTCTTCTTGTCAGCCTGGGTTTTGTACGCTGCCTTGGCATCATCCAGGGCCTTACATATATGTGGCCAAGAGTCTTTCATTTTTGCACACCAGTCTACTGCCTCTCCCCCTACTCTTGAGTCAGAACTGAGGAACGGCAGTGGGGGGCTGTCGTACCCTAAAGCGGCTTTAAAGGGGGAGATCCCTGTGGAGGCATGATATGCATTATTGTAGCAAAATTCGGCTAGGGGAAGGAGTTCCACCCAATCATTTTGTTTGAAATTAGTGAAACAGCGCAAGTACTGCTCCAGGGTTTGATTCAGTCGTTCAGTTTGGCCATCAGTCTCTGGGTGGTAAGCACTACCTAGAGCCCGTTCCACCCCCAGGAGGCTCATTAGTTCACCCCAGAACTTGGAAACAAATTGCATTCTGCGATCCCTGATTATTTTGGCTGGCAGCGTGTGCAGGCATATGACATGCTGCAGGAAGGCTCTTGCCAGGGACCGGGCTGTGGGCAAACTGGGAAAGGGATGAAATGAGCCTGCTTAGAGAACAAGTCCACAACCACCCAAATCACTGTCATCTGCTTACTGGAAGGCAAGTCTGTAATGAAATCCATTGATATAACTTCCCATGGTCTGCTGGGGGTTGGCAGGGGCTTCAGTAAACCTGGGGGCTTCCCCACCTGAGGTTTGCACATTATACAAGTTTGACAAGATTGAACGTAAACTGAGAGGTCTTTACACATGTTCGGCCACCAGAACCGACATTGCAACAGATGTAAAAATTTCACAAAGCCTAAATGACCTGCCGGCTTGGAACCATGGACTGATTGTAATACATCCCCTTTCAAAAGCTTAGGGACAAACAGTTTGCTCCCTCTGTACCAACAGCCATTTTCCCTGCACTCAAGATCCCCCACCAGCCTCAGTTCATTTTTCTCAGCGTCAGATAAAGCCGATGCAAACTTGTCCTCCCAATGAGTGGTAGGGGGCTGCACAGCGTGATTCCCTTGCTCCTGGCTACATGTGAGCACCGCACCACCCAACTGAGAGGGCGTGAAGAAGGAGTCACGGACTTCATTCCTCTTGCTTTCATGTTGCGGGAGACGAGAGAGTGCATTGGCCAGGTAGTTGGATTTTCCCAGGAAGTGGTACAGGGTAAACTGAAACTTGGAAAAAAACTCAGCCCATCAAAATCGCTTGGCGTTTAGGTTACGGGGTGTGTGGAGTACCTTGAGGTTTTTGTGATCAGTCCAAACCTCAAAGGGAACATGGGCCCCTTCTAACCAGTGCCTCCATGTGGCCAGGGCCAAACGGATCGCTCCAGCTTCCTTATTCCAAATAGGCCAGTTTCTCTCAGTCCTATTGAATTTGCGGGATACATATGCTAAGGGATGGAGCTGACCGTCAGTCCCTTCTTGTAAGATCACCCCTCCCAATGGCGACATCTGAGGCATCGATTTGAACCACAAATTTCTTGGTTTCATCTGGGTGCGCTAACACCTACTCTGTCGTAAACAGAGCCTTCAATTGATCAAATGCCTCCTGGCACCTAGGCGTCCAGTCTAGTTCAGTCCCAGGTTTGGCTGCCCCTGGCCCCTTTCCCTTGGTTTCCAATATGTCAGTTAGGGGAAGGCTCACTTGGGCAAATTGGGGCAGGAAATTGTGGTAAAAGGAGGCAAATCCAAGGAAACTCTGGAGCTGTTTGCGAGTCTTTGGAGGTTCCCATTCTAATACATCCCGGACTTTCTTTGGGTCCATCTCAATCCCCTTCTGAGATATACGGTACCCTAGGAAGTCGATGCTGGTCTTATGGAACTCACACTTGGAGAATTTGGCAAAGAGTTTGTGCCTGAGTAACATCTGGAGGACTTCTCTCACCAGCTGAACATGAGAGGCTTTGTCAGGGGAGTACAGCAAAATATCATCCAGGAGACCAAGATTTAAGCTGTTCTTCTCCACAGCTTCAGTCAGCCAGATTCACTCTCATCTCTCTTCACTACTGCCTTCTACTCCCCTCATTGTGGTTAAAATTCTCCTTCTCACTAACATTCTGTCAGCCCTCATCAGTCGCCCTTTCGGAGGGGGGAGCCTAACTTGTTCATCACAACAGGGTTGAGTTACCATGTTTGGGGTTTAGTGGAGACTGGACGGTATTAAACTACCCAATATCAATGTGGTATCATGCATATGAATGTGTTGAATGGGGTTAAGAATGTGGAACAACTGCAGACATTAGATAAAATCCCAACCAGTTAATGTCAAGGTCTACCCAAAGATCAGGGGTTTAGCCTCTTCACCACTGGATCCCATCCTTTGAGACCTCTGGCTTCAATCCCCACAGCCCACCTGTAAGATTTCAGGGTCCTCAGAGAAGAAGACGGCCATCATGAGGAATGTCTGAAAACAAACCCATTTACAGCGCCATTCTAGGCAGAGTTATAGCCTTCTAAGCCCACTGACTTTCCTCAGGATTGCATTGCAGATAAAAACTACTACATGGCTTTTGTTTTTGGGTTGTGATATGCACCAACAAGGCAATCTCCATTTTTGATGTCCTGTTCCAGCTATACACGTGGTTCTAAGGAAGGACAAAATTATGTGAGGTAAAACGTAATCTGCTTCAGACTCCTTGTAGTTCTACATCCAGTATAAAGAAACAGTGGCTGCGAAGAAGTCCAGAAAGGATGCTTGCTAAATATACAGAGTGTCCTCAGAATACATTTCAGCTGTTACTCAAAGAAGCAAAATATATTATCACGATTACAGGCACTTCACAGACACTTCCCGTAACCCACTGAGCCAGTTTCCCAGGCCTGCCTTGTCTTTGCCTTATAAATTCTCCCTCTTGGGCACCACAGTGCAACATCACCTGCCTTGGTGGATTCTGCTTTGATCTGAGTCCTCCCTGGCTCTTCCTCTCTTCCTTACCATGAAGGCACTCCTGAGCATCTGCCTGCTTTGGGGCCTCTGTTCTCCAGGTGAGTGGAAAAACAGACCCCCTGCATTCTTTTTATTGCCTCTGGGAAGGGAATAGGCTAGAACAAGTTCAAGGCATTTTGTCACATTAGGGAAGGTAGAATGTTAACACCGTCCTCCTCAGTTTCTAACACCAGGGCATGGGTTTCTGGGGGTGGAGGAGATGATACAAATGCATTTAATAAGTTTATTGTGGCACAGTTCCCTTGCTTGCCTCAGTAAGTGATATAGTCATCATTTACACAGGAAAAAGAAAAGTAGAGGCGTGTTCTGGAAGTGTTTATATGGAACTGGGTACTGTCAGGAGGGTAGCATTTCTGCACAATCAACTTATTCCTGATTTTCTTGGCATTCGATCCACAAGCATTGAAAGCAGTAAGGACAGAGTTCTTCGGCAGGTCTGCCTTCCTGCATTTCCACAGTTGTGGAGTCTGTTTATTTTCTTCCACATGTCCCTTAAATAATCAAGATTTCCAAGAGAGAGTGCTATGGTCAGTGGTTGCATCATTGGTGGGGTCACAGTAGCCTTTTTCATCCCCCCCCATGTTTATATTGATATATTCACTTAATGACTTAATTAAAAAAAAAACAACTAACACACATGTAGGGATGAAGAGAAAGAGAGTCTGGCTCCACTGACACCCGTAAGGCTGATGGTGGAGGAGGATAGTATTTGAGGGGTGAGTTGACGCCAGTTGCCCCCAGGCCTGCCTGTCTTTGCATGGGGAAGCCTAAAAGGGAGCACCTCCACCCCTTATATATTTATGAACTATACCTGAAGGATTATGTTCCTTTCAAGCCCCACCACGTCTTTTATATAAATATATATATTTAAAATAATAGGCCATACACCCACAGCCGAATTAATGGGGAAACGGCAAATATAGCACGCCTCTGGTGCGGCAGTCTGAACGCTCACGTGCGCCTCCGTCCCGTATCTTCCAGCAGTGGCCCCCGCTGTGTGAAAGGGAAAACCCGGTATCGTTTATTCCGGGGGTTTTTTGCTACGACTGGCTACCGGAGCAAACTGCTAGTCTGTACTCAGCCAGTGTCAAGGGTTCAGTGCATATCGGGTGTAAAAGGGAAATTCTCAGTCTAGAGAATTCGACTTATCGTGTTCTCTCTTGAAATTTCTTGCAAGGACAATTCCATGCATATTTTCATCGGTAATGTGGCCACCATAGAATTCGCCTTGGTTTGGAAGCACCCCAAGAACACCTTTAAACTCTGCCCTAGAATGGGGGAGAAAAAAATCAATTTTCTGCACTGGAGAGAAAATCTGTACCACTGAAGTCTCTTAACTGGAAATGTTAATACTAGTTGTTAATTATTATCTGAACTCCACAGGTGTCACTGATGCAGGGCCACCACTGAGCTGTTATTACTGCACGGGAGAAAACTGTGCAACACCAAGAATTCGGAAGTGTGACACTCACCAAGAGGCCTGTTATGCATCACTGACTGAAACCACACTTGGTAAATGACAAGAACTTTAACGAGAGACAGATTCATCACTTGGTCCCTTCAGTAGGAAAAAGATATTTCCTCAATAGAAATGAGATGTTTCTGAACTTTGACCTCCCCACCTGTTAACTCAGTCTGCCACTTCCAGTGCAGAGCTTGAGCACGTTTAGGGCCAGAGAACATGATAACAGCAGTCCTGGGGTAGGTCCCAGTTAGCCATGAGGATTGTCAGACAGGCACTTGCAAGTTCCCCATTTGGAAATCAGTTCCTTGACATGCAGAGCGTGATTCAGATTAGGATCATGGCAGGTGGGGAGAGGGTGCTTCTGCCTTTCCCTCCCCTGCCATATCCCCAAACCAAAATAATCCTGGAGGAGCACCCATGAAATCTTCAGAGTAGCACATCCCCACCTGGAGATTCCTCTGATGAGGCAAACAGTGACAGAAGCAGACAGAAATTGGAGGGCTGACATCTTGACACCTCCCTTCCTTTAATCTTGGGCAGTATTTCAGTGGTTGGCCCCAGTCCACTCCAGGACTTACTACAGGCAGGATCAGGCAACAAGGAAGTCTTTGTCCCTGCATTTTCACACATGGGGGGGTGTAATGTATCCACTTGAGGACAAGGGCTCAGTGCAGCCATGTGCTTGGACTGGTTCTAACCGGTCCACCATGTGGCCAGGCGAAGGGCCTGAGCTTCACTCCGAAAGACTATGGACTAGAGGATCCTAGCTCCCTTCCAATTGAGGAGCAGGAGATAACTCAATCAATGTAAATAGCGAATCACCGTGTGTGTGTGTGTTTGGGGTGTGGGTTCACTTGGGAATAAAAGCCGGCCTGCGAGCCGGCTTAGGTTGTCTTGTTCTTCATCTAATAAAGTACGTGAGAGCTGAAATCACTCGTCAGTCTCAGTACTTTTCACTGGCGACGAGGATGGGATGCCAACTCCCTCCCTGAACAACGACCACGAAGAAGAGCATCGCATCGAGCCCAGCCACTCATTGCACCACTCCCGAGCATTGCACCGCTGACCCCGAGAGCAGCAACGCACCGCTTACCGCACTGCTCCCAAGCACCACTGACCCTGAGAGCCACCATGCTTCTGCCGCCACCAACACTACACCTGAACCGTGACCTCCATGGGTAAATGCAATGGCCGTCAGCAACGAGAGCTTCCCTGCCTTCGACATCTCTCGTCCCGCACACTGGGAGAACTGGATCGAGATGCTGGAGCACCACTTCGAGATCCACGGCATCATGGATGCGGGCACGAAGAAGGCATATCTGCTACGCTACTGTGGCATCAAGGCACATCTCCTCCTAAAGGACCTGGTGGCCCCTCTACAGCCGAAAGATGCGGCTGCCACCCATGAGATGCTGGTCAAGGCGTTTACCGACCACTTAGCCCCGAAGGCCACCAAGTTTGCAGAACAAATGGAATTCTTCGCAAGAACTCAGGGCCCCAACGAGACACCTCCGGAATTCCTGGCCGGCCTACGCCATGCAGCAACAAGCTGCACCTTCCCCAACCTCACGGATGCCCTTCTAAATCAGTTCCTGGTGGGGCTGAAGGAGCCAAAGCTGCGCTGTCGACTCATCAGCCGGGACGACCTCACTCTGGGGGCCACCGTCAAGGAAGCGGCCGCCTACGAGAAGTCCCATTCAGACCACCGGCCGAAGCCAGTCCATCGCCTCCAGGACTCCGGCCCATCCGATGACTCAAACGATGAGGAGGTCCTACAGGTAAACCGCCGATCACAACAATGTGCCCCACACATCAAGGGATCCCCCGTGGCATCGACTCAGCCCAACGCCTCTGCCTGTGCCAGCTGTGGCGACGCTCACAAGCGCCGGACCTGCCGTTTCTGGGACGCCATCTGTAGGACCTGCAACAAGGCCGGACACCTCGCCCGGGTCTGCCGCTCCAAGGGCAAGCACCTGGGGTCCACTGCCCAGCTGGATGCTGCAAGTCTGCACACCATGATGACCCAGCGCTGGCAGATGGTATGTAACTTGCCCCCAGACGGCCCGGACAAGGTGCATGTGACTGTCCAAATAGAGGGGTCCCCCTGCCAAATGGAAATAGACTCGGGGTCCTCTTTCTCAATAATTTCTGTGGAAACCCTCAAAAAGCTATGCCCCAAGGGGGGACCCCATCTGCACAAGCCACAGGGGTTGAAACTAACAGACTTTAACAAAAACCCAGTGGCAGGCCACAGCTGGGACAAGTTTCAGGTCCAATTTAAAGGGTTCTCAGGCTTGCTGGACCTGCTGGTCATGGAAGGGCGCCTCTCAAGTCTCTTGGGGTTGTCATGGTTTAAGCCTTTGGGACTCCAAATAGCGGAAGTAAACCGCCTCGGAACCGCGGACTGGGAGGCAGTCTGCCGCGATTTCCCCAAGGTGTTTGATGGGACCCTGGGGAGGTACAATGGGACCCTGATATCGCTTGATCTGGACCCCAATGTTCGGCCCATCCACATCAAGGCACGGCCTCCTCCCATAGCAATACGGGAAAAAATAGAGGCTGAGCTCGACCGTCTGGTTGCCCAAGGAGTGCTGGAACCAGTTGTATCAGCACGCTGGGAGTCCCCCATTGTGACGCCGATTAAACCTAATGAGACCATACGTATTGTGCAGACTACAAATGCACCATAAATAAGGCCCTGTAGGACCACGCCTATCCGGTCCCTGTAGTGAGCCACGTCCTGGCCTCCCTTATGGGGGCCAAGGTTTTTGGTAAACTTGACTTGGCGCAGGCTTATCAACAGCTGCCAGTGGACATGGCCGCTGCGGAAGCACAGACCATCACCACCCACAAGGGGGCCTTCCGGGTGAATAGGTTACAGTTTGGGGTTTCAGTGACACTGGGAATTTTCCAGTCTTCCATGGATTCCCTCCTTAAAGAAATTCCAGGGGTCCAGCCCTTTCTCGATGATGTAATCATCACAGCGCTGGACTCCGCCACCTTCGCTGACTGGCTGCGTCAAGTCCTGCAGAGGTTCAATGATGCTGGCCTCAAGGTGAAGAAAAAGAAGTGCCTCCTGGGGGTGCCTCGCATCGAGTTTCTTGGGTTTGCAGTCGATGCACAAGGCATCCACCCCACGGATGACAAAATAAAGGCCATCACACAAGCTCCAGTTCCCACATCGAAAACAGAACTACAGGCTTTCCTAGGCCTCTTAAATTTTTACCACGCCTTTCTGCCCCTGAAAGCCATGGTGGCAGAACCCCTCCACCGCCTGCTAGACAAAGAGGCACCGTGGGCCTGGAAGCCGGAGCATGCGGCGGCATTCCAGGCGGTGAAAGACTTGCTGGTCTCCAACACTGTACTGCACCACTTCTGCGAGGCTTTACCAGTTGTTCTCACTTGTGACGCTTCGCCCTATGGGGTGGGGGCAGTGTTGGGGCATAGGCTGCCGGATGGCCGGGAAGTCCCGGTCGCCTATTACTCTCGGACCCTGTCTTCTGCGGAGCGTAACTAGGTGCAGATTGACAAGGAGGCACTAGTGATAGTGGCGGGGGTTAAAAAATTCCACCACTATCTCTATGGCAACCCGTTCGAGATCCTAACAGACCACAACCCTCTCCTGGGCCTCCTCGTGCCCAATGGGCAAACGCCACAGATGGTCTTGCCTAGGGTTCTCCGCTGGTCCATATTCCTGGCAGGGTACTCGTACATCCTCAACCACCGCCCGGGGAAAGCCATGGGTCATGCGGATGCCCTCAGCCACCTGCCACTGCCTGGCACAGACCCTGACCCGGCCCCCACCCACGAAGTCGTGCTCCTGGAATCGCTGCCCAGTCACCCAGTCCACGTCAAGGAGGTGGCCCATCTCATGGGCCGCGACAAGGTTCTCTGTCGGGTCTTGGACTGGGTGGGGAGGGGGTGGCTGACAGCTAAACAAAACCCAGAATTTGCGCCCTTCGTCACAAGGCGCGATGAGCTGTCGACCTATAAGGGGTGCCTAATGTGGGGAGGTAGAGTGGTCATTCCAAAACCACTACAGCCGCGAGTGCTGAAAGACCTACATGAGCATCACCCTGGGGTGGTCAGAATGAAGGCCTTGGCGCGGGGATATGTCTGGTGGCCGGGGCTAGACCAGGACATTGAGGACTTAGAAAAAAGGTGTCAACCCTGCCAGGCCTCCCGTCCTGCACCTCCGATGGCCCCGGAAAGGGCCTGGGAATCCTCTCAACGCTCCTGGTCGCGCCTGCACCTCGACTTTGCAGGCCCGTTCCAGGGGCAGCTGTTTTTTATACTTATAGATGCCTACAGTAAGTGGCTTGAGGTTGAGCCGGTGCCGTCCACCTCCTCCCGAGCGGCCATCAGAGCAATGTGGCGGATTTTCAGCTCGCACAGTCTCCCCGACACCCTGGTCACCGACAATGGAACGTTTTTCACGTCCGGGGAGTTCCAGGAGTTCACCCGCCAACATGAAATTCGCCATGTCAGGTCAGCCCCATTCCATCCCGCCACCAATGGGCAAGCCGAGCGCATGGTGAGAACGGCAAAGGAGGTGCTCTGCCGGACTGAAGGTACCGACAGGGACTTTAGGCTGGCGTCCTTCTTGTTCGGCCAGAGAACTACACCCCATGCAACTACCGGGCGAAGCCCTGCGGAACTACTGATGGGACGACGTCTCACCACCAGGCTAGACTGGTTGCACCCGGACCGAGCGCCAGAGCAAGAACCCTCCACTGAAACCCTTGCGGCTGCATGGGGTTTTTTTCCAGAGGACCCGGTGTACGCGCGGAACTACGCGAAAGGGCCCCCTTGGATCCCAGCCAGAGTAGTACGGGTCCGAGATCCCCCAACATATGAAGTCTCCAGAGAGGATGGCCAGATACTGCATCAACACATCGATCAGCTACGCCGCCAGGTGCTACCCCTAGAGCCGGATGAGGGGGAGGAGTGGAATGGGCCAGCTCAACCAGATGCGGCGACAGACGCACCAGAGGAAATCCCCGGGGAATTCAACCCCGGACAACCATCAACCACGAATGACACACTGGGTGAGATGGTGAGCCCAGTCCCGCAGACACCAGAACGGCCACCAGACCCCAAGCCAGCTCGGGAGGTCACCAGTTCCCCCATGCCAGAACTCTACCATTCCACGCGAGAGCGGCGGCCTCCCAGCTACTTGAAGGACTATGTGTGCGGGTGTTTATCAGACCAAGGGGGGAGGGGTGTAATGTATCCACTTGAGGACATGGGCTCAGGGCAGCCATGTGCTTGGACTGGTTCTAACCGGTCCACTATGTGGCTAGGCGAAGGGCCTGAGCTTCACTCCGAAAGACAATGGACTAGAGGATCCTAGCTCCCCTCCAATTGAGGAGCAGGAGATAACTCAATCAATGTAAATAGCGAATCACCGTGTGTGTGTGTGTTTGGGGTCTGGGTTCACTTGGGAATAAAAGCCAGTCTATGAGCCGGCTTAGGTTGTCTTGTTCTTCATCTAATAAAGTATGTGAGAGCTGAAATCACTCGTCAGTCTCAGTACTTTTCAGGGGGGAATCCCTGACTTATTGAACTGTACTTTTGTTTCAAACAACGCTGCCTCCTTATTTTGATCCCTACCAATAAGGACACTGCACTGTTCTCAGCTGTTACTCTTACTAGCTAGTTTTGTCTAGTAGTCCCAGCTATTTCAGGGTAAAAGTCCTCTTTACCTAGCAGCTTCTCACACGTCTCATTTGGCCCTTTGGGGAACATCAGAGACATTTTCTCTCTGTGCCATCCTAGTCTAAAATAGTAAGTCAGACAGACTGACTGTGTGATCTCTCTTTGTGACTGCTCTTGTCTGCCCTGAGCTGAAGCACAGGGAAAAATGAAACCCTGAAGAGGAGACAATAGGGGAACTGGGGGTCAGATGTGTCTAGGGTTGCCCCAGAGGTGCCCACTTCTAGTGGGAAATACTCTGCTGCAGATCGGTTTGATGGTGGGAGAAAAAAAATGTGTGGGGGGAAACAGCATCTCTGATTCCTCAACACTAGAAACTCCCCTGGTGGCTATGGTTTCTACCACTGAGATTTGTGGGATCCCTTGGGCATTTCAGTGCCCTGTGGTGTCCCTCCTCGGCTTCTGCCCAGAAATGATGGCATCAAGGGTTGCTGGTAAAGGCAGTGGGCTGGCAGCCACAGATGTAAGTCTAGGAGAAAAAATCCATGGGTCGTGGCTTGGAGAAGAATATATCCCCATATTTCCAATCCAGTTCTCAAAGAAGTTAACAATACAGCACTGAATATGCTAATGATTCCCCCCGGAAGCAACAACGCAAAGCAACACTAAGTTGAATTAAGAGAGATGAGTGTCTTGAACTTTTGCTGATCTAAGATAACAGAAAGGATCTCTGTGCTTCCCTTTCACGGTCAACTCATTGATGCCAGAATACCACGTGCTTGTCAGGCGATGTGCTCCAGTAAGTTTGTGCATGAAAAACTACGTAAGCGTTAGTACATTAGATGGTGGGATTGCTCGTTGGGCTGTCCATTGCTGCTACACTGACAAGTGCAACAACATGACCATTTCATGTAAGTGCCTCTCCTTTATATGGAATAGTGGCCATTCATGATTAAATGGGAAATGAAGATCTGAGCTTGTCGCTACGAGATAGGAAACTCCTTCACTCTCGGAACTGGTTGGGCCAATCCCCACTTACTTACAATCTCTAGTCCTGAAACAGAGATGTCTGTTTTCATTTTGAATTTGCACAGAAGGCAGTATAGTTTAGGGCAGGAAACATGTTTCTTCTTTCATCCAGTTAATCCCTCAACAACCCTGTCAGGGAATCTGGGCAGAGAGAGTGTTGCTAGAAGAGGGGTCCCCAAACCTTTTGAGCCTGTGAGCACCTTGGGAATTTTTAAATGGGGTAGTGGGGGTAACTAAAAAAATGGCTGCGGCAGGAAGTAGGGCCAGACTCATAGGAGGAAGCCCAAGTGCAGAGGATGAGTGAAGGAATTAAAAATACCCTCGGAGAGGGAGGGGGAGAGAGAGAAGAAGAGAACACGGTGGTCACAGCTGCAGTTGAAAGAATGTGATCTTAATCAGCATAGCCAATCAGACCTTCAGGGCCATATTGGAAGCCCTGCTGGACAAAAAAGCCCCATCCAGCCCCACTAGGGTTGCCAGCCTCCAGGTGGGAGGAGGGAATATTGTGGGTTCCTGCCCACCACCGGCCAGCTGGTCAATGAGGGAAGCTCCACTCCCAACAACTACGACCCAGCACGACGCCCAAACACGATGACATCACACAGAAGTGACATCATCTCATCAGGCATGTTGTGAAAGATCGAGTTCAGAGGACCCCTGAACTCGTCACCATGCCCCCCACTCCTGGAAAGTTCCCTCCCACCCCCACTGGTGAGAGTCTAGGCTCTGGCAACCCTAGACCCCTCCTACATTTAAAAAAACACTTAGTGGGCAGAAAGTTCTTGGCTGCTGTTCTGGCAGCCATGAGCACCACGCTGGGGACCCTTGAACTCAGTCTTTCATGGTCAAGTGGGAATTTCGATCTGGATGGCCCTCTTCCTAATACATGGCTCTTAGTAATACAGAGCTCTGGATTACTGCAGTTGTTCTGCTTCAGTCTAACTCTCTGTTTTAGTTGCTTTTATTCTGTGTTTTTTTGCGTTCATTCATAAATAAATTTCTTAAAAGCAGTAATGAGAGTGGGATAGAGCCATGAGCTAATTGGGTTATTTGTTGCAGTGCTCAAGCGTATGGAATATCCCCGCAATGGGGTGGAATGCCCAGCCTGCTTTGTCATTAATGCAACGGAATGCCAGGAGGAGCAGACCATCAGTTGCACCGGCGGGCAGACCAAATGCTATGGGGCAGGTGCTCGCATCTCCATCGGTAAGCAGGGGTGCTCTGTTTGTTGCTACTTTAGGCAAAGGGTATCCAGGGACTAAGAAAGAGGAGACTAATTTCATGTGGCCGCTGGAAGTTCCCTTATGCCCTGACAGAGCACTGGATTATGAAAGCAAGGGCTGTCTATTCTGAACGGCAGCTGCCTCTCCTGAGTCTCAGGCTGTTTATGTACCCATCATTTTCTCTGCTTTCTCCTCCAATATATTCCACCTTTTAAATTGGCTTTTTTATCACAGAATAATAGAATGTTAGAGTTGAAAGGGACCTTGCAGGTCATCTAGTCCAACCCCCATCACTCTGCAGGAGCGAAGCTGAAAGATAGCCCTACATATCTACAACATACCCAGGGGTATTTTGGGGCAGGAACGCACAGGAACGGAGTTCCGGTGGGCTCCTGAGTTGGCCACACCCAGCAGGAACTCATTAGCATAATAGGCCACACCCAACAGCAGAAACTCATTAGGATTGGCTACATTAGGGGTGTGTGGCCTAACATACAAAGGAGTTCCTGCTACAAAAAAAGCCCTGGGTTTTGACAACAAACAATGTAAACAGAATAACAGGTGAAAGGTGGGTGTGGCTTGATGACCACACTTCTGGTAATATGGGGGTGTGGCCTATTGTGCTAATGAGCTGTGCTGTCAGGGGTGTGGTCTAATATACTAATGAGTTTCTGCTGTTGGGTGTGGCCTATTATGCTAATAAATTCCTGCTTTTTCCTAAAAAAAACTCCTTAACATACCCAAAGATGGTCATCTAGCCTCCACTTGAAAACTTCCAGGGAAGGAGCATCTACCACCTCCCGAGGCAGACTGTTTTTTTCTCTCTCTCTCTCCCTTGCCATTGTCTATCTAACTATCTTATCTATCATCTATCTATCTATTAAACAGAGAGGGCTCAGGGTGGGTAACATCAAAGCATATAAGATTAAAAACCAGCGAGCACAACAACTAAATACAAGAAACAGTAAATCAGTTAAAAAACAGTGAGCAATAATTCAACCCCCAGAAACCACATAGATGATACTGGAGTCAGAGCTAAATAACCCCTCTATGCAGGGCAGTCTCTATATGGGCTCATTACAGGAAAACCAACTAGTTGGGTGTTCACCGCCTCAACTCATTTTGCAGGCCCTGCAGGACTGTAACGAGTTCTGCAAGGCCTTGATTTCAAGTGGGAGTGTGTTCTACCAGGTAGGGGCCAGGACACTTCCTCTCATCTTCAGCTCTCATTTATGTTGGCTCTTGTGGACGATCCTGCATTTATTTTCTCACATCCCACTTTCACTTTGCCATTCTTCTGGGTCTTCCGAAATATGTTTTGCCATGGACTTATCAACTACTCAGCTTTCAAGTCGATCATTTCTCTGGCACAGACAATTTACCATGGGCACCGAATTGCCCCCACTCCCTGCCCTTTCTCTGCCCATTTCCATTCCCCTGCCACCCTGGTGAGGTACAGGTCTTTGCGGTCTGCTGTCACTCGCACTCGGCCCTCTGCTCTCCCTTTTCTGTACTGCTGATATTTTTTAAAAAAATGTTTTATGACAAGCAAGCTTCAACAGAGCAATTTTCATGAGTATCAACAATGATCACATCTGTAAAGCAAGACTATATCCGCCTTGAAGGAGGGATGCCAGTGGCAAGGAAGGAGTGGGTGAGTGTCATGAGATGAAAACAGGTGTTAGCCAAATTGCTCTATTATTTAATAAAGATGGGGAATTATAATTATTAATATACAATTGGCTGATCCATAGGATCTGACCTGTGTATGCCAGAGTTAGAATTCCCAAGCACCCAGGAACAAACACAGAAAATGGGTGGCTAAAATAATGATTTCTTTACTAAATATTCTCAAACATACAAACAATATTATACAACAAAACATTCCACCAAAGAAAAATTCAACATAGATTTCAGCATATGTTTCTAACAATAACTATAAAGAGATTATGCCCACCCCCAATATGAAGTTAATCAGGATGTATTTTCTATTGCTTGATGTTTCTACGAATATAATCAGTTAATATTTTATCCCACAACCTTAAATATCCATCTTTACACCTATATCATACACATAACATAACACCAACAGCAATCAGTTCTTTAAACATAAATTAATCCTTAGTTCCTTTTATCTATAAACAAATCTGAATTGATTTAGTCCCTCTATTTTTCTGGTCTTTTTAGACATTTTCCAGTTTCCTATAAATTACAATCAAAAAACAAGCTTGAATTTCTTATTTCCTATCTCTTCTCTTTAAAATTATAACATTTCTCTTTTTCTTCTTCAGATATTTATCCAAAATTTATACCTTATATTTTTATTGTCCTACTCTAATCATGTCTCTGTAAAGTATTTAATCATAACCTGGTAAACCAAGAAAATATACCAAAATGAACAGATGTTTCCTGGTTTTTTTTCCCCCCTCTATGTCTTTCTATCTCATCTACCTTCTTATAAATTATATATAACCTCCTGTTCAGATGTCTTTCTACCATCTATCTCACTCCCTCCTGGTGTTTCTTATTGTTAATTACTTGAAGTTATTTACCTTAAAGTAATTAATATCTCCTTATTTTAATTATTTAATCACATTATACCACCCTCTACTAATTATGTTGACAATACAATGCAATATGAGTGTAAACAATAATTAGAAGATATCTTTACACTATAAAGAAAAAAAAAGCAAAAACAAAAGTCAATTGATTCCATTTCCACCTTAGCCAACCTTACATACATCTATCAGTTTGGGCAATTAGTCTACCATTTAATAGACTTTGCCATTTCTGCCATTAATACACATCACCTATGTCTACTCATTTCGTACAGTTTATAAAGGATATATATAAAAAGTTGTTCTAGCTCCCAATGCTTGCTGCCTGTTTTTGCTTTGTTTTCCAGAACAACCTTCTCTCCTTAATCATACTTAAGTGTCTTAATTCTTTATATTCCTGGTAATTTGCTTCTATATTTTGCTTTTCCTGTCTCTTCAGTTCTGTCTTCATTTTTTTATATATATCTTATACGTTCCCCTGAAGAGTGCCTTGCTCCCATTTTGGCCACCTTAAACGACTCTCCTTGTGTTAGTTCTCTGGCTTCGCTTTTTACCAGTCCCACCTCCAAGGAATTTTTTCTTTAATCTCATTTGTTTTTGTTTTATTTGCCAGAACAGCCTTCTCTTCTTATTCATAGGTGCCTTAACTCTTTATATTTCTGGTTATTTGCTTCCATGTTTTGCTTTTTCTGTCTCTTCAGTTCTTTCTTTATTTCCCTTTTGTATCTTATACTTTTCCCGGAAGGGTGTCTTGCTCCCTTTTTGGCTACCTTGAACGCCTCTCCTTGCATTAATTTTTTTAGCTCCACTTTTTACCGGTCCCATCTCCATTGAAAATTTTATAAGTCTCACTTCTCCAAATATTTGCCCCATATCGACTAAAGGCATGTCTTGCATCTCCTTATTTTGGTTATAGTCTTGTTCTCTTTTTAAATCCTCTGCACTCCACTGAGACTGTAGTGGTTCCTCTTCATTTAAACATTTCAAGCCTGTTCTCTGTCGACTCTCAAAAGCATTTTTACAAGCTTTCTCGACTGCCAACTGTACCTCATTGAACAGAAACTTTTTAAATTGTTCCAGAGATAATTGACCAACTTCTGTATTTTCTAAGTCCATTTCTGCAATTTGTCCTGCAATTAGTTCCTCATTCTTCCCTGCCAGCACCATTTTATTATCTTTGCTCCAAGTCTTTAACTAGCCGCATTCCAAAAGTTTGGAGAATCTCCTGTGCAGTTAACTCAGGGGTGTCTTCACTGGGTTATCTAGAAATCATACGCTACTCACATTCTTGGCTTTGTTGTGTATTATGTTGAAAATCCATAGTTAAAAAGGGCGGTTGCAGCTGAGAGCATGGTGAACCATGTTCTTCCATTCTTTGCTCTCGCATCAAAACAGCTCAGTCTCACCCCGTTCACCGCCATTTGCGGGGTGCCTTGGCAAGTTTCTTGATGCCAAATCTCCCTCCAAGAGACTTGGTGATCCCCCAATGTGCACTAGGACCCTGGGGGCTCCAAAAAAGCAAGGAAAGATGGGGCTAGTCAGGAACATCCTGACTAAGCTCCCGCATGCTGCCCCATTGCTCGGCTGCCCCGCAGTCTCCTTTTAATCCATGTTCACCGCGGTGTTCAACAGCCATGCCTTTGCTCCATCTTTTTTCCTCTATTCTACATAGATCATGTTAAACTGGATTGGAACCTGTTTTCAAATTCCACATTGTCCTTTCGAATACGTCTCAGAGCTTTTTTCATTTGTCCTTAGAGCCATTTCATTTGCTTCAGGGTGCATGTACTTAACATCATCACAACAGTAGCCTTGTGAAACAACAGCTGCATCCTGCTGTAATCTTTTGGCCCAGCTACAGAGCTGATCATGTGGTTCTGTTTCACATGGGTGGAAGAAAATCTTTCTCTTCAAACTATGTGACCCTTCTATCTTTGGAGTGCCTAAGTATTATGTGCATGCCCATGAAAGCATATACTCTGAATAAAACTTTTTTGGTCTTAAAGGCACCAACTATATCTGGAGAGAATTAAACAAAACCTCGCAAAACTAGGCAGTTGTTGCAATAGCAACAGTAGTCGTAATTAATAATAGAAAAAGGTGAATACTGTAGGTAATGATCCCTCTACTATGCCACCTTCACAAGAACAAAGACCTGCCTTCCTGGACCAGACCGAAGGTCCAGAATCCTGTTTCCTTCCAAGGCCAGTTGCTTCTATGAAGCTTACAAGCTTACATCTCTCTCCTCCCTCATCTCCCCCCCCAGCAGCTGCACATATAGGGAAGTGGTACTTGAAAAAAATGAGTCCCGGGTATAGCTGCTTAATTTGCCAGAGACAATGCAGGAGGAGTGGGTACCAGCAAATTGAAAGGAAGAAAGCAAAGAGACAGAAGAGGCCACCTTATGCCCCACCTGGCAAAAGCTGATTGGCTGAAATATGAGCAGGTAATGGGTGGGGAATAGTACACGTGAGCACCGGCTCCTGCTTGGAAAAAACCAACAACGAGGGGACGGTGGGGAGGAACAATGGGCGATGATTCAACATGTGCTGTGCTCAAACCGGTGTAGACGAAAAAAATCCATCGCAAAAGTAGTCTCAAAAAACGCACAGAAATTGTGTAATGGAAATGCTTTGGGGACAGAATCATGAAAAACACAAGTAGAATAAAAAAATGTAAATGCAGGGCAAAAGTGGAGTGAAGGTGGAGACTAATGTGGAATGCAAATCCTCGAAGAGCTCCAAACGCAGAGCAAAATGCCAATGCCAAACTCATACCAAGGGCTCAAAAGGAAAGGAAAAGACTGGAAGACCAAAAGTGTAAGGCTCAGCTATTGAGCAGGAGAAGAGTCTCCACCTTTGGGGCTTGCTAGAGTCACACTTCCCATTCTGATCAATGCTACCCTCGGGGCTCTGGAAAAAAAGACCGATGTTGATGTTCTTGTTTCTTTCACAGATTTTATTGGAGAGGAAGTTGATGTATATTTCCAAGGATGTGCAACACCAAACGCGTGTTACGTTCCACTCCCCGATGCAGAATCAACCCCCGATAAAGTGAAAATCATCTTCACCGAAAGGCACTGTACCGATAGAAACGTGAATGTGTAAACAGGGGAGTCCAAATTCTCCACTTTTTGGAGTCCAACATTCCTGGACAATGAAAAGGAAGTTGGGGGCTAAGGGACCCGAACATAAAAAGCCTGGCACTCTGGACTCCTGGGTTGCCTTCTCTGTGGAGGGGGTGATGAAGGGGATAAGGGGGTGGGAGCAGAAAATGAGGCTGAAGCTAGAGAGCCAGTTTGGTGTAGTGGTTAAGTGCATGGACTCTAATCTGGGTTTGATTCCCCACTCCTCCACTTGCACCTGGCTGGATGATCTTGGGCAAGCCGTAGTTCTGATAATAGCTGTTCTTAAAAAAGAGCAGTTTCTGTCAAGAGCTCTCTCAGCCCCACCTCCCTCACAGGGTGTCTGTTGTGGGGAGGGGAAGGGAAAGGAGTTTGTAAGCCGCTCTGAGACACCTTTGGGTAGTGAAGGGCGGGGTATAAATCCAATCTCTTCTTCTTTTAGTGACAATCTGATGTGCAGGATGAATGTTCACTGAACCATAATCCGTATAAAGTTCCATTGGAAATGAAGCACATTCAGTGTGTACGTTTCTAAAATGAGCAATATCGCAGGGAACAGAAGGGCTGTTGTAGATGGAAGACATGGAATTTGAGTAATTTTGCATGCCCAGACTAGCTTCATGAAAACAGGGGACAGTTAATGCAAATTAATGGAGGCAACTTCTGTGATGGATCCACGGGAGATCTTTGATCAAGCCTAGGCGTGCAACCCAGGGATTACTGGGGGAAATCAAGGAGACACAGTAACATGGGATATCACAGTTTTCAGCCAACCCAGACTCATTTGATATATTACTTTTTGGGGTACATTTTTACCCCACACTTTTTCTTTTTCTTCTAATCAATTTTTATCTAGTTTTTAAAATACAGAAGGGTAAGGAAGGGAAAGGGGAAAAGGTAAAAGCTATAGTTTCCTGCATGTAACTTTCCTCTACTTGCAATTTCATGTTATACACAGAAACTACGAGATTTAAAAGTTCGTGAAGTCTTCTTAATATTATATTATTTAAAGTTCATATCGTTATATTTCTCTCCTATCCAATTATAGAATGGAGTCCATAGTCCAATAAAGTCTTCTTCCATTTGCCCTTTTAGTATCAAGGTCAATTTATCCATTTCCGCATTTTCCATAATCTTCCCTATTAAATCATGTTCGGATGGTGTTGATGGAAGTTTCCTATATGTTGCTGTAGCTACTACACAGATTATAAAATATCTTTGATTTTTGTCAAAACAATTCTGTTCAGATTGATCCCACACATTTTCTGAGGAGCTCAAGGTACTGTTCATGAATTCCCCATCATCCATTTATTCCTCATAACAACGACCCTCTGAAGTAGGTTAGGATGAGGATGTCTCTCACAAGGTCAACCTCTCACCTTGGTAACAGACTTGCCCTACCTGTGAAATCTTTCATTTCAGGGCAGGAAAATGGCATGAGAGCGAAAGCTGAAGCCTCCTCAGACAACATGGTCCACATAGGAATTCATGCAAACGAAAATCCAAACAGGGAACTCACAACTGCATGTGAATTGCAAAGGGGGGGGAGGAGGAAAGGTGTTGTACACTACCAAGAGTTTTCAAGGGATGAACAGTGAAATGGTGTGCATGCATGACTGAACCAGCTTAAAGTACTTGCCTATAATATAAGAATATGTCTTTATTTCACAGTCTGCCCTCTGAAATTGTGGATGGTATAGATCTACAAATAGGCAATGGGGACAGGCCTGTAGTCAGAAATTTTGGGGGGCACCAGGGGGAGGTGCTAATTTAATTAGCCACACACTCAGGGCCGGCTCCAGTTTTTTTTGCACACTAGGCGAGGCCTCCTTCTAGCGCCCCCCCCCCCCTTGCAGCCACCAATTTTCACACATAAATGCATTTTAGGAAGAATGAAAAACACAAAATTCGAAATTGTTAATTTTAAATTGGCTTACATTTTTAAACAATATGGTTTTATTCTGGTTTGAATGGCTTTTAAGATGTGTTTTTGTGCTCTGACCATTAGGAGCTCGAAAGCCCACAATCCCAGTGTCTTTGCTCCTGATCTGGTTCCACAGGAACAATTAGCACAGTAATACAATCAATAAACATAAAAAGCCAATGAATCAATGACAGGTCCATTAACAAAGCCAGGAGTTATTATACTAACATGGCAGGTTGTGAAAAGATCCTATAATAAGGAACAGGAAGAGGAAAGCAGGTGTAGCTAGACTGAACATAAACCCCCTACTTAACCTTCCTCCACCAGTTCTCCTTTTAAATCAAAGGAAAACAGGTTTAGCTTTTCCTCTGCATCCAAGGGAACTGCTGGCAATGAGCATCTCTTTATATAGACGTTCCCAAGCAATTTGCGGGCTTCCCGTGTTCCATGCAGGAAAATATCCCCCACAGAGACACGGACAGGCATACTTTTTTTGTTTTTGTTTTTTTGTGGTAAAACTCTCCTAAAGAGGAGAGAATTTTATTCTTTTTATAAGAAAAGGGTAGGGTAGACAGCTGGAGAAAGAAAAAGGATGGAGTGAAATTTTTCTGTTAATAAGGGTTAGTTTTAGTTAGTACTATTTTTAGCATCCATCACGGTTAGAAGATCTTCTTTTTAACTGTCCAAAGTCCAAAATAACTCTGTTAATGAAGTTAGTAAAGTCCATTGGGGTTAGTTATTAAACAGCTCCTTCCAGATGTTACACGAACAGCCACTGCTCAAGGTGTCTTCTTAAGTCTCTTCAACTAAAAGTTGAGTCCTTTTAATCTTGATGGCTCCCGCTCCGTCACCTCTTTCCCCTGGGCTGCTGTCTTCTTCGCTGCTTGCATTAATCCCAGTTTTGAGTGCTGCTTCCTCCATGCTGGCGTGTCTCTTCAGAAGTTTTGTTGCTTTAAGGATGAATTCCATCTTCTCTCGTTTCTTTTTTTTCTTATATTTCCGACCATCAATTTTTACGGGCTCCATACTCACTACAGATGAAATTAGATCTCTGATGTATTTCCTGCTCAGCTCGGCATCCCCTTCTTCTGGCAGAGTATTTTCCTTTATATAAGTGGAATAGGCTTTGGGAGCCATATCCACCTCTTCTTTTAATTCATTCGCTTCACTGCCAGTTAGGGGTGCCAAGTCATTCGTCAAGATAAAACTGAGATCTTCTTTCTCTTCTTCTTTCTCGCCCAAAAAGATTAACATCAGATTAGCCTTTCTTGTTGTTTCCGAGATTTGCTTTTGCTGACTGATGAGAACACTTTCCACTTTAATCAAAGTTTCATTGATTTTCTGCATTTGCTCCAGCAGGGGCCGCAGTAGCTCCTTTTCTTGTTGAATGACAGCAAGCTCTGGGGGGAGTTACCCGGACCGGAAGTCCCTCCCCTCTTCTCTTCCGGTTTCTGCAGGACAATTTTCAGCATCGACATTTTCCTTTTTGTTTACTTTTTCAAAGTTCGTGCCGCATCCTCCAAGAGGCTAACAATGTCGTAATCGCCTGCCAAACCCCAACGGTACCTTCACCAACACTTTTTTCTCTTTACCCCCCTCCTCGCACTCCCTTTATAGATCTCGCTTCTTAAAAGGGGGTGGGGACTCCTCCCTCCTCCCTACATTTGCGGGGGTTTTTATCTCGCTTCAGATTAGATCTTCAACTCACAATTCGATGCAATTCTTCTTTTTATTTTAATTCATGCCGCTTTCTTCACTCCTGGTGGAATTTGGAGGCGCTGCTAAGTCCCATTACGGGCACGACGCAGCGGGGCCAATTGGGGCGGGGAGAAAGCCTCAATTTCCCGGCTGTCTGCCGGCAAAGAAGCTACTCCCCAAGCGCCCCCGGTTCGGAGCCTTTGCCTAAGGCTCACTAGGGTCTTGCATACATGCAAAGACCCCCCCAAACTGCGCGTGGGCTAACCACCTCCGAAAGGTGGCCACCATTCGCAACACTGAAACCGAAACTACGGACAGGCATACTTGAGAGGGCTGTAATTCTGCACCAAAGATAAGAAGCTTAAGATCTTGGAAACACCTCCAGATGCCTCCCGGATCTGGCTTATGCTTCAATAAGTCCCCTCCCCAAGCTCCCGTTTTAATATCGCTGTCCCTGAGAGATCATTCGCTCTCCACAGCAGGTGGTCTTTTAGGTTCTGCTGAGGCTCCCTCAGTCTCAGAAAAAGGGCACGTTCAATGGGCACATTGTTTCGAGCCGAGAGCCATCCTTTCGGGAGGGAAGGAAGGAAGGAGAGACGGAGCCTGGCAGCAGCAGCAGCAACAGCACCACACTTTAGGAAGGATGTTGACAAGCTCGAGCGTGTCCAGAAGAGGGTGACCAGGATGGTGAGGGTTCGAATCCAAGGAAAGCCTGAAAGAGTTGGCTCTGTTTAGCCTGGGAAAGAGAAGGCTTAGGGGGGACTTGATGGCAGTCTTCGAGTATCTGAAGGACCATCATGTAGAAGATGGAGCAGATCTATTCTCTCTGGCTCTGGACTGCAAGACTCAATCTAATGGGTGGAAATGACAAGGGAGTGGTTACCGGCTAGATATCAGGAGAAACTTCCTCACTGTAAGAAGAGTGGCTGAGCAGTGGAACAGTCTGCCTCGGGAGGGGGTGGATGCTCCTTCCCTGGATATTTTCAAGTGGAGACTGGAGGACCATATTTCAGGTATGTTGTAGGTAAGTAGGGCTCTCTTTCGGCTCTGCTCCTGCAGAGTGCAGGGGTTGGACTAGATGACCTGCAAGGTCCCTTCCAACTCTAAAATTCTATGATTCTATTCCCCCCAGCAAACCTGGCGCCTAACAGGGGCTCTCAACCTCCAGGTGGGACTCGAGTCCCCCCAGGACTCCTACAGGCCCCCTCCATCCGAAAGAGATCAGTGGTCCCCCCACCACCACCCAGGAAGAAACCAGGGCAGGGAGGGAGGGAGGGCTCTCTGGCCTGGGTCCCCTCTGCGGTCCCACCCCCGACCCAGACCGGGCCTTCCCGGGAGGCATGCAGCCCCCCTCCCCTGCAAATGGGCAAGCGTGGCCGAGCATGCCCACCCCCCACGGGACCCCCGCGTCCGACACACCCAGCAAAGAACCCCCCCTTCTCCCTCCGCCTGCTGTGGCTGCGTGGCTCCTCCCCCTCCCCCATGCGGCTTCTCCTTCCCCGCCCCCCCGCGAAGGCAAAGGAGCCCCGCCCCGCCCCCCGGCTCAGCCGTCTGGGCGGGCTTAACCCCTTTGGTGTTGTAGCAGGGGAAGAGTGATTCCCGCCCTCGCACGCAGCTCCCAGTCAATGGGGCTACTCGGGAGGAGGACTGCAGCTGGCGCGGGGAGGCGGGGGGGGTCAGTCTGCAAGATCTGGCAGACAGACTCGGCGGGGGGGGAGATCTCCCTGACTCCAGCCCCACCTGGAGAGGGGAAGTGCCCCCCCTGCCATTGCTTACGCTTTCGGAAGGGGGAGGAGGAGGAGGAGGAGAGCCAAGTCCTCCTGCTGTGGCAGCGGCCCAGGGGAGAGCTCCGCCACTTCTGCGCCCGCCCCGTCTGGTGGTGTGTGTGCAGGGGGGGGAGAGGCAGAGATCTTGGGGACAGGAGGGCCCGGTGCCCCCCCGAGTCCTGTCGGGCAGCAGAACCCCCCAGTGGAGAGGGGATCCCACCCAGGCGCACTGCGGGGGGAGAGACACGCCTGCTGCGGGTGGCCCTGCGAGGGCCCTCCCCCCATGGTGGGAGGTGGCAGCTGGGCGTGGGGGGAGCAGGAGGCGGCGGAGCACAGGCGCAGTAGAGCACAGCACAGGGCCAGAAAGGGCACCCCAGACAGGCTCCGCCGGGTGCGGCAGGCACGGGGACACAGCCTGGAGGGCGCCGGGGCCGTAGACGCGCCTCTGCGGTGCCTGGGTAGGGAGGCGTGGCAACAGTCCGGGTGGGTGGGAGCCGCCAGAAATGAACACGGAGGGCAGGCCAGCGCCCCCTGCAGGCCAGCGCCCCAGGCGGCCGCCTAGATTTGGCCTATGACGGTCCGGCCCTGCACACACTTACAAACATGCCCCAACCAAAGCCAGCTCTCACTGCCCTGCCTCAGCGTCTGACTGCGCAGCTTGGCATGGAGGAGGCAGACGTGGCAGAATGGTGTCACATGACACCAGCAACAAGCTCAGAAAAGGGGGAGGAGCCAGATGAGCACCCACACCCCCGGGGCCTCCTCTCTGCCCTGGCTGCCAGCTTCCCCAGCTTCACACCCACCCTCTCTTCACGTGCTCACGCACAGGGGGGCAGGGTCATTTCACCTTGGAGAAGTGGCTGAGCAACCAGAGCAAGGCAGAGAACCTCCCAGGAAGCACCCTGCCTTCAGGAAGCCTTGGAGACCAGCAGAGGAGAGGGCTGTCAGAACCGCAGTAGAGCAGATGCGCAGGGCTCTGTGAGGAAGCCCCCGGGGTGCAGGAGCTGTTCTCTGGGAGATATCAAGGCCTCCGTGGAAGCTCATGTGGGCTAGGAGGGATGAGGAAGGGAGAGGGAAGACTGGGAGGGAGGCAGCAGGGCACGTTGGTGAGGGGCATTGCCCTCAAATTCCCCCCCCATGGCTACGGACTCTATATTCTAGGGATTCTATATTCTGCATGAGGAAAATGAATTCAGAAAGGACCACATGACCCAACTGACAACTCAACCCAGCTCTGCTAGTGTCTCGTTAAAAGAAAAGAAGGTGACACAACATTATCATGCTCAGAGTACCTGCACCAACTACATGAAAATTAAGTGGGGCCGAGAAACGGGAGACTGAATGGAAGGACGCCCCGCCGCACTAGATGGTAAGAAGATGACAGAAGTTGCTGTTCTCAGCTGTGCATCCCAACTTCTGGTTTGGCTGTGATATCTCCTATGCCCAGATATTTGGGGGTAGAAGGCCTCTTTACCAAGCAGCTTCCCCCATTTTTAAAGTGGCCCTTTTTGGAAAGATCGGGGACATTTTCTCGCCATGCCATGCCAGCACAGTTGAGTAAGTCATTCACACCGATGGCATGATCTCTCTGGGTGACCCCATGTCTGTCTTGAACTGAAGTGTTTAAAGGACTCCAACCCTGAAGTGGAAAGAAGATGAGTTAACTGGGGGGGGGGTCCAGATGTGCCTAACTGCTGGCTTCACTGTTTTATGAGGCTCTGCCTATGGAAGGTTCTCAAGGGTTGCCGAGAGTGGGTTGGCAGCCATAGATGTACCGTCACATAAGGAATCGTAGGGCTGTGGCTTGCAATGGAAATGAAGGTTTGCAAGCGATTATCACTGGTCACATTTTCGCAATTCAGAGTCTGATTCCCAAAGGCATTGACAATATTGCATCAAACAAGTTTATTATTTTTTTAAGCAAAAACTTTATGCAACACATTCCATATTTTTGTCCCACGTTCTGCTTTGATGAGTTGAATAAAGAGATGATTACCTTGAAATGTTGCTGATCTAAGATAGTAGGAAGGATATCTGTAATTCCCTTTCACAGTCAACTCACTTATGCCAAAATAAGGCCCAAGTAACTAGAATTACGATCCATCCAATGGCTATTTGCTGAACTACACAGGTGTGTCAGAGTTAGAGGGCGGGACACTTCTTTTGAATTTCCAGTACTGCCACACCAACTACTGCAAAGACATGCCACTCTCATGGAGGGAGATTAGTCTTTTTGCAAAAATCTTCTCCATGTATGGAATAAGTTTCCTTTATATTGAACACCTGTCATCATGCCTGCTTCCAGGTTTCAGAGGGCCCCATCCAGAGAATTCCCAAGGCCCTATGACTAACTGCTTCCACTTCCCTCCCTCAGAGGCTAGCTCTTCCCTCCATTTCTGTGTTCCCTCATTGACTGCATAGCCCTGGTCATGTGTTTTCTTCTCCTCCTGAAGAAACGTTGGCTGTCTCATCCTGTCAGTAAGGTATATTTTGACTATCTGCTGAGCCCAGGACCATGAGGGAAGGGATAGGACCACCCTTGGTCTTAAACCCTTGAAAATGGCACTTTAAAAGCATTAAAAGTTCAAAAGGCAAAGGTGAAAAGGAAAGATATACCCAACTGAACGGAGCTTTCCAGAGAACAGCAAGGAGAGATAAGGAGGCTTTCCTGAATGAACAATGCAAAGTAATAGAGGAAAACAATAGAATGGGAAGGACTAGAGATTTCTTCAAGAAAATTGGAGAGATCAAGGGAACATTCCATGCAAAGCTGGCCATGATAAATGACAAAAACGGTAGGGAGGGACCTAACAGAAGCAGAAGAGTTTAGGTAAAGATGGCAAGAATACACGGAAGAACTATACAAGAAGGACCTCAATGTCCTTGATAACCACGATGGTATAATCACTGACCTCGAGCCAGACATCCTGGAATGCGAAGTTAAATGGGCCTCAGAAAGCATTACTAACGGCTTCCGGTCGGAGAAAATGGCGAATTGACACACTTTGCGAGTTGTGCAGAGTGTACTGCGGCATCTGACGACAGTCTGGGCTTTATCTGGCCCAGCGCAGCACTCTCCAGGCGGGGGAGTGGCAAGCAAGCAGCGAAGCCTGAGGGGGGTTGAGATCGGTGTGGATAAGCTTCGGAGGAAGCTTGTTTACACTTTGATCTCCCTCCGTGAAGAGGGCAGTTGCAAATCAACTCTACAGATGCCAGCCGGGCTGAGAATTCAGCATAAATTCGCCATCTACCGATCTCTTTATCATCTGATTAACATCGTTTACAGAAGAAGCACCGCGAAACCCCGAGACTACAAGCAAGGTAACAAACAAACGATTAAGCGCTTACCGGTTTAAAGGAGACTGTGATATTGAAACGTATGGATAAGCGTTGAAACCTTTAAGGAACTATTTCGCTTGAATTAAAACTAAAAAGAAAGCTTTCCGTTAGAGAAAAAGGCTGAAAAGAGACTTTGTTTTGCATTCCTGTGGTCAGCCAAGTCTAAACGCTACGTAGTAGAAACGAAACTAACTGTGACTCTGTGATACAGGAAGTGGGCTAGAGTGGAGGCTTTTAGAGGCTGCTGTGTTTGAAGCGGAGGGACATTTAATTGTGTGACACCACCTTTACCGGAAGTTGGATTACAGAGACGGACAGGTGAACAGGAAGTTTGAAAGGAGCCTACTCTAGCCGAAAAAACCATAGAGAAATTGCGCCCGACATTTTGGGGAGGACTAAAATTTAAAATGTTATTTTCAAGCCGAAAAAGCGCTTAAACAAGTTCTAAAGGTGGCGATTTGGCTTGAAGATTGCTAATATAAAGTCTGATTAACATTGAAGTGGCCTCCAAGACGGATTTGAGAACAAGACCTAGAGCTGCTTCATCACCCAGTCCAAGAATGACTGCAAAGGAAAAAAAGAGTGGCAAGCAGCTATAGAAGCGATGGAGAAACGGATGACGGAGAATCTTGGAAAACAAATAGAATCACAGTTGCAACAACAATTGGAGCAAATAGAGCAAGTGCAAATTCAAGTACAGAAAAAAAATATGGAAGAATTGAAAGAACTGGTACTTGCAGAAGTGTCAGGGATTAAAAAAGATACAGAAGAACTTAAAAAGGAAGTCAAAAGTCTGGTGACAAAATCTGAAGATATGGAACAAAAGGTTAAAAAAACCTTGTCTGAGAATGCAAGGTTGGAGACCATGATGGATTACAGGGCTACTCAGAATCACTTGAGATTGAGAGGGATAGAAGAGGAGGAAGATCAAGATTTACGGGCCCTAGTAATTAAGACATTGACAACTTACATAGGGGAAGATGAAGGAGATTTGGATGCAGACTTTGACTTGATTTACAGAGTAAATTCAGCTTATGCCAAAAGAAAGCAATTACCCAGAGATGTAATTGTTCAATTTGTGACAACAAAGATGAAGGAAGACGTTTTCAAGAAACAATTTTCACAACCGTTGGAAATTAATGGAAAGAAAATAATAATCTTGAGAGAAATTCCGAGATCAATTCTACAAGATAGAAAGAAATTCAAGAAATTGACAGACAGGCTAAAAGAAATGAATATTAGGTTCAGATGGGAGATTCCATATGGACTTACATTCATGTACAACTCGGTGAGATCAACTCTTAAATCTGAAGGAGACTTATATAGATTTAAAGCGAACAATCTGGACGATTTTAAAGATATTTAATTTAACACCATTATGGATTACAAATTTTTATCTTGGAACGTAAATGGATTAAATTCACCAGGTAAAAGAAGACTGGTGAATCATTGGCTGGAAAAACAAAAATGTAATATAATTTGTTTACAAGAAACACACATAAGAAAACAAGACGACAAATATTTGATCAATAAAAAATTGGGAGAAGAATTTCATTCTTCAGCAGTTAACAAGAAAAAAGGAACAGTGATTTATATTTCAAAAGATTTGGATCCTAAGCAAATTTTTGCCGACAAAGAAGGAAGGTATGTTGGCGTGGAAATCTGTATGGATAGAAAAAAGACATTGCTTGTTAATATATATGCACCCAATGGTGCAAAAGAGACCTTTTTCAATGATTTGACTAAAGAGTTGGAATGTTTAAATTATGACCAAATTGTTCTTGCGGGAGACTTTAATGGTACAGTGAACAACGCATTGGATAGAAAGTCCAAAGCAAGTGGAGAGACAGTTGGAAAGTTACCAAAAAATTTCTTTCAATTGATGAAGCAGGAAAAATTAGAAGATGTTTGGAGGAAGTGGAATCCTAAGACTAAGGACTACACGTTTTATTCGAATAGACATAATTCTTTTTCTCGAATTGACATGATTTGGATGTCAGAGGAGATGGCGCAAAAAACTTATAAAATACAAATTCTACCAAAAACTAACTCTGATCATAATCCTCTACTTTGGATATCTAAAGCAAAACCTAAACAGCTATTTTGGAGAATTAATGAAGATTTACTGGATCAAAAACAAATTAATGAAATCTTAAAAAAGGAAACGAAAAGTTTTTTTGAACTGAATTTGAATAAAGGCACGGACATACAAGTTGTATGGGATACATACAAAGCAGTAATCAGAGGCATGCTTATCTCTCTGAACTCCAAAGATAAAAAGCAAAAGATTCAGCAACAGAAAGACCTGCATGAAAAAATTCGACAAAAAGAAAAGGAACTAAAAAAGAGACCAGGGAAGAAGAAAATTATTAAAGAGATCCACTTCCTGCAAGATCAGCTGAATGTTATTTTAAACAGAGAATTATATTGGAATTTAAAAAAATTACAGCAAAAAGCATTTGAGGGTGCAAATAAACCAGGAAAGTTTTTGGCATGGCAATTGAAAAATAGAAAAGATAGGAACTTTATATCCAAGATTGTTGAAGATGGAAAGGAGGTGTTGAGCCTGAATGGTATAAAAAGAGCCTTTTTTAAATACTACGCCAAACTATTCCAAAAGAAAGGAATTGACCAACAGAGAATCAAGAAATACTTGGAGACGATTGAAGTTCCAGAGCTGGGAAAACAAATTAAAGAACTATTAAATGGTTTAGTAACGAAAGAAGAAGTGACAATGGCGATAGAAGACGCAAAGTTGGGCAAAGCTCCAGGACCAGATGGCTTTACAGCAAAATTTTATAAGAAATTTAAAGAGGAGCTAACCCCTATTTTAGTACTTCTGTCAAATGAAATAAGACAGACCAAGCGGATCCCAGATTCATGGAAGGAAGCAAATATTTCATTGATACCTAAAGAAGGTTTGGATTTGACTCAAGTAAAGAACTATAGACCAATATCGCTATTAAATAATGACTACAAATTATTTGCAAAAATAATTTCAGAGAGACTGAAAAAATATTTGAAAGATACGATAGCGGAAGAACAAGCGGGATTTTTACCAAATAGACAAATTAGAGATAATCTAAGAGTGGTGATAGACGCAATTGAATATTATGACAAGCATCCTGAAAAAGAAGTTGGATTCCTCTTCTTAGATGCGGAAAAAGCTTTTGATAATTTAAATTGGGAGTTTATGCTGCAAGTTATTGAAAAAATGAATATTGGACAGTCCTTTTTAAACATGATTGTGGCAATATATTCAGAACAAAAAGCGGCTTTGAATATAAACAAAGAAAAGACGGACTTCTTCCGAGTCCAAAAGGGAACACGTCAAGGCTGCCCGTTATCCCCGTTGTTGTTTATTTGGATATTGGAAATACTACTAACAGCGATAAGAAAAGATGACAGTATTGAAGGACTTACAGTGAAAGGTTTTGCCTATAAGTATAGGGCATTTGCAGATGATGTAATGTTTATGATTCAAGACCCAACTGAGAAAATACCACAATTGATGGAAAAAATTGAAGAATTTGGTTCAGTTGCGGGATTTTATGTTAATAAAAATAAAACTAAAGTGATGTGCAAAAATATGACGAAACAAAGACAGACAGAACTTCAAGAGAAAATACAATGTGAAGTAGTCACAAAGACTAAATACCTTGGAATTGATTTAACTATGAAAATTATTGACTTGTTTAAAAATAATTATGAAAAGGTGTGGCATAAGATTCAGCAAGATATGAAGAAATGGGATACTTTGAATTTATCATTGATGGGAAGAATCGCGACTGTAAAAATGAATATCTTGCCGCGTTTGATGTTTTTGTTTCAGACTATTCCAATACTAAAACAAAGGAAAATACTGGATTCGTGGCAGAAAGAATTATCCAAATTTGTATGGGCAGGAAGAAAGCCAAGGATTAAAATGAAAATTTTATGTGATGCAAGAGAGAGAGGAGGCTTACAACTACCAAATTTAAGACTGTATTATGATGCCGTCTGTTTAACATGGTTGCAACAGTGGATTAATTTGGAGAATAAGAAGTTATTGGCTCTTGAAGGACATGATAATAAATTCGGATGGCATGCATATTTATGGTATGGAAAAGTAAAAATGGATAAATTTTTTAAACACCACTTTGTAAGACAATCACTGTTCGAGACATGGACGAGATATAGAAAATTCTTCTCAGAAGAAAGACCACTTTGGATTGTACCAGCTGAAGTGATTAATCCATATTCAAGAAACCAAGGACTAGACTGGCTACCTTACAAAAATCTTTTAAAATCTGAAGGGAAAAATTTTGTGTTAAAAGATAGATTTGATGTTGAATTTGAATATGATTGGTTGAAGTATAGACAGATTTATGACTTATTTAAGACCGATAAAAGAGAACATGGTTTTAGAGAAAAGAATATTGAAATTGAAACTATATGGCTTGAGAAAGATAAAAAAATGATTTCTAAACTCTACAAGGTGTTATTGAAATGGTATACTGAGGATGAAGTTGTAAAGGAGCAAATGATAAAATGGGCAGTAAATGTTAATAATGAGATATTAATGACATCTTGGGAATACTTGTGGAAAAAATCAATGAAAATTTCAACGTGTGTAAATGTTAAAGAGAATTGTTATAAAATGATGTATAGATGGTATATGACGCCTAAAAAAATTGCTATTATAAATGAAAGTATGTCCAACAAATGTTGGAAATGTAAAAAACATGAGGGGTCTTTTTACCATATGTGGTGGACATGTGATAAAGCAGTAAAGTATTGGACAGAGATCCACAATGAGATACAAAAAATTTTGAATTGTACTTTTAAGAAAGACCCACAGATGTTATTGTTAGGTCTTAAAATGGAAGAAATAAATGTAGCCAAGAGAACATTATTATGGTACTTGACTACAGCAGCAAGACTGACTTTTGCTCAATGTTGGAAACAAGATAAAGTACCTGAAACATGGGAATGGATTAAAAGACGTTGTTCCTAGCAGAAATGGATAAATTAACAAGAAAATTAAACAACGAAGAAGATGAAACTTTTTTTGAAGACTGGAAAGACTTTCAAAAATACTTGTTGAAAAATTGGGACATTAAGCGTGGTTTGGTTTGTTTTGATAGTTATTAAGTGGAAAATGAAATAGAATTAGATTTTTGAATTGTTACCGTTTGATAGAGAAAATAAGTTTAGAAATAATTGTAATAGAATAAGAGAGATATTAATGGGGTTGGAGCGGTGCGGGAAGTCTTGTTTGGGGGGGGGGGAGGAAAATTAGAGAAATGGGTATGTAGGTGGATTGAAAATGTTTGAACGTGTGATATATCCAATAATAAAATTGTATTTACAAAAAAAAAAAAAAGAAAGCATTACTAACAACAAAGCTAGAGGAGGTGATGGCATCCCAGCTGAGCTATTTAAAGTCTTAAAAGATGATGCTTTTAAAGTGCTGCATTCAGTTTGCCAGGAAATTTGGAAAACACAATAGTAGCTACAGGATTGGAAAAGGTCAGTTTACATTCCAATCCTAAAGAAGGGCAATGCCAAGGAATGTTCAAACTATCACATAATTGCACTCATTTCACACACTAGCAAGATCATGCTCAAGAAAGACTCCCCCCCCCCAGTCATTTAAGCTGGGCTCTCTGCCCTGCTCAAAATCCTACAAGCTAGGCTCCAACAGTACGTGGATAGAGAACTGCCAGAAGTACAAGCTGGGTTTCAAAGAGGTGGAGGAACTAGAGATCAAATTGCCGACATTCGCTGGATTATGGAGAAAGCAAGGGGGTACCAGAAGAACATCTACTTCTGCTTCATTGACTATGCTAAAGCCTTTGATTGTGTGGATCACAACAAAGTATGGCAAGTCCTTAAAGAGATGGGAGTACCAGACCACCTCACATGTCTCTTGAGAAACCTGTATAAGGGTCAAGAAGCTATAGTTAGAACTGGATATGGAACAACTGATTGGTTTAGCATCGGAAAAGGAGTAAGTCAAGGATGTATATTGTCGCCTTGCTTATTTAATTTATATGCAGAGTACATCATGTGAAATGTTGGCCTGGATGAAGCACAAGTCAGAATTAAGATTGCTGGAAAAAAATCAACAACCTCAGATATGCCGATGATACCAGTCTAATGGCAGAAAGTGAAGAGGACCTAAAGAGTCTCCTGCTCAGGTTGAAAGAGGAGAGTGAAAAAGTTGGCTTGAAACTCAACATCAAACAAAGATCATGGCATCTGGCCCCATCACTCCTTGGCAAATAGACGGGGAAGTCATGGAAGCAGACTTCACATTCCTGGGATCCAAGATCACTGTAGACAGTGACTGCAGCCATGAAATTAAAAGACATCTGCTCCTGGGGAGGAAAGCGATGGCAAAACTTGACAGCATGATAAAAAGTAGAGACACCACCCTGCTAACAAAAGTCCATATGGTCAAAGCAATGGTATTCCCTGTAGTCATGTACAGCTGCGAGAGTCAAACTATAAGGAAGGTCGAGCACCAAAGAATAGATTTTTGAATTATGGTGCTGGAGAAGACTCTTGAGAGTCCCTTGGACTTCAAGGAGATCAAATCAGTCAATCCTAAAAGAAATCAACCCTGACTGTTTCTTGGAACGCCAAACACTGAAGCTGAAGCTCAAACACTTTGGCCACCAAATGAGAAGGGAGCACTCACTGGAGAAGACCCTGATGCTGGGAAAGATTGAAGGTCAAAGAAGAAGGGGACAGCAAAGGATGAGATGGTTGGACAGTGTTATTGATGCCATGAACATGAAACTAAGCAAACTTCAGAGCACGATGGAAAACAGGAGGGCCTGACGTGATGTGGTCTGTGGGGTCACGAAGAGTTGGACTCAACTGTGCGACTGAACAACGAAAAGCTCACAGTAAGTTCGCTTAGAGGGAACACTGGTTGCAACTGCCGTTTCTTCAGCTCAGCAGCGGCCCCAAGTAGCAGGAGAGTCCGGGGGAGGGGGATGAGATAGCCGGTGACTAATTGAGAGCCAGTCTGGTGTAGTGGTTAAAGCACATGAACTCTAATCTGGGAGAACCAGGTTTGATTCTGCACTCCTCCACTTGCACCTGCTGGATGACCTTGGGCAAGCCATAGTTCTGGCACAACTGTCCTTGAAAAAAACAGCAGTTTCTGTCAGAGCTCTCTCAGCCCCACCTACCTCACAGGGTGTCTGTTGTGGGGAGGGGAAGGGAAAGGAGTTTGTAAGCTGCTCTGAGACTCCCTTGGGTAGTGAAGGGTGGGAGTATAAATCCAATCTCTTCTCTTCTTCTTCTGCTTGGGAAACATGGCTGAAATGTGGCTATAGTGGGGCAAATTGCCAGTCTGAACTCAGCCACTGTCCCTCTCTTTGGAGATAAAGTCCTATACACATTCTAGTAAAAATGTGTGGGGCTAACAGTAAGGGGGTGACAAAAATTGCTGGGAGTTCCAGAAAGATGTTTCATTCATTGCTAACAATCAGTTTTGAGATGCAGTAAACAATCATTTAATTCACTTTCTTGCACCTCGCCAAACCCGTCCTTTGCAGAGGTTTCACAAGGGCTCTTATCCAAGAAACACATCCCTTTCAGTGCACAGGTTCTCATCACGTTCCCATGTCTGCCAACAAACCTTGTGAATTCATCAGGATTCTCAGCTATGTATGAAAAAAAGTTTCTTTGAGTGTTCACATTTAAATCATGGGTCGTGCACATGGATGAGAGGAAGATGCAGGAGGTACTTCCTTTTGCGATGCTGAATTCTTTGCTCACAACAGGCCTATTCCAACATGTAATGTGCATAGCTTATGCCTAAATTCGATCCCTTTCTTGAGTGATTTGCTTTGTGTGGACTTTGAATTCCCTGTGAGGGACTGTGATTGTCCATTGGACTACAAGCCTCCCAGTCCCAGCATTTTGCATCTGTAGAATGAATCGGTCATGTTCTAGAAGGCGCTCTATATGCTTACCTGCATAACATTGCTGTTATGAACCCCCAAATTCTCTAAGCAGTGATAGGTTCCAGGAATGACACTTTCCTGAGACAGCACAGGACACTGTGTGTGATGTTTTCTGTAGGATTTCCTTTATTTGAAAATGTATAAAACTGAAATGGAATCTAGGCTGCTGTTTCTTCACACACCCACATCAGCCCCCTCCCTTAAGCCAGGACAGAGGGGTTCCTCTCTTCCAGTCCCTGGCAGCTGACAAGAAAGAGCCATTTTGTAACACATAAGGCCCATGAGGTTAATGTGCATCTCAGTTCCTTTAGTCACATCTCATCGGTTTCCTTACCCAATAAAGTTGACAGGTGGCACCTCAGGAGCATCACGTTCAACTTGACAGGTAAGATTCCAGCTCCTGATGGAGGGCAAGGAGAAAGGGAGTTGTGGGGGGGATGGCTGAGGAGATGGGGTACCTGTGAGAGTTGAGAACTGGGAGGGTTAAGAACTGGGAGTTCAACTTGACATGTTAGATTCCAGCTCCTGATGGAGGGCAAGGAGAAAGGGAGTTGTGGGGGGGGATGTTCCCTTCTTAGCTACCAGTACACAGACGCCCTTCAGGTCCTGGCTGAGGAGATGGGGTACCTGTTAGGGTAGAGAAGTGGGAGAGCTCAGCCACAGAGTGTGAAGTTTGCTCTCCCTGTTGGGTCTTGGAGACGAGTGCTCGCTAAGTGCTAGTGCCATCTCTGGGTTTTTACCACCGCTGAGGTGCCTTGGCACTCACTCTTATGTCTGTGCAGCAGAAAGCTGTCAGACAGCATTCCATACTTTATTTATTTATTTAATTAATTTATACCCCACTCTTTGGGTCCTACCTCAAGTTATTGCTCTTCCTGGCAGAAACATTTGTCGGGATGGGGACATGATTGTGTGCCAGAGAGAGGGCTTGGCCACCACAAAGGGGCAGTGGGAGGCAATTTGGCGTACCTTTAGTCGTCATCCTGAGCTGCATGGGGAGGCATAGCTATTAGCCACAGGGTATAGATGGGAACTCTCAGTCTGGGGCTGGTGATGCACTCTATTCTTGGTGCTGGAGGGGGCAGCAGTGGGAGGGCTTCTAGTGTCCTGTCCCCACTGCTGTTCCTCCTGATGGCACCTGGTATATTTTGGCCGCTGTATGACAGAGTGTTGGACTAGATGGGCCATTGGCCTGATTCAACATTGGCTTCTCTTATGTTCTTATGTTGTGGCCACAGTAGTGGGGGGGGCACTTGAATTTCACCCAAAATGGCGGCCTACGGACTATGCTGCATTTTTCTTGGTTTCGTTTTGCCACGCGCTAGTTTGGGTGGAGTTCCTGGGCTGAAAGGGCTTAGGGAGCTGAGTAAATGCAGTCACCCTCCCCCCAACCACTCACATAGATTCCAGCGCCGGGGAGTATGCCGGATTTGGGCCTGTGTGCAGCCACAGTGTAGCTGTGCTAGTGCAGGAGAATGGTTCCGCCACACTAGAGTCCTGGACCGCTGAAACTGGGCCTAACACCAGCTTATCTCTTTTTTAATATATAATATACTTTATTAGATTTTAGGGCAGGGGTGGCCAAACTGTGGCTCAGGAGCCGCATGTGGCTTTTTCACACATATTGTGCGGCTCCCGGAAGGGCGGTTGGGGAAGCTCAATATCATTAGCAAACAAATATCATTGGACAAATAGATATCATTATCAATATCTGCCTCTACCGCTTTTGTTAATATTTTTGGCAGTCTCATTTAGTGTTAATAAAAAGCAAATCTGCATATTTCCCAGTAAAAACGTGTAATATTTCTTCCTGTCTTGCGGCTCTCAAACATCTGGCATTGATTCTACATGGCTCTTACGTTAAGCAAGTCTGGCTACCCCTGTTTTAGGGCATACATGGGTAAGGGGAAAAGGGGGAACAAAAGCAGTAAGTCTTCTGCATGTAAGTTTTCTCTATATATCATTTCACACTACAAAAAAAAAAGAGAGTGAAATGGTATATGGCTTCTTCATATCTTTATGTTTCTTCCTTATCCAATCATAAAAAGGAGTCCATAGTCCAACAAAATCTTCTTCCATTTGTCCTTTTAAGATCAGTTGATTTGCCCATTTCCACACTTTCCACAGTCTTGATTCTTAGGTCTTGTTCAGAGGGTACTATTGGAAGTTTCCAAGAAGCTGCAAATAATATTCTAGCTGCTGCTGCTACTACTACGTGAATGATAAAATGTCTTTGATTTTTATCGAGACCATCTGGTGTACAATTCAGTAAAGACAATTCTGGCTGAGAAGGTAATGAAGTCTGCAAGAGTGCCTGTAGAAATGCATGTACCGTAACCCAGACCTTGCATACAATTTCACATCTCCACCACTTGTGGCAAAATGTACACCACAAGCTACACCACTGTAGGTGTCAGTGAGTTCCCTGAGGCCATTCACTCCCAACATAGGATTGTGCTTAAAGTTTCTTTTCAGTTGAACTTTTGCACTGTTTCCCTGTTCCAGCATTTGGGATCCTTCATTACAAACTTCTTTATTTCTTTACTAGGAATAAGGCCCGTTGTGGAAATAAATACAACGGGCTCTAGAAAGAGGCTCTGGGAGAGTGCCCCGGCTTTGGGCATTCAGTGACAATTTGCTGTGGCAATCTCAACAGGGTATAACGACAGAGTCCACCATTTTCTCCAGAGGAACTGATCTTTGCTACCTGAAGAGCAGTAGTAATTTTGAGTGATCTCCAGCCCACCCCCAAGATTGATAACAGTGGTTCCCCAGGAGGGAGTGGCTGGTTTGGAGGGTGGAGTCTATGGCATTGTACCTGTCTGAGGTCCCACCCCTCCTCAACACTCATCCTCTCCAGGTTCGACCCCTCAAATCTCCAGGAATTTTCCAACCTGGAGTTGACAACCCTATCTCCCTCCCAGCCAACCATCAACCTACCTTTAGTTTTCCATCTCCTCCCCCCTCCCTCCTAGAGAGCAGTTGTAATTTTGAGTGATCTCCAGCCCCCACCTGGAGATTGGCAACAATGGTTCCCCATCAGGGAATGGCTGGATTGGAGGGTAAAGTCTATGGCATCATACCTGTCTGAGGTGCCACCCCTCCTCAAAACTCACCCTCTCCAGGCTCCATCCCTCAAATCTCCAGGAATTGCCCACCTGGAGTTGGCAACCTGATCAGGACTGGGCCCAATGAGTTTTCTCCCAAAGGCCAACATAGGTGTGGAAAGGGCCTTTTACTGACAGAGGAGAAAGTACAGGTGCCAACTCTGATTAGGGAAATACCTGGAGATTTGGGGGGCTGGATCCTGAGGAGGGCAGCATTTGGGGTGTGTGTGGAAGGACTCAGCAAAGTATAATGCCATAGAGTCTACCCTCCAAAGCAACCATTTTCTCCCGGGGAACTAATCTCTGTCATCTGGAGGTCAATTGTAACAGTGGGAGATCTCCAGGTCCCACCTGGAGATTGGCAGCCCTAGGGGAAAGTCAGCCGCACAGCGGGGAGTTGAAGAAAATGGTCTGATGGTCACTGGCCCACCTCGTTAGCCAGCCAGCCATGCTGAAGCTAAGCAGGAGAAAGAGCCTTTTTCCATTTATTCTGTCAGGAAAGTGGCCATTGGGGAGGGGGTTATGGGCTGGGGAGGGGGTTATGCTGAAAGGCCTTTGTTTTTTTACTCATAGAATCAAGCTTGGCTGCCTACCAACAGCCACTGAAGGGACAGCCCCTCACCAGAGTCAAGTTAACTGTCTTCCTCAGGAGAGAGAGCTGTCTGCCAGTAAATCTGACATGCAAAATCTGTCTGAAGGGGGAGTGGGTGGGGAACAGCAGCAGACCCAGCACCCGGCCAATGGTACGCGAATACTCTTGAGTGGCGGCTGATGAGCCAATGGCTGAGGGAGGGCATTTTACAGCCAATGGGAGTGCATGGAATCTTGCAAAACCAAAAGATAATTATTTATAAGGAGAGATTACTTCAATGTATAGACCATCCCTTCCCCAGAAAGAGGGGCTCAGAGCAGCAGTATAAAGCAAAGATAATAAATATTGTTACAGTGTAAAAATACTAAGTATAAAAAACCAAACAATTCACAACTGATAGTGGTAGATCCAGCATTAAGCTCCCCAAATAAACTGAACCAAGGCTGCGGTCACATGAGCAAGATAATGTGGCATGGGGGGGAAGCGAGGCTATTTGCTCCCTAGCAATTTGACCCGCATTCGCTTGATCACACAGTTCCCTAGCGAGTCTTCCGACACCGGGAAAATCAAGTTCTTTCCAGATATTTGTGATCTGAATCCATGGTTTTGCCTATCTGGACAGCCATCTCTCACAATGATTGCGATCAGATCATCTGGATGTCCTTCTTCTGGTAAGTTTGGTTTTGCAACTTTCACCATTGTGCGCCTGCATGTGCATGCACATATGTGCATATGTGCACACATGCACATATTCGCATGTGCAAAGGATTTTTTTTAAAAAAATTGTGCCGCACTGCCGCTTGGGCTGTCTGCAATCACACAGGGAAAGTCCATCTGTGGCCCGTAGCAACCCGTTTGATAGTGGACTTTCCCCAGTTTCTTTAAACTCCGCTTTTGCGGTGGAGCAAAACAGGTTGCCGACAGGTATGTGGTGCTGGCCAGATGTTCATGTCTGATCGCACCCGTTAAATCCTCCCAGCATGCATGCCTATGGCACAGTTAATTGTGTGTGTGATCGGAGCCCAAGAATGGCCTGATGGAAAACTTCAGCCTTACAGACCCTGAGGAACCTAGGCTGGTCCTTCAGGGCCCGGGCTTCATCTGAGAGGGCATCCCATCAGGACAGAGCTATGATTGAAAAAGGCCATGCCCTGGTGGATGCCAAATGTGCGACCTGAGGGCCCAGCACCACCAGTAGGCTGCAAGCTGATGACCACAGCCACTGAGAGGGTTCATAAAGAGAAAAGTGGTCCCTAAGACATGATGTTCCCAGATCATTTGGGGCTTTAAATATCAAAACCTGCACCTTGAATTTGACCTTGTCATGGCTCAGGTGGAGTGTCACCTGATGCTGCCACCACTCTGGTTCCAGGCTCCTCTGAGAAGGCCCAGAGCACCCTTCCAGGACTTTAGACATCCCTTTTAGCCGAAATTAGTGTGAGGACCAGGTAGAGTGAACAATTAAAATGGTTTATTTTATAGGAGGTCAAACAAACAAGGTGCAGGAATAACAACAGTAAGTGGGTGAAAAGAAAAAGAAATCAAAATGCCCTAACGTGTCTAAATATATACTGTCCCTAGCTCACTATCTCAAGTGGCCTTAGATTACTCACCGTTCCCTCAGGATGAGGGTTTCTTCCCCACAACAGCCTCCCTTCTGGCCCTGTTCCCTAGGAAGAAGAACACCTTTTTTCTTGCACCCAAAGCAGCAAAATATATGATCTTGATTATACATGCACTTAGCAGGAACATCCTGTACCCCACTGAGCCAGTTTCCCAGTGCTGTCCTGGAGCTCTTATCTTTGCCTTATAAATTCCCCGTTGGGCACCACAGTGCAACATCAGCTGCCTTTGTGGATTCCTCTCTGATCTGAGTCCCCCCTGGCTCTTCCTCTCTTCCTTACCATGAAGGCACTCCTGAGCATCTGCTTCTTTGGGGGCTTCCTTTCTCCAGGTGAGTGGAAAAATGGACCCCCTGCACTCTTTTTATTGCCTCTGGGAAGGGCTAGGACAAGTTCGAGGTATTTTGTCACCTTAGGCAAGGTAGAGTGTTAATACCATCCCCCTCAGTTTCTAACACCATGGCATGGGTTCATGGGGGTGGGGGAAATGCCACGAATTTATTTAAAAGAATTTATTGTGGTGCAGTTCCCTTGCTTGCCTCAGTAACTGATACAATCAACATTTATACAGGGAAAGGAAAAGTAGGGTCATGCTCTGGAAGTGTTTAAATGGGATGGGGCACTGTCAGGAGGGTGGCTTTTTTGAATCTCTAATAGTAGAACAAAGTTTGAGTCCACTCTCACCTTAAAGAGCAACAGTATTTCCCAGGATACCAATTTTTGTGATTCAAAGCTCACTCCCGCAGATTAGAGGCATTTCCACACACTTGACTTACTGCTGATCTTTTTTGGCATTCGAGCCACAAGCATCGGAAGCAGTTTGAGCATGGTTCTTCCGCATGTCTGCTCTCCTTCTCCATTTTCAGAGTTGTGGAGTCTATTTTCTTCCACATGTGCCTTAAATAATTAAGATTTTCAAGGGAGAGTGCTATTGTAATTGGTGGTGTCATTAGTGGGGTCACAGGACTCTTACCCTTCTCAAATATATTTTACATGTTTATATTGAGATATTCATATAATGGCAGATGATAGATAGATAGATAGATAGATAGATAGATAGATAGATAGATGATGATAGATAGATAGATAGATAGATAGATGATAGATAGATAGATAGATAGATAGATAGATAGATAGATAGATAGATAGATAGATAGATAGATGATAGATGATAGATGATAGATGATAGATGATAGATGATAGATGATAGATGATAGATAGATAGATAGATAGATAGATAGATAGATAGATAGATTAGATGATAGATGATAGATGATAGATGATAGATAGATAGATAGATGATAGATGATAGATGATAGATAGATAGATAGAAAGATAGAAAGATAGATGATAGATGATAGATGATAGATGATAGATAGATAGATAGATAGATAGATAGATAGATGACAGAGAGATAGATAGATGATAGATAGATAGATGATAGATAGATAGAGAGATAGATAGATGATAGAGAGATAGATAGATAGATAGATAGATAGATAGATAGATAGATAGATAGATAGATAGACTAGATAGATACATAGATAGATAGATAGATAGATAGATAGATAGATAGATAGATAGATAGATGATAGGATAAAAAAATGAACACACACATAGGGATGAAGAGAAAGCACGTCTGGCTCCACTGAGACTCTCAAGGCTAGTGGTGGGGGAAGGTAGTATTCATGGGGTGGGTTGATGCCAGCTGCCCCCAGGCCTCCCTGTCTTTGCACGGGGAAGCCTAAAAGGGAGCAACTCCACCACTCATCTGTTTATGCATGATATCTGAAGGGTCATGTTCTTTTCAAGCCCCACCAAGTCTTTTGCATTTTTTTTTTTAAATTGGCACTAAAATATTGTAATATCAATATGCCAATCTAATGATAGGGTTAGCAGGTTCTCGATGTTCTCAGCTTTCGTTTTTGGATGAATGACAATGAAGGGCCAGTCCCTTGCAGCAATTGCAGGAAGAGAGTCAGTCACACAATAACCTGCCTTTTAAATCACCTAGGGTTAACTTTTCACACAAGTGGACAGATTTTCAAAAGGTATTGCGTTATTCCTGTGCAGTGTTACCCATGCCCGTGTAGATTTTCTTTTTTAAAACAGAGGAACATCGCCCGTACCTCATCCTCCTGTTTAGACATGGGAGAGGGGATCATCCGGAAGTACCTCTGCAAAAGTGGTGGAGGGTTTTTAAAAAGGTTTTTTAAAGGGTATTGTGTTATCTCTACAGAACATGATCCATGCTCATCAAAACAAAATCTAAACAAAAAGTGGGAAGGCAGAGAATCCTAAGGAGGGCCACTTCAGAACATAGCAGGGTCAAGGGTTCAATGCATGTCAGGTGTGAAAGGGAAACCACTGCTAAGAATCGTAAGAAAACTGGTTCTCTTCTTCCCTCTGGAAACTTCTTGCAAGGGCCATTCCAGGCACATTTCCATCAGCAATGTGGCCACCATGGAATTCACCTTGTTTTGGAAGCAGCCCAAGAACACCTTTAAACTCTGCCCTAGAATGGGGGGGGAGGGGGAAATACAATTTCTGCACAGGAGAGAAATTTTGTGCCAAAAACTTCAGGCAACACATTCCACATTTTTATCCCAGAATTCCACCTTCAAAAGTTGAATTAAGAGATGATTGGACTTGAAAGGTCGCTGGTCGAAAATGACAGAAAGGATATCTGAATTCTCTTTTCACAGTCAACTTCCTGATGCCGAAATACAACATGACTATCATGCAATGTGCTCCAGCTCGTTCATGCATGCAGAACTATGTAAGCGTGTCTACATTAGATGGTGGGAAAATTCCTTCGAATGTCCAGTGCTGCTACACCGACCTGTGCAATGATGTGCCGGTCTCATGTAAGTGCCTCTGCTTTATATTGAATACAACGGGACGGAGAAGGGGAGAGACAGCAAAGCGAACACTGTGGTGGCAGCTGCCAATGAAACAGCAGTGTTATTTTTTATCAGCATAGCCAATCAGATCGCGATTGGCCCATCAGAAGCCCTGCTGGGCAAGAGCCCCACCTAACCCAGCCTGCTTGTCTGTCTGGAAATTAACCATGCAGTGGCAGCAAAGCTCTCCAATGGGCTTTTTCAAACTGACATAAAGGGCTCAAAAGGAAAGAAAAGCAATGGAAGACTAAAAGGGTAAGGCTAAACTATTAAGTAGGATGAATTTGTCCATCTGGTGCAAAGTTTTTGACTTCTGGGCCTGTAGAAACGTATTTCCTATTCTGATCAAAGACAACCTCAGGGTTCTGGGGGGAAAGAGACTTATATTGATGTCTTTTCTTTAACAGATGCTTATGGAGAGAAGCTTAATGTATATTTCCAAGGATGCGCAACACCCAATGCATGTTTTACTCCTCTTTCAAAGAAAAATGCAACCTCATATAAAGTGAATTTCGCCGTCACCAAACGGAAGGGCGTCTAATAGTTGTCAGGGAATACAAAGGAGTCCAAATCCCTTTCCTCTATTCCTGGACAAGGAAGTTGGGGACCAGGGCCAGCTCAAGGTGTTTCTGTGCCCTAGGCGAGGTGCAGATGCCAACCTCCCGGTGGGCTTGGAAACCCTTTTGCTGCCTCCTCCTCCTCCCTTCTGCTGTGTCCTTCTACTGGCGGTGGCTGCAGCGGTGAGTCCCCGCTGGCCACTTCCTCCTACTTCCTCTACTGGCGGCGAGCCCCCGCTGGCCGCCACCTCCTCCCTCCCCCCAAGGGGGAGGGTGAGGGTGGGCGAGCTGCGGTGCCACCTCCTGCACCCCAGCTGGCCGGCTTCCCGTCCTTCTACTGGTGACGGCAGTGAGTCCCCGCTGGCTGCTGCCATGCCACCTCTACCTCCTCCCCCCCAGGTGCGGCAACGGTGGTGGCAGCAGGGGGTTTTTTTTGGAGGGGGGGCAGGGCACAGTTTGGCTCCCCTGAGGGCCAGCGCACCCTAGATGAGCGCCTAGTTCACCTAGTGGGTGAGCTGGCACTGTTGGGGACTAAGGGATTAAAATATGGAAGGTCTGGCACTCCTGGGTTCCCTTCTGTGGGGAGGGGGCGGTGATGGGGGAGAAGAAGACTTTTCCTGTTTCGGAGGCTGGAGCTAGTGAGACCCTTATGTGTGGGATCCATCACTGATTCACAATCAAAATAAAGTGATCTGTGTAAAACAGTATATTCCATGTGAGTATTTCTGAAACAGATCATATTTGGAAGACAGAAGGGTCTTTGCAAAGGGAATAAAGGGAATGTTAGTATTTTGCATGCCCGCCCGGCTTCATGCAAGTAGGGGATTATCAGCACAGGCAATTGATTGAGGCACCCTCTGCGATGTGGCCACAGGATATCCCTCTCCAGCTCTAGGGAAACAACCCAGGGGTAAGTGGGGGAAACAGGGAGACACAATAAAACGGGATTTAACAGGATTCAAGGAGCACAGACTCACAGACTCACAGAGCTGGAAGGGGGCCATAGAGGCCATCTAGTTGAACCCCCTGCTCAACGCAGGATCAGCCTAGAGTATCCCTGACAAGTGTTTGTCCAGCCGCTGCTTAAAGACTGCCAGTGGGGGGGAGCTCACCACCTCCCCAGGCAGCTGATTCCACTGCTGAAGAACTCTTACTGTCAAAATGTTTTTCCTAATATCCAGCCAGTACCTTCCTGCCCTTGATTTAAACCCATTATTACCAGTCCTATCCTCTGCCACCTTTGTTACCTTACCTCTTTGGGTAGATATTTTATCCCATCCTTCCTCCAAGGTGCTCAAGGCACTGTTCATGAATTCCCTGTCATCCATTTAATCCTCAGAAGAACGACTCTTTGAAATAAATCAGAAAGAGAGTGACGGGGACGAGGTCATCCAACCACATCGATGATAGACTAGCCCCACCTATTCAATCTTTTATTTCATGGCAGGAAAACAGCATGAGAGGGAAGGGCGAAGCCCCCTCACGCACCATCGTCCTCAGCTGAATTGGGCCCTATGATCATGTGATCTGAATTCCCAGCAAGGAACTCACGAGGGCATGTGGACTACAAAGACTTGGGGGGGGAATGAAAGTGTGGTTCTCAGCCAAATGTTTTCAAGGAATAAGCGACCAAGCAGTTGTACGTGCATGACTGAACCACCTCAAAGTATATGCATTTGACTTTATATCATGGCCAGTCCCCTGAAACTGTACGTGCTGTAGATTTACAAGTAGGGCCCAGAGCTTCTAGATTCTACTCAAAGGAAACCTCTGGACCTCAATATGATGAAACTGAATTTACGAAAAAACACTGTGGCAGCACTGTCCCACTCTGACTTGCAGTCCCTATTCCACCATGTTCCCCAAGCTTTCCCTAATACCTGGAGGGGCTTTTCTCTCTCTCCATTCTATCTCTGCCACCACCTGGCCTTTATAGGAATTGTCCACTGGGACATTCTGGACTCCCAGCTTCCCTTCTAAGCCCTGCTGCCTTGCCTATAGGTCTCCCACTCTCCAGCATCTGCTTTTCATGAGGACTGCTTACTGCTCTGGGAATAGCCACCTGCCAACTGATTGCCCCTCCCCTTTCTCCTCATGCTCCTTTTACAATAGCCTGTCCAAGATCATGGACGTCTATGTGGTCCCAAGAACCACTACTGGTATCAAAAGTTATTAAGTATTTATTTTTTAAAAAATGTTCACAAGCATACTCTCAGCACAGCACCTGATGGATAAAGGATTTCAAAAGGGGAAGGTAAAATGCGATCCCTCTGATCCTTCCTCTAGCCATGCCCTACCAGATGTGAACTATAAGGCAGGCTACTTTCCTTGAAAACTACAGATGTTCTACAGGGCGGCCATTACCTTGAAGCCTCTTTCAGGCATGCAGGCCAGCACATGGCAATGACTTCTTCTTACAGACATCAGAAGAGATCATGAAGAGATTGGATTTATACCCCACCCTTCACTACCCAAAGAAGTCTCAGAGCAGCTTACAATCTCCTTCCCCTTCCCCTCCCCACAACAGACACCCTGTGATGTAGGTGGGGCTGAGAGAGCTCTCTCAAGAACTGCTCGTGAGAGATCAGCTCTGTGAGAACTTATGACTGACCCAAGGTCATATCAGCAGCTGCATGTGGAGGAGTGGGGAATCAAACCCAGTTCTCCCAGATGAGAGTCTGCACTCTTAACTCTAGGTGAATGGAGAGCGAAGGAGGGACCTTTCCATATGGTGGTGCCAGGTCTCAAATATCACTAGAAAATGATGGAAGGTCACAGTCACATATGACAGAAAAAAGGAGAACCAAAAGGAAACCGTACAAATTGCACTTATATCATATATTAATATTGAAAATTCTCATTGCATTATGATATAACAGTATTCTTTCATTTATACAGAAGAGCAAGAAGTCTTCAACACAGCGAGATAGATATGGAATTCTCCGGAGTAAATCACGTTTCATGGACAACTTCTTCCAAAAGATCAAAGATGTCACTCCTTATTTCATAGAATGCAACTCTCACAACTGAAGTAATTTACAGAATCCAATCCATTATGTGTATTCATTCTTACAACAACAGGCCAACAATTGCAAACATGCTTAATGCAACCTTGATCACAAGCAGCAATCTTTCCCAGACTTTATAGTTACATCGTGCAAGAGTTAACTGGCTGAAGTACTAGGTGCAGGGTCTTTAGAAGGGGGGGGTTGTTTATTTTTTTGCAACAGATCCACCCCTAATGCTATGCTTGAGGTATCAGTTTCCACTATGAATGGGAGCTTATGGTCCAAGTGGTTCAGCAGTACCTCTGAAGCAAACTGGGCCTAAAAATTCTGGAAGTTCTGTTGAGTTTCAGGAGTCCTTGGGAATGGATTATGTGGCCACAGTAACCGGGCCAGGGTCAATGTTCCCTATAAGCTCCACAGTGTTGTAAACAGAAATTCTACAGGGTTGAGAGGTAGCCAAGTCTCTCTCAACTGCATGGGTTAATCTGCACCGCTTGATTATGTCATGTCTCCACATGAGCTCCTGGTACACGTAGCAGCCCTGCCACTGGGTCTGTTGATGTGCAAAAATTGCTGGGAGTTCCAGAAAGATGTTTGTTTCATTGCTAACAATCCATTTTGAGTTGCGGTAAAAATGAAATTACTTCTGGGAAAGCACTTCTCATTTAATTCAATTCCTGCACCTTGCCAAACCAGCCCTTTGAAGAGGTTTCCCAAGGGCCCGTATCCAAGAAGCATCCATTTCTGTGCACAGGTTCTCATTATGTTCTCTTGTCTGCCAACAAACCTTGTGAATTAATGAAGATGCTCAGCTATGTATGAAAAAAGGTTTTGTTGAGTGTATTTAAATCATGGGTCATGGACATGGAGAAGAGGAAGATGCAGAAGGTACATCTTTTTGAGATACTGAATTCTTTGCTCACTTCAGGCCTATTCTGACATGTAATGTACATAGCCTGTGCCTAAGCTGTATTCCTTTCTTGAGTAATATGCTCTGTGTGGATTTTGAAATACCTGTAATGGATACTGTGTTTGTCCATTGGACTACAAGACTGTAAGGCTGTGGTCACAGGCGCCAGTTGGAGCGGAGGGGAAGCGAGGCTATTTCCTCTGTACTCTGGAGGAATTTGATTCACAGTTGTGAGATTACCCATCCCTTTGTGCTATGGGCTCAGCCCATCACTGTGTGACCAGATGTCATCAAGTGCAATAGGGCTTCTTTTGCCATCTGTTTCCCTTGTGTATAAACGAGGAATCGCACCTCGGCACTGAGGGTTCCCCATGGAGTATGTGATTATGCACATACAACTAAACGGGGGAATGGCACTGAGTTGGGATGGAATGATCAGACCATCCCAATGGAGCGTGTGTTTGAGTGATCAGACGGGAAATTCTGTCCATAGCCCATCAGCAAGCATTAGGACCAGACTTTCCCCAATGTCTTTTAACTCCGCTTCTGTGGCAGAGCAGCACATGTTGCCAATGACTGCAGGACTTTTCCCAGATGTTGCTGCATGATTGTGCCCTTTATGTGGGCACAGCTCTATCTGATGCTGGGCGACCGGTAGGACTCCAGTCCGGAAGATCTGGACCAAGCACTGCAAGCTGTAGCTGGGTGATTTAGGTTGAGCCGGCTGAAACTAAATCTGGCAAAGACGGAGGTCCTGTGCCTGAGTCAGGGCGGTTTGAGGTTGAGGCTTCTGCTCCTGACCTTCAATGGGGCACTGCTGGTGCCAGTGCCGGAGGCTAGGAGTCTGGAAATGCTCCTGGATCCCTCCTTAACAATGGAGGCCCAGGTAGTGGCCACCACTAAATCAGCCTTTTTCCACCTTCAGCTGATTCAGCAGTTGGTCCCCTTCCTCGACCACAATGACCTGGCTACAGTGATCCAGGCAACAGTCACTTCGAGACTAGACTACTATAATGCTCTCTACGTGGGGCTGCCCTTGTCACAAATCTGGAAGCTGCAGCTAGTGTAGAATGCCGCAGCCAGGCTCCTGATGGATCTCCCTAGACGGGAGCACATCCGGCCAGTGCTGAAGGCACTGCACTGGCTGCCAATAGCATACCGAATTCGCTTCAAGGTGCTGGTACTTACCTTTAAATCCCTATATGGCCTGGATTCGACATACCTGAGGGACCGCCTTTCCCCATACATACCCCACAGAGCACTACAGTTGGGGTCACAACATCGACTAATTACTCCAGGCCCTAAGGATGCCAGGCTCACTGCTACTAGGGCCAGAGCCTTTTCAGTGGTAGCTCCTCTCTGGTGGAATGAAGTCCCAGAGGAGATCAGGGTCCTGCAGGACCTTGCACAGTTCCACAGGGTCTGCAAGACGGAGCTCTTCCACCAGACTTTCAATTAGGAGCTGCCACCACTACCATCAACGGCCACTAATATTAACATCTATGGCAAAGGGCGGGCCCTGCATTGCGATCGAGCCACACTACCGTGAGAAGCCGAAATACCGCTGAACTGAGAGTTTAGTACTGTGTCTGATAGCACACCTTTTTAAAACTTCTTGTAAGAACGACCATCATAATAAGCACTTTAACTGGTATTTGTTACTGTATGGTCCCAGTCATACGGGCCAGAAAACGTGGGGGGGAAGCGTGGCAGTTTACCCTGGAGCAAAATAAGGCACGGTAGCCCGATCATACGGGCCACCGGGTTGCCACGCTCCAGATCCAAGTGCTGATCACACTGCGCTGCTGCAGCGCGGCAAAAAAGTGGCACAGTAGACCATGCAAGCCGTGCTGTTGCGAAGTGTGCATGTGTTGTTGGGGGGGGGGCACTGCCGGTGTCTTGCATATGCGCATGCCTCATTCAGTGTTGGTGCGCATCCAGTGGAAACTTACAACATCCGGAAACCCCGGTACATGGGCCGGCATCGGAAGCCGCGGGATACTAGCGCTCCCGCGATCAGATGCCGGCCTAGTACTTCGAACCTAGTAGTTTTTTACTCCGCGTTTTCAGAGGGAAGATGCAGGATGGCCACGGGAGCGCTACGCCTCCCAGATGTGCTTGTATGATCGCGCACAGAAAGTCCGCGGGGCTCCCGGGCCTTCAGTGGGGCAAATGCTCAGTATGAACGGGGCCTATGATTTGTTTTAACTGTTTTTATATGTTTTATCATGTCTTGGCATCTGGTGCCGATAAATGTGAGCTGCCCTGAGCCCGTCCGCAGGGAGGGTGGGATAAAAATCCAACAAATAAATAAATAAATAAATCTGCCAGGCATTTGCAGCTATGTCAGATCTAAAGGTGCGTATGACCGCAACCTCAATCTCAGCTTTTTGAACCTGTAAAATGAATTAGTCATGTTCTCGGATGTGCTCTAAATGTTTACCTACCTGACAATGCTATTATGCACCCCCAAATTCTCTAAGCAGTGATAGATTCCAGGAATGGCACTTTCCTGAGTTTGTTCCCTTTAAAGGAGAGAACATAGAACACTCTGTATGATGTTTTCTGTAGCATTTCCTTTATTTGAAAATGTATAAGAAGAGCGCAGGTGGAGGAGGCAAAGCAGCGCTCCCATATAAGGCAGTCCATCTGCTAAACCACATCAGATTGCAAAGAAACAGCTCCTGCATTCCCCAGATGCTTCAACCAAATCCCAGCAATGCCCTTCTGTTTCTCTGTCAGAATCTAGACAGCTGTTTCTTCAGACACCACAACAGACCCCTCCCTTAAGCCAGGATAGAGGGGTCTCTCTCTTCCAGTCCCTGAGAGCTGACAAGAAAGAGCCATTTTGTAACACTTAAGGCCTATTAACGTGCATCACAATTCCTTCTGTCGCGTTCCTCCAATTCCCCCACTGCATAGAGTTGTCAGGTGGTACCTCGGAAGCATCGAGATCAACTTGACAGGGCATCTTCCAGCTACTGATGGAGGGCAAGGAGAAAGGGGGTTGGGGGAAGTGTTCACTATCAGTGCACGGCCTCGTGTTCAGGTCCTGGCTGAGGCGATGGGGTACCTGCTAGCGTTGAGTACTGGGAGAGGTCAACCACAGAGTGCAGATTTTGTTCTCCCTGTTGGGTTTTGGAGCCAGGTGCTCACTCAGTGGTGCTAAAGGCCATCTCTGTGTTTTTACCACCACCGAGGTGCCTTGGCACTCACTGTAAATCTGCACAGCAGAGGGTTATCAGACTTTATCACGTGCTGTGTGCCCTTCCTTGTGAGTTGTGATCCTGCTACATAAGAACATAAGAGAAGCCAATGTTGGATCAGGCCAATGACCCATCTAGTCTAACACTCTGTCACACAGTGGCCAGAAATACTAGGTGCCATCAGGAGGTCCAGCAGTGGGACCAGGACACTAGAAGCCCTCCCACTTCTGCCACCCCCAACACCAAGAATAGAGTGCATCACCTGCCCCAGACTGAGAGTTCCTATCTATACCTTGTGGCTAATAGCCACTGATGGACTTCTGCTCCATATGTTTATCTAATTCCCGCTTGAAACTGTCCATGCTTGTAGCTGCCACCACCTCCTGCTAAAAGCATTTGTATGGAGAAGTGGGATGATGGGGTGCGGGGAAGAGGGCTTGACCACTACAAGGGGTGGGGGAGGTGATTGGTCACAACTTTAGTTATCATCCTGCACTGCATGGGGAGGCATGATCATGGCCACAGCAAAGGGGGGCACTTGAATCTCACCTAAAATGGTTGCCTATGGGCTACACTGCTGTTTTTCTTGGTTCACTTGTGCACCTATTTTGGATGGTGTTCCTGCTCTGAAAGGGCTTGGTGTTAGCCGAACTGCTTATCTACGCAGTAGGCGGACTAACTTATTTGAGGTCCTGGCCTATGTATACAGAGAAAGCGAACTTTGTACCAAGAACCCATTTCCCCAAAGAGAACACTTGACAAGGTTTCTTAAGTTTAAATCAAGATTCTCTTTACTGAATATCTTTTTAATACACAGGCAAACAAAAACAGATTCACTCACACATACACACAAGTTCCTTTAGTTACAGTAGAAATGGAAAACAATATTGGGGTTTAAACTAAAAGTATTTAGGCAGGGGAAAAGCTCTTAATACTTATCTGATCCTGTAGATCGACCTTCCACAGTGAAGAACAAGGATTATTTCTTAACTAAGGATATTCTTACTTTCACTGCACACAGTTAGAATCAGCCAACATGTGTGAGGGCTCCTTGGTCGCGACTCCAAGGAAGCACAGTAGGTTATCTTAAATTACTTAGCTAGCTTGCTGGGGAAGATGATGAGGAGAACCCGCTTCTTCTTGGGGTGAACAAAAGATTACACCTTGTTTTATCAGCTAGTATTGGGGGCTGGCTTGGGGTGTCTCTGGTCCATCCCATCTCTATACCTATTGGCTATAGGATGTGGGGTACCCTCCTACTAAGGTGGGGCAATATTGAAAGTCTACACCTTTCTACAAGGGAGCATTTGGTCAAGGTGTAAAGATGAGTTGGCATGGAAACCTTAGATGTGTAGATGACTCTGGCTTGGTCCAAGTGACAGAACAGGAAACAGTCTTAACATATGCAAATGTCAAGCATCCTGTGGGTTACATGCGAGGTATGGATTCCTCAGTGGTGGAAAGGTTGTCGTTTTTACATCCTTCCAGAGAACCATAATGGAGATGCTAATGGAGATGCTTCTTGTTCCCAATGTCTCATGGGTAGAGGTATTCAAGGTGTGTGTCTGTGACTTCATTTGCATGAAAGTACAGGCTGTGTGGTACCTTCCTAGCACAGGGAGTCACATTAAACAAAGCATACATTTCTCCCAATGCAAAGATGCTTGCTGGCACCATTCTGGTGTGTGTGCAGGTCAGAAAATAACAAATAAAAGCATTTTCAAAGTACATCTCCTAACATCGGGGAGCTAACTAAATGTAGCCACACACCCCACAATCGCTCACATAGATTCCAGCACTGGGGACTATGCCAGAGTTGTGTCAGTGTGTAGCCACACTGGAGCTGCACTGGTGCAAGAGAATGGTGCAGCGGCAGTGGGGTTCTGTGCCAGGGTCACTGGCCCTTACACCAGCATATCTCCAAGATACACCAGTGCAGGGATCAGTCAGTTCTCGGAGGCCATTCACCCCCTGTCATGGACAGTAGCTAGAAAAGCTCTCTAATGGCTACCACCACTTTGGAATGGGTCTCCTTGGAAGGGCCCAGAGCACCCACCCTACCCCTTTATACACTCCTTTCCAATTAGGTTTCACCTTATAAGTGACAGAATGAGATGTGGGGACCCAGGTAGAGTAACAGGGACTCTAATCTGGGAGAACTGGGTTTGATTCCCCACTCCTCCAGTTGCACTTGGCTGGATGACCTTGGGCAAGCCATAGTTCTGATAAGAGCTGTTCTTGAAAAAGAGCAGTTTCTGTCAAGAGGTCTCTCAGCCCCACCTACCTCACAGGGTGTCTGTTGTGGGGCGGGGAAGGGAAAGGAGTTTGTAAGCCACTCTGAGGCACCTTTGGGTAGTGAAGCGCAGGGTATAAATCCAATCTCCTCCTCCTCCTCTTCTTCTTCTTCTTCTTCTTCTTCTTCTTCTTCTTCTTCTTCTTCTTCTTTGTCTTCTTCTATTAATGAGATTTAACAGCAACTGTAATTTAATAACATGTAGGAAAAATGAGCACAGTAAAAGGGAGCTAAACCAGCAAAATAAGAAATCCTAATGTGTCTAGCCTATACTGTCCTAGCCTTCTCTAGGTATTTGGCCTCAAACTGACTCACCCCTTTTGGATGAGGGAGCCCTCCTTCTGCAGCAGCTTCACACCAGCTCTGCTCCCTGGGAGTGAACAGCCTCCCACTTTGGGCAAGGTCTTTTATTCCTCCTTCCCAGGCAACACCCAGTACTATTTCCCTCCAGATCTATCTATCTATCTATCTATCTATCTATCTATCTATCTGTCTGTCTGTCTGTCTGTCTGTCTGTCTGTCTGTCTGTCTGTCTGTCTGTCTGTCTGTCTGTCTGTCTATCTATCTATCTATCTATCTATCTATCTATCTATCTATCTATCTATCTATCCCAGCTTATGTTACGCTCTCCCCCAAGTGGGCTCAGGGCAGATCACAACAGCAGTACACATGCCCGATAAGAAAGTGGTTGTATTCAAACATACACCTTTTCAGCATATTTCCCTTCACCCGTAAAATCCAAACAAACATCCAGAAGGTTTTAATAAAATAAAAACAAAGCAACACAAGGCAGAATTAGTGTTAAAGTTCAAATTGCAAAATAGGGTGCAATATCCCCCCTCCCCCCCAAAAAAAGCAGTCATTTCAAAGTAGGGACAGCACACCAAAAGTGGTTCAGGATAGTATGGCTGGATCGCATCTCAAATGGCAAAAGTCTTCCAATCTTCTCTTCCCGAGAACATCTGCTCAGTACTCCCACTCAAGTTTGTGGGTTTTGTGGTTCACGGATGGTTTTGTGCTCCACCTTGCAGGTGTCCTCGGTCTTCCCATCAATAGTGACATTGGCATAGACAGGCTGATGGAAGGCCTTTTGTCATGTCACTTTTCTGGTTCTCCATTGGCTTGCCATTCTTCAGAAGCTCGATGCTGATTTTGGGAGGATGGAATCCATCAACGTAGCACTGAGAGGATAGTGGATAAGCACATGCACTGTAGGCTTCCACAACTAGGATGGAGACCGCCACCAAGACCGACCACTGCACAGTTTCCTTCGCCTTGGCTGTCAGAAACGCAATTTGTTCTTACCAAGAAAGAACTTCTGGAGACAGACCTTTTCAGTGAATCAAAATAATCTTTTTATTGATTACACTCTGGCAAGGGTGGGTGCACAGCTCAAAAGAACTGAACACACCCTTTAATGTATTTTCAGCCTTTTCACACATTTCTGACCCGACATATGGGAATTTACAGCTTGCCATTAGCTGACAAAGAAGCACTTACAACTTAGCAATCCCGACCGCCTAATTGTCCCTCAAAGACCACTCCTCACTTCCTCCTTCCAAATATGGTATTAGCCTACTATCATTCTTTCCTAACATTTCTCCATAACCCACAAAGGCCCACCACAAGTTTCATTCTTGCTCAAACAATGTTGTCTTGAGACAGTTATCCCTGTCAAGGGGGGCAGGTATTCCCGTCAAGCAGGGCAGGTATTCCCATCAAGAGGGGCAGGTATTCCTGTCAAGAGGGGCTGGTATTCCCGTCAAGAGGGACTTTTAGACCACAAGATATTCTATTGAAATGTTTGTTCGCAAGAGTTCAAAACATCTTTTGAAATGTTTGTTCGCCAGAGTTAACTTCCCATTTCTGCTAGGCCAGCTAAAACTAGAAACGCAACAGCAAGCAATTAGATATGTTTGTGCATACATTCTTTCACGGAAACTTTCAGCCTACCTTTCTAATTTATTGAGGTGTGGGGCGAAGGTATTGTTAATAAACTGCCCCAACGTTACCTAGCTAGTTTTAATTCAGTAGGTGGTCTATCTTAAATCTATCTGGTTCCGTTTCTTCTATCTAAAAATCCTCCTAACGTCACAAGCAAGTTTGATTACTTAGCATAAGCAAAGGATTTCTATTCTGTTACATAAAGCAAATGTTTCTTTAAGCTTCTCTGTCAAGAATCCTTCTTTCCTGTTTCTTACATTGGCCATTGCTACCACACACACAGGGAGGTCCTGTAGGGCCTGGATCTCATCTGAGAGGGGATTCCACCAGGACAGAACTGTGACTGAAAAAGCTCTTGCCTTGGTGGATTCCAAACATGTGACCTGAGGGCCCAGCAGCACCAATAGGCTGTGAAATGATGACCACAGCCACTGAGAGAACTCACAAAGAGAGAGGTGGTCCCACAGGAATGACAGTCCCAGACGTGGGTGAAAAAGGGAAAAAAAATGATCTCAAAAATATATAAGGTTTTACTGAAGTGGTATACAGAAGATGAAATTGTAAAAGAACAAATGATAAAATGGGCGGTAAATGTAAATAGTGAAATAACTATGGCATCATGGGAATGTTTGTGGAAAAAGTCAATGAAAATCTCAACTTGTTTTAATGTTAAAGAGAATTGTTATAAAATGATGTATAGATGGTATATGACTCCAAAGAAAATTGCTAATATAAATGAGAGTATGTCTAGCAAATGTTGGAAATGTAGAAAGAAAGAGGGCTCATTTTACCATATGTGGTGGACTTGTGATAAAGCCATGAGTTATTGGTCAGAGATTCAGAATGAAATACAGAAGATTCTGAAATGTACCTTTAAGAAAGATCCACAAATCTTGTTGTTAGGTCTTAAACTGGAAGAAGTAAATGTAACCAAGAGAACATTGTTATGGTATTTGGTCACAACAGCTAGAATGACTTATGCACAATTCTGGAAACAAGAAAAGATTCCTGAAACATGGGAATGGATTAAGAAGATGCTCTTTATGGCTGAAATGGATAAAATGACAAGAAAGCTTAATAACGAAGAAGATGAAGCATTTTTTGAAGAATGGAAAGATTTTAAAGACTATCTTGAGAAAAATTGGGATGTTAAAAATAGATTGATTTGCTTTGACAGTTATTAAGGAGAAAACAAGAAAAAGAACGATAAGATTGCTAAAATGTTACCTAACTTGATAATGGAAATCCAGCCAGAACCCCCGACTCTTCTCGGAGAATTTCATATTTCTGTAATTGTATAGTGATGATAATTGGATGGTATATTGAAATATAATAGGATAAATGTGATCCTGTAACGGCATGTTGAAAAATACATTTTGAGAAAAAATAAGTCTTTGTGAAAATAACACAGAATATTTACTTTTACACATTTTATTAGTTTTTAGCATTAGTTTGTCACTGTTTCTTGCTTTCGTGTCACACAGATAGAAAAGAAACTGCCTCACAACTGTGGACACCTGCTAGTCCAAGTTAAGAGAGGCATCCAGCCACACCCCCAGACTCTTCATGGAGCCTACTAATGACAGTTGAACTCCCTCCAGAGCTAGAAATTGCAATTCCTCCACATGCCCAATCTTACCAAGCCACATGACTTCTGTCTTCGATGGATTAAGTTTCAACCAGCTCTGCCTCAACCATCCAACCACAGTCTCCAGGCACTGGGTCAGAGAAGAGGGAACCTCTTCCCGTTGTTTATCCAACAGAAGGAAAAGCTGAGAATCATCAGCATATTGGTTGCAACCAACCCCAAACCTCCTGACAAGCTCTACTAGAGGGTGCATACAGATGTTAAACAACATCGGAGACAGGACTGATCCCTGGGGTATCCCACAGACCAAGAACCACACAAAACATCTCCCAAAGAACACCCTATGATTGTGTCCACCTCTGACTGGAGAAATGAGGTAAAGCAAGAAAAGCCAGTGCCACGAATCCCAAGGGATACCAGGATTTAAGCTGTTCTTCTCCACAGCTTCAGTCAGCCAGATTCACTCTCATCTCTCTTCACTACTGACTTCTACTCTCTTCATTGTTGTTTTCAACTCTCCTTCTCACGAACATTCTGTCAGCTCCCATCAGTTGCCCTTAGGGAGAGGGGGATCTTAACTTGTCCGTTACAACTAGGTTGTGTTACCACGTTTGGGTTTAGGTGGAACCTGGACGGAATTAACCTGCCCAATATTCATGTGGTATCATGCATATAAATGTGTTGAATGGGGTTAAGAATGTGGAAGAACAGAAGACATCAGATAAAGAAAATTTCAGCCATTTAATGTCAAGGTCTACCCAAAGATCAGGGGATTGGCCTCTTTGCCACTGGACTGCATCCTTTGAGACCTCTGGCTTCAATCCCCACAGGCCACCTGTAGGATTTCAGACAGCATCTGACACAGTCAACTACGATGTTTTGACCCACCACCTTGCCGATGTAGGTGTTACATAGGTGTTCAATGGACTGCCTCGAAATGGTTTTCCTCTTTTCTCCATGTTTGGGGATAGAGAGTGGCGCTAGGCAAGAGGGTCTCCTCGTGACACCCACTAGAATGTGGAGTGCCACAGGGGGTGATCCTCTCACCAGTGTTATTCAACATCTACATGCTCCCCCTCACCCAGTTAGTCCGGAGGTATGGGCTGGGCTGTCATCAGTATGCTGATGACACTCAGCTCTATCTGTTAATGGACAGCCATCCGTCCTCCATCCCTGGAAATCTGGCTGAGGCTTTGGGAGCTGTGGCTGGGTGGTTGCAGCAGAGCCGACTGAAGTTAAATCCATCAAAGATGGAAGTCCTGTACGTGGGTCGGCAGGGTATGGAGGTGGGCATCAGGATTCCCACACTGGAAGGAGCACCTTTGGTACCAGCCCAGTCAGTGAAGAGCCTGGGAAGAATACTGAATGCCTCCTTGTCTATGGAAGCCCAGGTTGCTGCAGTCACCAGATCTGGATTCTTCCATCCTGGGCAGATCAGGCTACTGAAGCCCTATCTCTCCCCCCAGAACCTAGCTACGCTGACCCACACAATGGTCACTTCCAGGCTTGATTACTGCAACTCACTCTATGCAGGCCTACCCCTGGAGCTGATCCAGAAATTACAGCTGATGCAAAATGCGGTGGCACGCCTGCTGACGTCAGCGTCTGTGTGGGCATACATTCGGCATGTGCTTCGTCAGCTGCACTGGTTACCAGTTGAGTACTGGATTTGCTTCAAGGTATCAGTAATAACCTTCAACATCTTACACAGCCTGGGAACAACATACCTAAGGACCGCCTCTTCCCATATACGCCCCAAAGAGTGCTACGCTCCGACAGTCAACACCTTCCGGTTGACTAGGCCCAAAGGACATCCGCCTAGCCTCAACCAGGGCCAGGGCTTTCTTTGCTCTGGCTCCTACCTGGTGGAACGTGCTCCCTTTTGAGATCAGGGCCCTGCGGGATCTTATCCAATTCCTCAGGGCCTGCAAGATGGAGCTGCTCCTCCAGGCCTTTGGCTGAGGCAGCGGGCATCCACACATGGCCTCCCTGAGGTTGCTGTCGCCCACCAACTGATAACTGGCCATATCCAGTGACATCAGTGGGCCAGAATCTCCCAACGGCAAGCTGCAACTACTGTTTCTATATGTTTATAATCTGAATTTTAAAAACTATTGCATTTATTAACATGATGTAACCCGCCCTGACCCTGTTTACAGGATGGGTGGGGATATAAAGGTGAAAATAAAGAAATAAAAGAAGGCTGCCATCATGAGGAATGTCTGAAAACAAACCATTTACAATGCAGTTTGAGGCAGAGTTATATCCATCTAAGCCCACTGACTTCCCTTAGGATTGCACTGTGAATAAAACCCTACCACCTGGCTTTAGGTTGTGGATCGTGATATGCACCAACAAGGCTGTCTACATTCTGGATGTCCTGTTCCAGCTATACACATGGTCCTAAGGAAAGACAAAATTATGTGAGGCACAACACAATCTGGTTCAGACTCCTTATGTTTCTATGTCCACTATGGAGAAACAGGGCTAGTTAGGAAACTAGAAAAGATGTTTTCTAAATATTCAGGGCATCCTGGAAATACATTCCAGCTGTTTGCCAGAGCAGCAAAATATATGGTTTTAATTACAGACACTTTGCAGGAGCATCCCGTACCCCACTGAGCCAGTCTTCCCTTTGCTGCCCTGGAGCTCCTGTCTTTGCCTTATAAATTCCACCTGCTGTTCCCAAAGTGCAACATCAGCTGCCTTGGTGGATTCTGCTCTGATCTGAGTCCTCCCCGGCTCTTCCTCTCTTTTCCTTTTACCATGAAGGCACTTCTGAGCATCTGCCTCTTTTGGAGCCTCCTTTCTCCAGGTGAGTGGAAAACAGACCCCCCCCGCGCACTCTTTTTATTGCCTCTGGGAAGGGAATAGGCCAGGATCAGTTCAAAGTATTTTGCTCCTATACGCATGGTAGAATGTTAATACCATCCCCCCTCAGTTTCTAACACCGTGGGTAGGTAGGGGGGTAGGGGAGATGCTGCAAATTTATTTAAAAGAATTTATTGTGGCGCAGCTCCCTTGCTTGCCTCAGTAACTGATATAGCCAACATTTACACAGGGAAAGGAAAAGTAGGGGCATGTTCTGGAAGTGTTCACGTGGAACGGGGTACTGTCAGGAGAGTGGCTTTTTTGACTCTCTAATACCAGAAAAAAGTTTGAGTCCGCTCCCACCTTAAAGATCAACAATATTTCCCAAGATATCAGTTTTTGCGGTCTAAATTTCAGTTTATCAGATCAGAGGGAGCATTTCCACATGTTCAAATTACGCCTGATTTTCTTGGCATTTGATCAGCAAACACTAAAAGCAGTTTGAGCATTCTTCTCCTGCATGTCTAGCCCTCTTTCTGCATTTTCACAGTTGTGGAGTTTGTTTTCTTCCGCATCTGCCTTGAGTTTGCCTTAAACACAAGATTTTCAAGACAGTATGCAATCGTCATTGGTGGCATCATAAGTGGTGTCACAGCACCCTTCCCCTTTATCTCCCCCCCCCCACATGTTTATATTGATATATTGCTATAATGAATGGATTTTTAAAAAGATCAAAAATGAACAATGGTTAGGGGTGAAGAGAAAGAGTGCCTGGCTCCACTGACACACGCAAGGCTGCTGGTGGGGGAGGGTAGTATTGGAGGGGAGGGTTGATGCCTGTTGCCCCCAGGCCTGCCTGTCTTTGCACGGGGAAGCCTAAAAAGGAGCACCTCCACCCCGAATATGTTGATGAACTAGACCTGAAGGGTTCTGTTCCTTTCATGTCTCACCAAGACTTTTGCATTTAAAAAGAAAATAATTGGCAGTAAAATACTGTAATACCAATATATCAGTGTAATGATAGGGTTAGCAGGTTCTCTATATTCCCAGCTTTTCTTCTGGAATGGATGACCATGAAGGGCCAGTCCCTAGCAGCAATTGCAGAAACTAGCATAAGGGTGCGTTCAGATGGGCAGCTAATCCCACCATTATGCCAGCTCAGATTTGATCCCGATCTTTTTAATCCATCATCGCACAACCAGACTTCCCCCAGGGGGAAACACCTTATCGTGCACTGCCTCCATTGTGGATTGTCTAGACGGCGTCCACTGAAGGAGGTGCACGCAGTGGTTTTTTTAAAAAAAAAAACAACCCTTTTTTCACATGCACATAGGCGTCACAGCACATCCTCGTTGAAGGAGGCGCACGGTGGGTTTTTTTTTTAAAAAAAATTGTGCATGTGCATAGATGTGACAGTGCGTCCTTGTTGATCCATGCATGTGTAGAGATTTTTTAAAATGGCACCTGCTTGGGATGGTCTGATGTCAGCCCACCCCAATGGGGGGATTGCGCGCTGGTGGAACGATCAGATGGATGAAAGTCAGCAGTTGTCCCGCAGGTAACCGAAAACCCCAGATTTAAAGTGGTATCTCCGAAGCATGACAAAACAGGTTGCCCACGGAAGAGGGACGTTTCCCAGATGTTTGTGTCTGGATATTAACTTTACATCCGTGAGGCAATCATGCCTCGAGCAGATCTAAAGAGCTGTCTGATCGGACTCTAAGAGAATCAGCCACATGTTTCCCTGCCTTTGAAATCATCTAGAGTTAACTTTGCACATACATGGACATTTTTAAAGCACAGTTTTTCCAAAGGTACTGTGTTATTCCTATGCAGTGTTACCCATGCCTGTGGAGGTTTTCCTTTTAAACAGAAGAACATTGTCCACACCTCAGCCTGCCATTTAGACATGGGACTGGGGATTATCCAGAAGTACCTCTGCAAAGCGGTGGAGGGTTTTGAAACACATTTTAAAGGGTATTGTATGATCTCTATAGAACATTACCCATGCCCCTCAAAACCAAACAAAAAGTGGGTGGGCAGAGAATCTTGAGGAGGGTCTCTTGAGAACATAGCATTGTGAAGGATTCAGTGTGAAAGGGAAACCACCGCTAAGAATCAAGAAAGAATGGGTTATCCTGTTCCCTCTAGAAACTTCTTGCAAGGATAATTCCTCTCAATGTGGCCACCATGGAATTCAGCTTTGTTTGGAATCAGCCCAAGAACACCTTTAAACTCAGCCCTAGAATGGGGGGGGGAATTCAGCACAGGACAGAAAACTTGTACCACTGGAGTCTCTTAACTGGAAATGTTAGTACTATTTGTCAACTATTCTGTCACCTACATACGTGCCACTGATATTTTGCAACCACCACCACCCTCTCTTTGCAGAGTGCATTTCTGCAGGGCAACTAGAGCGCTGTTTATACTGTCTGGGAGATGACTGTGCCAATCCAAAGTCTGTGAGGTGTAAAGCTGACCAAAATGCCTGTGTTTCAGGAGCGATTGAAATCCCACAACGTAAGTGGCAAGAACTTTGACAAGAGGCAGATTCATCACTTGGTCCCTTCAGTAACAAAAAGATATTTCCTCAGTAGAAATGAGATATTTCTGAACTTTGACCTCCCCACCTGTTAATTCAGTCTGCCACTTTCAGTGCAGAGCTTTAGGAGATTTAGGGCCAGAGAACATGACACTGTAGTTCTGGGGCGGGTCCAAGTAAGCCATGAGGATTGTCAGACATGCACTTGCAAGTTCCTCACTTGGAACTGAATTCTCTGACACACACGGCATGATTTGGATCAGGATCAGCCTTTCTTTCCCCTGCCATTTTCCCAAACCAAAATAATTCTGGAGGAGCACCAGTTGCCCCCTCCCCGGTGAAATCCTTGAATTGTTGCCGTTCCAAGATAATTGAAAGTATATCTGCAATTCCCTTTCACAGTTAGCTCACTGCTGCAGAATTTAAACGTGACATTCAGGCAATGTGCTCCCGCCCATTTCTGCTTGAACAACTACGTAAGCTTTAGTACATCAGATGGTGGGACCACTCGTATGGCTGTCCAGTGCTGCTACACTGACGAGTGCAACAACATGACCGTTCCATGTAAGTGCCTCTCTTTTATGTGGAATGGTGGCCATTCATGATTACATGGGAAACGAAGGTCTGCACTTGTTGCTAGGGGATAGGAAACTCCTTCACTCTCGGAACAGGTTGGGCCAACCCCCACTTACTTAGAGCCTCTAATCCTGAAACAGAGATGTCTGTTTTCATTTTGAAATCGCACAGAAGGCAGTATAGTTTAGGGCAGCAGACATGATTCTTCTTTCCTCCAGTCAATCTCCCCAACAACCCTGTCAGGGAGTCAGGGCCAGCCCCAGGTGTTTTTGCACACTAGGCAAGGGCACCTTCTGGCGCCCCCCCCCATGCCAAGGAAGGGAAGGAGGTTTAAACCCCCTTCCCTTTCATCTGAGCGCCAGCTTGCCGGGTGCCCCACAGCTGCAGGGCATGACAACAAGCCAGGGAAGGGGTGAGGGTTTAAACCCCCATCTCTTCTGTCTGAGCACCGGCAAGCCAGGGAAGAGGCAGGGGTTTAAACCCCCATTTTTAAACGGGGTAGCGGGGGTAACCAAAAAATGGCTGCAGAGGAGAAGAGAGGGAATTAAAAATACACTCGGAGAGGGAGGGGGAGAGAGAGAAGAAGACACACACGGTGGTCTCTCCCACCCCCTGCCGGTGACAGCCTAGGACTTGGCAACCCTAGGCCCCACCTACTTTTATAAAACACTTGATGGACATACAGGAAGGTACTGGCTTCTGTTCTGGCAGCCATGGGCGCCACACTGGGGACCCCTGAACTTGGTCTTTCATGGTCAAGCGGGAATTTCGATCTGGATGGCCCTCTTCCTAACCAAGGGCTGGTACTAAAACCATGCTCTGGATTATTGAAATTGTTCTTCTTCAGTCTAACCCTCTGTTTTGGTTGCTTCCACTCTATTCTTGTGTTCACATTCATTCATAAATGAAGTTTCTTAAAAGCAGTCATAAGGGTGGGATGGAACCATGAGCTAATCGGTTTAATTGTTGCAGTGCCCAAGCATGAGGAATATCCCTCCAATGGGGTGCAATGCCCAGCCTGCTTTACCTTTGATTCAGAGGGATGCTCAGAAAGGGAGACCATCAATTGCACTGGCGGGGAGACCAAATGCGTTGAGGCAGGTGTTTACGTCTCCATAGGTGAGCTGACTTGCCTCTGTATGTTGCAAAGAACTGATGGGTGCATGCGAGTCTTTCCGTGCGAGAAATAACAGCTTTGTCTGTGTCATATATTCAGTGTCTGTGAATGTGGTTCAATTGAGTTCTGCTCCCCCTGGAGGGCAATTTTAGGCAAAGGATATCCACGGACTGAGCCAAGAAAGAGGAGACTAATTTCATGGGACCACAGGGAGCTCCCTTATACTCTATCAGACCCCTGGATTAGGAAAACCAGGGCTGTCTATTCTAAACCACAACTGCATTGCAGAGCCTCAGACTATGGGCCAATCTGCATTTAGCATTTGCTCAGTTGTTTTACCAAACTCACACTGGAACAGAAAAAGATGCAGTTCAAAACCACATTCAGCTACCCCAGGCCAACACTGTACTGACTGCGAAGTCACCCCCGAATGGCCATAAACCAGCCATAAACCTTTGCAGACAGCCACCATAAAAGCAGAGGTCAAACGAAGTGAAAGCAGCATGCAGTCTGGACACTGCCATAAAATGCAACACTCAATCAAAGTGAAAGTGGCCTGCAATGTAGATGGGGATTTCTGTTCCAGTGTGGGTTTGGTAAGATAGCGGAGCAAATGCTAGATGCCGATTGGGCCTCTCTCTACGCCCGCCCCTTCTATGCCTATTTTCTTTCCCCATCCCCATGGAAAAGTACACGTCCTTGTGGTCTGCTTTCCCTCGCACTCAGCCAACCGCTTTCCCTTTTCTGTACTGCTGATTTTCTTTTCTTTTTTAAAAAATGTTTTATAACAAGGAAGCTTCAACGTAGCATTGTCCCAGCTTTCATGAAAGCCAACAATGATCGCACCAAGGGAGGGGTGCCCGTGGCAAGGAGGATGTGGGATGACTGTCATGGGGTGAAATCTCATGATGGAGGCTTGGCGTGGAGTTTGTAAAGTTGTGTAGAGAAGGAACGTCATCATGAGGAGAAAAAATCCTCTGCATACCTGCAGACTATATTAATGCTTCATTGCCTTTGGATGCCACACTTCAAGGCCACATCCCAGATGCATAGGGGCAGGCTGTGGGAGACTCGAGACTGGTTTAGGCTTACCGATTCAGGTTTGGGGAACTCTTTTAGATGTAGGGATGTGGTTTGGGGAGTGCGGAGTTTGGGGAGGGGAGGGACCTTGGAAGAGCACAAGTGTGAAAGCTGCCATTTTCTTCAATGGAGGTGTTCTGAGTAGTCTGGATATCTGTTGTAATTCCTGAAGGCAGGCAACCCGAGACTGCTCCCCTGCCTGTCTGTTTGGAAGCTAGCCACGTCTTCAGTTCTGACCGGCCCCTGCCTTCCGCTGTGGCAGCATACCTCTCCAGCGGCCTTTGCCAAACTCATACAAAGGGCTCAAAAGGGAAGGAGAAGCACTGGAGGACTAAGAGTGTAAGGCTAAACTATTGAGCAGGAGAAAATTCTCCATCTTCGGGGCTTTCTAGAGTCATACTTCCCATTCTGATCAATGCTACCCTCGGGGCTCTGGAGAAAGAGACCGATCATGATGTTTTTTTTTTTCTTTCACAGATGTTTGGGGACAGGAATTTGATATCTATTTCCAAGGATGTACAACACCAAATGGATGTTTAGTTCCACTTCCAGATGAAGAGTCATCCCCCAAGGACATGACAATGCACTTCACTAAAAGAAAGTGCAGTGATGGAAATGTGACTGGAGACATGAATGGAGACGTGACTGGAGACGTGAATGGAGACGTGAATGGAGATGTGAATGTGTATACAGGGGAGTCCAAATTCTCTGCTTTTTGGAGTCCACCATTACTGGACAAGGAAAAGGACGTTGGGGGCCAAGGGAGCCAAACATAGAAAATCTGGCTCTAAGGACTCCTGGGTTTCCTTCTTTGTGGAGGGAGGCAGTGAGGGGGACAAAGGGGGGGGGGAGAAGAAGATGAGGCTGAAGTTTGTGACAATCTGATGTCCAAGATAAATCCTCACTGTACCATAATCAATACAAAGTGACATAACAAATGCAGCATATTCAGTGTGTGAGTATTTTTGCATGCCCATAACAGCGTCCTGCAAACAGGGGTCAATTAATGCAAAGTAGCTGAGGCACCTTCTGTGATGTATCCACGGGAGAGCTCTGATTAGCTCTAGGCATGATCAGCCCTAGGGGAACCAGGGAGACACAGTAACGTGGGATACAACAGGTTTCCAGCAACCCAGACTCATCTCTCCTTATAAATAATTATCTTTTGGTTTCGTAAGATTCCATGCACTCCCATTGGCTGTAAAATGCCTTCCCTCAGCCATTGGACCATCAGCCACCACTCAAGAGTACTCGCGTGCCATTGGCCGGATGCTGGGTCTCCCCACCCACTCCCCCTGGCAGACAGCTCTGTCTCCTGAGGAAGACAGTTTTCTTTTTCTTTTTCTTTTTTTAAATATATTTATTAGGTTTTTTGACATAAAGCTCCACCACTATACAAACTTTGACAAAAACATCAACAAAAATATAACTACCAACTCTAACTCTATAGTAATAATTTTCCAATTCAGCAGCACAGATTTACAGTAGGACTAGACCCAACATTATTATACTACCCTAACCCTTATAAAGGACCTTAGGTCAGTTTTCTGTTAGGTGACTACCACTCTCACAATTTACCTTACAAAATTACTTTATCAATTCTTGTTGGCAATGCGAAAGACAAACAAACATAATCACTGTTTATAGTCATCATTCCATTAATCAATCAAATTTATAACCTTTACTATTCCCCCTCTTACAATAAACTGTTCATTCCTTACGTATAATATATATATATATGTAAAACTTGTTGTTACTATATTTTAAATCTTTTTCTTTTACTGCCTTTTTCCAGTATCCATTTTATCCCTGCAGTTTACAAATTAATTTAACTTTTGCAGAAACCCTTATAACAGACTTAACTTTCATGTTTAGACTACCCCACCTAAGCCTACTGAAGCAAACAGATTACTTTACACAAAATGACCCATACTTTAATATCACCTCATTCTGGATCATGTTAACCTTATACATTTTAACTATATTTTAACTCCTTTACTCTACTGCACATCTCCAATATTTACCTCCACTTTTTACCTTTGCTTTGCCACTAAACACACTTATTTACCCATCATATACTTACAACATCAAAAAAACAACGTCATTTTCCCCAGTTCAGTATATAGCAGAGAGAAAAAGAAACCATTCCTTCCCTTTCCTTATATAGCTTAAATTTCCTCCTTATCATCTGCACTCTACTTTTCTGCAACAACATTTCTACATGTCTTCTCCCTTTATGCTTATACCAGTGGTTTGCCTTTCCCTCTTCACCTTTCTCCCATTCTAAATCCCATATTTCATTATCTCTTTTGAATTTCCAAGCTTGTAGATTTTCCTTTTTCATTCTTCTCCTTCTTTCTTTTTCAGTTGCCAGTCACTGTTTCTCTTCCCTTAACAGTTCAAGCTTTGCATCAAATAGTTCTTTTGCCATCCTTCTGAACTTCCCAACTCGTATCTTCCTCCTTTTTGTCTTTCTCTTTCCTTCTCTTTCGGTTTTCAATCGTTGTCCCTCTTTCCTTGAAGGTTCCAACTTTACACAGGCAGCCTTATTTCGCTTCCTTCTCATTATTTTAACTGCTGGGCATTGTATTTCTGCATAGTCTTTCTCTTGAAACAGCCCCAAATTTTCTATCACACAACAATCTCCTTTCTCTCTTTACTGCGCCTCTAGGGTTTCTGTCACAATATATTGCTCCTGCTCTTCCTTTATTTCCATTACAGATTGGGTGCTATATGCTTTCTCCTGTAACTTTATACATGCTTCCTCGCACCCCTTTTGTATTCCCTCTTTTAAAATTCTAATAAATTGTTCAAACGTTAGTTCCTCCACCTTCATATTTTCATCCAACTCTTCCTCCACTTTTAATGCAAATGCCATTTTAGTCAGTTCCTTAGAGCCAGTTCATTCACTATGAGATTTCAACCATTCTTTCCTCTTTATAAGTCCTTGCCAGTGAACCAAAAGAGAAAAAATCCCAGAAAACTAAACAGCCAACAAACGAGAACCCCAAGAAATAAATACTTGAAGTTACAGAGTCCTTTCCCTTACTTCTCACAGCCGCTATCCTTCTCCATTTTGAGCACGCTTGATAGGGGTAACTAATATTTTTTTTTCCTTTCTCCATATAAAACTCCAGAGTATGTACTCACAGCTCTTCTTTTATGTTGCTGAAATTGGTGAAAATCATTAACTCCCAGTATAGTTAAAACGGATGGCTGCGTCTATGTGGGGCATGGCGTCCATGCTCCACCCCCGCAAGCCGCTCCCGCTTCAGGGCGATACTGGTCACCCCCCCGCATTTGCCAGGAGCGGGAGGGGCCAGAAACAAGCCCCCTGCGCCAGCCCTCTCTCTGGGAGGACTGGTTCGAGCTCTCCCGGTGTTGGGAGGCTCAAAAGGGAACAAAAACGGTTCAGGTGGCCTGGAGAAGTCCAGGGACCACCCGTCGACGCGCCGTACCGGAACCGGATCTCCAGGAAGACAGTTTTCTTGACTCCTGTGAGGGACTGTCCCCTCAGTGGCTGTTGGTAGGCAGCCAAGCTTGATTCTGTGAGTAAAAAAACAAAGGACTTTCAGCATAACCCCCTCCCCCACCCATAACCCCCTCTCCAACGGCCACTTTCCTGTCAGAATAAATGGAAAAAGGCTCTTTCTCCTGCTTAGCTTCAGCATGGCTGGCTGGCTAACGAGTTGGGCCAGCAACCATCAGACCATTTTCTTCAATTTCCCACTGTGAGGCTGACTTTCCCCTAGGGATGCCAATCTCCAGGTGGGACCTGGAGATCCCCCACTGTTACAATTGACCTCCAGTCGACACTGGAAAAGGTCCTGCAGAAACCGGAAGAGAAGAGGGGAGGGACTTCCGGTCTGGGTAGCCCCCCCCCAGGGCTTGCTGTCAATCAACAGGAAAATGAGATACTGTGCCCCCAGCTGGAGCAAATGCAGAAAATCAACGAAACTTTGTTTAAAATGGAAAGTGTTCTCATCAGTCGACAGAAACACATATCGGAAACAACAAGGAAGATGGTGGAAATCGCACAGAAATAGAATCTGACTCTAAGTTTTCAGGGCGTAAAAGAAGAAGAGAAAGAAGATCTCGGATTTACCGTGACGAATGTCTTGGCACCCCTAACTGGCAGTGAAGCGAAAGAATTAAAAGAAGAGGTGGATATGGCTCCCAAAGCCTATTCCGCTTTTATAAAGAAAAATAATCTGCCAGTAGAAGGGGCTGTTGAGCATAGCAGGCAATATATCAGAGATCTAATTTCATGTGTAGTGTCTATGGAGCCCGGGAAATTTGAAGGCCAGAAGTATAAGGAAAAAGAGAAAAGAGAGAAGATGGATCACATCTTGAAAGCACAAAAACTTCTGAAGAGACACGCCAGCATGGAGGAGGACGCAGCACTCAAAATTTGGACTAATACCAGCAGTGAAGAAGACAGCAGCCCAGGGCAAGGAGGTGACGGAACGGAAGGCATCAAGGTTAAAAAGGACTCAATCCATAATTGGAAGAGACTTAAAAAGAAGACACCTTGAGAACTAACTGTTCGTGTAACATCTGAAAGGAGCTGTTTAATAATTAACCCCAATGGACTTTACTAACTGTACTGACAGAGTGATTCTGGACTTTGCAAAGTTAAAAAGAAGATCTTCTAACCGTGATAGATGCTAAAAATGGTATTGATTACTAACAAAAATTAACCTTTTTTTTAACAGAAAAAACTTCACTCCATCTTTTTCTTTCCCCATCTGTATACCCTACCCTTTTCCTATAAAAAGAATAAAATTCTCTCCTTTTTAGGAGAGTTATACCAAAAAAAAAAAGAACTGCAGCAAGCAGATGTGCAGGGCTCTGTGAGCAAGACTCAGTGCTCTGAGCAAGCCCTGGGGGCCGAAGGAACCGGCTGTGGCTGGGACTGCACCATTCTCTGGGAGATCTCCAGGCCCACACTGAAGCTCATGTGGGCTAGGGAGGGAGGGATGGGAAGGGGAGAGGTGGGACGTGGAGGGAGGCGACAGGGCACATTGGTGAGGGGGCGTTGCTCTCATATCTCCCTTCTCCATGGCTATGGGCCTGATTAGGGATTCTAGATTCTGCACAAAAGATAAATCTGACACCTGGTAGGATGAAAATGAACTCCTCCCGCCTCTGCCAGTGTCTTGTAAAAAAGAAAAAAGCCGACAGAGAAGACTACAACCCTGAATTGGAGACAGCATGATTAACTGGGTGGGTGGGGTTCAGATGTGCCCAGGGCTGATCAGTTCAGTGGTGTGTGAGGGGAAATGGGACGGAGAATGGCATCACTGATGCTTCAGGTCTCGAAATTTCACTGGTGGTTATGGTTTTTACCAATGAGATCTGTGGAATTCCTTGAGCATTGTATTAGGCTGTGATGTCACTTCCAGGCTTTTGCCCAGAAATGACAACATGCTGCTAAAAACACCGAGGCTCTTCCTCTAGAAAGTTCTCAAGGGTTGCTGGGAATGGGTTGGCAGCTATAGATGTACCATCACTAAGATGTTCCTGGGGCTGGGGCTCACAGTGGACATGAAGTTTTACAAGCCGTTATCATTGTCCACATTTTCACAATTCAGAGTCTGGTTCCCAAAGATGTTAACACATCAAACGTGTTTATCAATTTTTCTAAAAGCAAAAACTTTACGCAACACATTCCATATTTTTGCCCCAAAATTCTCCCTTCAAAAGTTGTATTAAGAGATATGATTGCCTTGAAATGTTGCTGATCCAAGGTAATAGAAAAGATATCTGTAATTCCCTGTCACAGTCAGCTCACTTATGCCAAAATGTTGCCTTAGTAACAAGTACTATGATCCATCCAATGGTTGCTTCCAGAACTATACAGGCAATTCTAAGTTAGAGGGTGGGATCCTTCATTTGAAGATCCAGTGCTGCCACACCGACTGGTGCCAAGACATACCACTCTTGTGGAGGAAGATGAATCTTTTCCCCCAAATCTCCTCCATGTATGGAATAAGTTTCTTTTATATTGAGCACATGTCATCAAGGCTGGCTTCCAGGTTTTGTAGGGCCCCATCCAGTGAATTCCCAAGGCCCTATGACTAACTGCTTCTACTTCCCTTCCTCAGAGGCTAGATTTTCCCTCATTTTCTCTGTCCCCTCACTGACTGTGCAGCCCTGGTAATGTGTTTTCTTTTCCTCCTGAAGAAACTTTGCCTGTCGCACCCCGTCAGGAAGATATATTTTGACTATTTGCTCAGCCCCGGAACCTGAGGGAAGGGATAGGATTGCCCTTTGTCCTAAACCCTTGAAAATGGCACTTGAGATGCTTTTTAAAATTCAAAAATAACAAAAGGTTCTATTTAACATCAAGGGGAAAGCCCAGGTGAAATCAGGGATTGAAATGACCGAGGCCATACTAGTACAAGCACAGACTTTTGATCTTATAGATCAGGCTAATGAGAGGTTCTTAATTTATTCACAGTAACTTAGATATTTATATTGGGTGCGTTCATACGGTCAGCTAGTCCTGCCATTATGCCGGCTCAAATTTGATCTAGATCTTTTAAATCCATCCTTGCATGATCAGACATCCCCCGTGGGAATTGCCTAACTGTCCGCTGCTTCTGTTGTGGATTGTCTAGATGGCGTCCACTGAAGGGGTGCATGCAATGGTTCTGTGTGTTTTTTTTAAACTTTTTGCACATGCGTATAGGTGTGACTGCGCATCCTTGTAGATCTGAGGCGCTTGCAGGGAAGGACTAAAGGAGTCCCAGCAATCCCCCTTGCCATTGAGATCATGCTCAATGGAGGGACTATTTTGCATGTTAGAAGACTCATCCTCCCTCCAGGTCCCATCCCATTAACAGATTGTCCTTAGCGTGACGGGTCATTCATAAACATTAAATTCTTCATGGCGTTGAATTGGGGTTCCACAGCCTCATTTTTAAATGCGTTTAAGCGCATATTGGGTAGTGATTTTTTAAAAATCGTGCCCGCTCAGGATGGTCTGATGTCAGACCACCCTGATGGGAGGATTGCGTGCTGGTGGCATGATCAGACAGGTGAAAACTCCTGGAAAACTCCAGATTTAAAGTGCTATCTTTTAAGTCCAGTTACGAGGTGCAGCAAAATGGGGTGTCTACAGAATAGGGACGTTTCCCAGATGTTTGTGTCTGGTCATTCTGCTTAAATCCACCAGGAAATTGTGCATGTTGCAGATCTAAAGAGCCGTCTGATCGGGACCATTGAGAGGCTTTTGTTCCAGTGTTTTCCCACGCACTCTAGTACAGTTTAAGAATCACTGACTCTTTTGCTGTCCAGAAGGCTCCAACACTTCCCAGTACCCAAACCCCTTCTCTTGGAACACCAGTACTTGTGAGTTGTTCACTGACTTTTAGTCTCTATAGTGTTAGGCCTGGACTCCTCCTCCCTTGAAAGGACGAGCTTAGTACCTATAAACAGGTGATGCAAGCAGCTGTCCCTCTCTTAGCATCTCACAGGGTCACTCATTCAAGACTCTTCCATGGTCTGCAAACCTGAGGTCAAAATAGGTCCTTACAGTCACATAGACTGTGTGCCATCAAACATTGATTTTTGAAAGTTTTCTTCCTTGTTTAAATCCATCGGTGTCAAAGATTGATTTTCTCAGAAAGGGCAGTAAATCTAACCAACTCCCTAACTTGCCTGACCATTCCCAAGCTGGCCATTCTAAATAAATACCTAGTAGAAACCATTTGAATCATATAATCCTTTGTGTGATAGTTGTCCTAGCAATTAGAGTTCACCAAACACAATGGGCATTTCACATAAATGTTACGTTGCACTTGGAATTCCTTGGAACATTATGAAGCCTCCTTGTTTCACTATTGTCGTACACACAGTTTATGAAACACTTCGTATTCTGCCACTGACTAGCAGGTTAGCCTTAGTAGATATACTTAGCAGTAGGTATACTTAGTATTTCTCTGATATAGATAGACATACATATATACTAAGTGCCATTGATGATTCTAGCCACACAAACAGAAATCGATCATGAATATAGATTCAGATATTAACTTTGGTTCAGTTATGCCTATTGCTCAAAGGGCATGCTGGGAGGGTAAAATGCTGAGAGAATAAAATGTTACCTTGCTATTCTGCTAAGGCCTCATGGCCTTGGCTGGTTAGCCATAGCCGTACATGTTTCTGATATCAGTTAGCCTAGCTGAATATAGAACAATGGTACCCGGTACCTACATGGATACTTTTGGAGCTTCATAGTTTGAGAGTAAGAGCACCTATTGTTTAGCAAAAAAAAAAAGGAAAAAAAACTTTACTTGGGAAAGCTCTGCCCAAAAGGCTTTCTGCCAATCAGAGACCTGTTAGGTCAGAGCACTGATGTCTGATAGAACCAATAGTTACGCTTTGTTTGTTTGATGTTATAGTGAGTATAAAATCCTATGTTACCCATTGTAACACTAGAAAAGTCTGTTGGGTATTCAGGGTTCCGAAGCCTTGAGATCTGTACTTTTCCTTTATTAATTAATAATTTTTTAAGTGTTCCTCCTCTACAGGACTGTTTCCGTGTGTTTCTCAAATTGGGTTGGGCAAACACAGCCAGGGGCACATTTGTGTCTTACACTATAGTCACGACAGCATTGTTCTAAGAGCAATTACGTCATGCTCCAAGGGGTATAACTAGGCACACTTTGTTCAGTAATGTGTGTGTGTATCTGGACATCCACTAACTTACACCCCCATTGCAAAGGTTGGGCACACTGCCTGCAGTGATATACTAGTTCGTTTCTTTCATTCTCCTTTTCAGATCTTTGTTCCTTGGATAGGTAAAAATAGTCCCATAGAGTAAGTTTCCTTCTTTGTCTCTATAAAGCTATCACCTTTATTTTCTGAACTTCTAGTTCTGCCCTATTCTGCTGTGGTCAGGCCTCACCTGGAGTACTGTGTCCAGTTTTGGGCACCACATTTTAAGAAGGATGTTGACAAGCTCAAGCGTGTCCAGAAGAGGGCGACCAGGATGGTGAGAGGGTTGGAATCCAAGTCTTACGAGGAAAGGTTGAAAGAGTTGGGTATGTTTAGCCTGGGAAAGAGAAGGCTTAGAGAGGACATGATTGCAGTCTTCAAATATTTGAAGGGCTGTCATGTAGAAGATGGAGCAGATCTATTCTCTCTTGCTCCGGATTGCAACACTAGATCTAATGGGTGGAAACTACAAGGTAGTCGTTACCGGCTAAATAGGAGGAGAAACTTCCTAACTGTAAGAGTGGTTGAGCTGTGGAACAGACTGCCTCAGGGGGTGGTGGATGCTCCTTCGCTGGACATTTTTAAGTGGAGGCTGGACGACCATCTTTCGAGTATGTTGTGGGCTATCTTTCGGCTTCACGCCTGCAGAGTGCAGGGGGTTGGACTAGATGACCTGCAAGGTCCCTTCCAACTCTAACATTCTATGATTCTATGATACTTATGGTAACAATGGGCAGTTTCAGTTCACCAGAGAATTCTGTACTCCTCAGAGAGAAGTCTCCCTGTGTGACTGAGTAGGAATCTTCTTCTCTCCCTAGAGGATCTATCCCCTTTCCTTTGGCCTGAATGGGAGTCCTCTTTATTAATTAAACTTCCTTGGCATACCCCCCCCAATTCTTTGTGTTGAAACTTCTCTCAGCTAATGCTGAATTCAGACTGTGTTCAGTCAAGGTAGAAATCTGGCCCAGTCAGCACTAAACCTTTTTTCTGTCAGGGCTAGTCTCAGGTGGTCTCAGTACACATCTCTTCTCAGTTAAGGCAGGAATCTGACTAAATCTCCTCAGCATCCACCTCTCTAAATACATTTTTTGATCAGGAAGAGGAGACCGTCAACTGCAAACGCACTGAATCTGCTGTTGACCTCTATGTATGTGAGCTCAGTTGCTTTGTATGTACACAAAATTGATTGATACATAAGTGTCTTTTTTTGTGTAAGATAGGAGAGCTTTCTATGGGCCATAACTTCTGTGTATGACTCGGTAAGTGAATTCAGTTCTGCTCCCCCTGGAGGGATACACTAAGCTAAGTGTACCCAGGGACTGAACAAGAAAGGGGAGACTAACTTCAGGTGACCCCAACCATCTGCCTTATACTGAGCCAGACGGCTAGGTTATCAAGGCCAGTGTAGTCTTCTCAGAGTGGCAGCAACTCTCCAGGGTCTCAGTTTGAAACTTTTCACATGACCCACACAACTTTCTGCAGATGATAAGGAAATAGGATAAATCCACAGGGATGTGGAATGGGATTATATAGCCTGATCACCTGAGTTCTTAGAAGCTAAACACGGTCAGTATTTTGATGGGGGAACTGCCAAGGAAGACTCTGCAGAGGAAAGCAATGGCTCATCCACCTCTCCTTCTGCCTTGCCTTGAAAGCCTTTTTCTGGGGTTAAAATCAGTCTGTTGTAACTTGATGGCACCTGCGTCCATATGTAAATAAATATATCGGGAACCCTGTGGAATGGCTTGAGGGGAGGCTGCAGGAGGAAACAGGAATCAGCAGAAATGACCATTTTTCTCTGAAGCCAACCCTTTGTAAAGTTCATAAAAACATTCATACAAATTGCCTCTCTGTCCACATATGTCAAATACGAGCATGAGGAAAACCGTGCTGCAATTACCTGCCACCATTTATCAAGTTGTCTCTGCAGTCATACATGGGGACTCTGTGTGCATGCAGGCCAGCTGTGGAGATTTTACTAGAAAGCTCTTCTCTTCTAGTGCTTTCTTAAGCTCTAGAGGTGCTTCCCCTCTTTTATCGGGTGTGACGTAGCAGTTACTGCTTCAGGGCAGGGTCTGCCAGACCTAGGTTCTTGCTGTGGAAGCTGAGTGGGTGATTTCAGACCAGTCACAGACTTTCAGCCTAACCTACCTCACAAAGTTGTTGTGCAGATCAACAGGGGGCGAGGAGAATGATGTGAGCTGCTTCTGTTATCCCAAAACAGCTTTATTAAATTGATATCTTGCCTTTGCTTTGACTGGGGAATTAGCTACAAAGGCAGAACTAGTAAGGGGCTGGGGTATAGCGTGGATCTGCTATCAGTTTTTACAGAGATAGTTCCCTTTAGACCCTTAGTTTAAGGCAATGACCAGTCCAAATGGTAATAGAAATGGGTTTTATTTAACTAATAATAATAATCTAGATATTTACATTCAGATCAGAGACTGCAAGCATACAAGAAGACATAGAAAGCGGTTAGCAGACAAGTAGAGGGGATTGGGAATGTCAGGGTAATACTTATCCTGAAAAGATGAAGGAATCCAAGGTAAGAGGAGAGGAGATGTGCAGGCCGACCAGCGAGACCACAGAGGGCCTGAGTTGCGCTCAAGGGTGTTAGCTTTGTGCACACCCAGCTAAAGTCACACCGGGGATGTGCAAAACTGGGTATAGGTATACCCCAAAATGTATCCTGAAGGTATGTCAAAGTGTGGTAGCTAGTTTCTGTTGGGTAGCCCCACCAAAGTGGAATATGTCTTGTTATGCAGCTGTGTTCTCACTGATCTCACTGTTGGCCTTGAGCGGCCAGCTTCTGTGGCATGAATCTGTTACTTTTTCCTGCGCACCTCCAAACCGTTTATCACCTCCCTGCGTTTTTTTACTATTGCTTATTGGCCCTCCAGTGTCAGGGGGTCTTGTTTGAAACCAGTATAATTGTTATAGCCATTTTGTATTTCTCATTCCTGACTCAAAACGTCTCAGATGACTTCACTTTTCTCTATCAATAAAGCTCCATCAGATTTCTTTTCTAAGTTTCAATTCACTTTGCATCATTTCCCAGGGAAGGCGAACTCTCTGGCTGACACCCTCTCCCACCCTCCTCAACGTGACAGTCAGTGGGAGGGAGTGGTTCACTCAATTTTCACCCCCGCCCAACTGGGAGGAGTGGTGGTGACATGCAGTAAAACTAAAGCAGAAAAGGACACTGGGTGGTGGGATTGGACTACTGAATTTGCCTCCGCCTTTTCTGACTCTGAAAATTTGGAAATTGACTCAGATGGGGGGCTCGAGCAAAGACAGGATGGGTGCTGGTACAAAGACCACTGTTTATTTGTTCCGGGTTCTTTACATGGCCAAGTTCTGGCAGTGGCCCATGGTTTGAAACTGGTGGGCCATCTTGGTTATTTGAAGACGTTGCACCTCTTACAATGGCAATTTTGGTGGGCAGGGATGCGGAAGGATATCTCGTTGTATGTTCAATCCTGCCCCATGTGCCTCATGTGCAAACCCTGACCGGGGAAGCCCCTGGGACTTTTGCAGTCACTCCCAACCCCTGCCAGGCCTTGGGAGGTGATCTCCATGGATTTTATTACAGATTTACCATCAAGTGCAGGGAAGATGGTGATTTGGGTGGTTGTGAATCTATTTTTGAAACAAGCCCATTTCTTCCCCTTCAGGCAGTTGCCTGTGGCGAAATGCCTGGCTCAACTGTTTATGCATAATATTATTAAGCTCCATTCAATCCCTAAGGTGGTGATATCTGACTGAAGTTCACAATTCATTGCCAAGTTTTGGGGTGAGCTGATGAAATCCCTAGGCATCGAACAGGGTTTGAGCAGTGCCTACCATCTAGAAATTGATGGCCAAACTGAACAGGTTAATTAAATGCTTGAACAATCCTTATGGTGTTTTACTAACTTTAAGCAGGATGACTGGGTGGACTTGATTCCTTACGCGGAGTACTGCTATAATAATGCTGTTCATTCTTCTAAGGGGGTCTCCCTGTTTCAAGCGGTACATAGTTATGAGGGTTCCCCCCTCCCACGGTTGCCTACAGACTCCTTAGCGGGATGTGTGTGTGTTGAGGAATGGTGGCACCGCATTAAGGCTGCTTGGCCTCTTCTCTAACAGACTCTTGATAAAGCCAAAGCTGCTTATAAGACTCAAGCTGATCGCAAACATCTCCCTGCTTGGGAGGTTGAGGTGGGGGACACGGTGTACGTCTCCACCAAAAACCTCCATAGTTTGCAACTCAGCCACAAATTGGACTGGAAGTTTATTGGCCCCTTTCCTGTTGTTCGTAAGATCAATGATGTCACTGTTCAACTGGACTTGCCAAAGACCTTTAAACATGTGCATCCTGTGTTTCATTTTTCTCTCCTCAGGAAGGATCCTGGGCCAAACGCCTGGTGCCCCACCCTGGTCCAACTCTCTCCCATGATGGTGGATGGACAACCGCATTTTGAAGTTGCGCAGATTTTGGACTCTAGTCTCAAACATAATAGCTTGTATTATTTGACTGAATGGGTTGATTTTGGGCCTGAACAAAGGGAGTGGGTTAAAGCCTCTGGTGTCAATGCTCCCCACTTAGTTCACCTCTTTCATTCTCACTTTCCTGATAAGCCGGGGGCGCCTCGGAAGGGTGGGATGTCGGGTAGCCCTGCCATGGTTATTCTGTGCAAGATGGAATGAGTTTTGTTATGCAGCTGTGTTCTTCTTATCTCATTGTTGGCCTTGAGCAGCTGGCTTCTTCGGTGCAAAGCTGTAGCTTTCTCCCATGCACCTCCAATCTGTTTATCACCTCCCTGTGTTTTTTTACTATTGCTTATTGGCCCTCCAGTGTCAGGGGGTCTTGTATGAAACCAGTATAATTGCTATAGCCATTTTGTATTTCTCATTCCTGACTCAAAATGTCTCAGACGACTTCACCTTTCTCTATAAATAAAGATTCACCTTTTTAAGGATCTGCTGTTGATGCTGAGTTATTGAAGTACCTGACAGTTTCACAATGGATTGATGAGATTCCCATTGTGGAATAATAGGGCAATCTGATGTTTCCTCAGTATCAGACAGAGGATAAAAATCCTTTCCTTAATGTTTAGCAGGATGAAGCTGAATGGATTACCATTCTACAGCAATGTTTACCTTGATGGGTGTGGCATAGGTGAGAGAAATGCAGATATCTTAGACAAACAGATAGGTGTAGAAATGTAAGGATCAGGACTCTTTTTGTAGCAGGAACTCCTTTGCATATTAGGCGACACACCCCTAATGTAGCCAATCCTCCTGTACTGTAAACTCTTGGAGGATTGGCTACATTAGGGGTGTGTCGCCTTATATGCAAAGGAGTTCCTGCTACAAAAAGAGCCCTGGAAAGGATTACCAAGAGGTGTTTTCTGAGTCCCAGGGTATGAAAGGATTTGGGACAGAAAAACATACAACATATTCCATTCATGACAGAGACACAGTGACCAGTGGCTTATTATCTCTGCCTGCCTGTGCATTTGACAAACAAAAGACCTGGCATCTGGTCAGAAGAAGATGCTTAAAGCAAGAGCTTAGGTTTGTCCATCTTTTGTCTTTATGGACTGAGCAGAGAAGGGGGAGTTGCATGGAGGATGTCTGACCATGTAGCTGGCCTGGCACTTGGCCTAAGCTTTCCCAGTTACAATGTGGTTCTCCTGGCCTCCCAGCAAAATCCACTCTCTAAGCCAAGCCTGGTTTTATGAGGGCACTCCTTGTGGAGGTTCAGAGGTTGTTTTGAGATGTTTCTCTCTCAGGAAAAACCACCCCAGGTACAGGGTCTGTGTTGCTGGTTACACTTTGGTCCCCTCTGCAGACAAAGATGGTACTTTTCCTCCTGGGAAACACGTTCTTGCCATATCTCCAAGGTCTGATGGCAGCTGGATAGAGCACTTCACAGCAGGGTCTGCCAGACCCGGATTCTTGCTCTGAAAGCTGAGTGGGTGATTTCAGACCAGTGACACATTTTCAGCCTAACCTACCTCACAAGGTTGTTGTGCAGATCAAAAGGGGAGAGGAGAATGATGTGAGCTGCTTTGATATCCACTGTGGTGAAAGACTGTACTCTTCCTAGGTAGAGGCTGCAGGGAGGGGAGAGGAGATGGAAAGCTGAAGTCAGATGAGTAGTTAAAGGTAGGTTGATGATTTCCTGGGAAGGAGATAGTTTTGCCAGCCCCAGGTCAGGAAATTCCTGGAGATTTAAGGGTGGATCCTGGAGAGGGTGGGGTTTGAGGAGGGGTGAGACCTGAGACTGGTACAATGCCATAGACACCACCCTCCAAATCAGCCATTTCCTCCTAGGGAACCATTGTTGCCAATTTCCAGATGAGACCTGGAGATCACTCAGAATTACAACTGCTCTGTAGGTGGCAGAGATCAGTTCCCCTGAAGAAAATGGTGTCCAAGGCTGTGGCACCTGCCCACCTCCTCCTTCTAGAGTTCATTGTATTTATTTCCACAACAGGCCTTATTCCTAGTATAAAATATATTGACAATCTAAAATCCTGATCCATAAAACCTAACATGGTGCCTGAGGAGGATGGAGATTTTAGAAGGGAGGGACCTTGGTAGAGCCCAAGTGTGAAAGCTGCTACTTTCTCCAGTGAAAATGATCTCAGTAGTCTGAGTATCTGTTATAATTCTGGGAGAACTTCAGCCTCCACCTGGAGGCAGGCAGTCCTAAACTAAATTTGCATCTGCTGTCAAAAGCAGTTGCAGTCTCCTGCGGCACCAGTGTACTCTGTTCCCCTTTCCCTCCCATTCTAGCTTGGAATAAAGGCTAGCTGTCTGCATCAGTCCTCACTGTGCCAACTGTGGGGGTGCAGGAGGGAGAGCACGTGCAAGAGGGGGGAGGACTCCTGGAGTGCCAGCAGGGCACAACGCTGTGGGGAGGAAACGGCACTCACAACTCTCCTGCAGAAAGTAAAGGGGGTGACCTGGGTGGAGGGCAGAGGGGGCTGGAATGTGAACAAGCTGGGTGGGCATGCTTCTAACCAATGTTCCCTCTAAGCTTTGCAGTCTTGTGAGCAAAAATTCTACTTTGTGAGCTACTGGCATTAAAGCTGTGAGCACATTATTTGGTTACTGCATAAATTAGTTTGCTCTGGAGCACTCCTTCCTGACCCAAGATAAAAATGCATGGGCCAGAGGCTAAAAAACTGTGAGCTAGCTCACACTAACTCAGCTTAGAGGGAACACTGCTTCTAACCCAGCAGCAAAAAAAATATGATTGCAGAAAAATATTCCCTGGCTGCTTTAAAACACACAGATGACTGGGGCGGGGGGAATTCTGTTCCAGTGGTCTGCTTTTGGCTCACAGTGTCTCAAGGGTGGGGAGGAGAAATTGGAACTGCTTTAAACGAAATCCAGATAATGCAGTGGAATGCCATAGTGGCTTGGGAGTGGCCACCGCAAGGCAATAAAATGATGCTGACAGCCAATGCTGAGTCAAAGCAATAGGAGGGTGACGGCAGCATGCAATGTAGACAGGAATTTGTGAGACAATGTGACATTGAAGGCACGGTGGCGGGAAAGACCAATCCAGATTGGACCCTAGCCTCCTCCCCTGACTGTCTGTCTGGAAATTAACCATGCAGTGGCAGAAATACCTCTCCAATGGCCTTTGCCAAACTGATACAGAGGACTCAGAAGGAAAGAAAAACATTGGAAGACTAAAAGGGTAAAGTTAACTATTAAGCAGGAGGAAATTCTCCACCTGGTGGGGAATTTTTGACTTTGGGGCTTGTTAGAAACGTGTTTCCCATTCTGATCAAAGACACCCTCAGGGCTCGGGGGGGGGGGGGAAGAGACACTTATATTGATGTCTTTTCATTAAGAGATTCTTATGGACAGAAGCTTAATGTATATTTCCAAGGATGTGCAACACCCAATGCATGTTTCATTCCACTTTCAAGGAAAAATGCAACCTCATATAAAGTGAATTTCACTGTCACCAAACGGCAGTGCATCCAAGAGTTGTCAGGGAATACAGGGGAATCTAAATCCATTTCCTCTTTGGATTCCTGCATTCCTGAACAAGGAGCAGGAACTTGGGGACAAAGGATTAAAATATGGATGATCTGGCACTCCTGGGTTCCCTTCTCTGGGGAGGGGGCAGTGAAAGGAGAGAAGAAGACTTTTCATGTTTCAGAGGATGGAGCTAGTGAGAACCTTAAGTGTGGGATAAAATGATATAAGTAAAACAGCATATTCCATGTGTTTTTCTGAAACAGATGGTATGCTGGGGGACAGAAGGGTTTTTGCAGATGGAATAAAGGGAATGTTAGTCTTTTGCACGCCCATCCCGGCTTTACGCAACTAGGGGATTCTTAGCACAGGCAATTGATTGAAGCCACAGGATATCCCTCTCCAGCTCTAGGGAAACAACCGAGGGATAAGTGGGGGAAACTGAAACACAATAAAATGGGATTGAACAGGATCCAGGGAGTGCAGACTCATCGGTCCAATCTGCATTTGCATTTTTAAATCAGTTTCGTGCCGCTCTGACGCCGTCAAGCATAGAGAAAGACAGCGTCACAGCAGCACGAGATAGATTTTAAAATGGAAATGCAGCGCGAGACTGATTTAAAAATGCAAATGCAGATTCGACCTCAGAATAATAGAACCAGAAAATCACAGAGTTGGAAGGGACCATCCAGGCCACCCAATCCAACCCCCTGCTCAATGCAGGATCAGCCTAGAGCACCCCTGACAAGTGTCTGTCCAGCCGCTGCTTAAAGACTGCCAGGCAGGGGGAGCTCACCCCCACCCCCGGCAGCTGATTCCACTGCTGCACAACTCTGACTGTCAAAAAGTTCTCCCTAAGATCCATCCGGTGCTTTTCCACCCTTAATTTAAACCCACTATTGCCAGTCCTTTGTTTCATTCCAGGACAGGAAAGTGGCACCATCATCCTCATCTGAATTGGGCCCTATGATTATGCAAACTGAAGTCCCAGCAGGGAACTCACGACTGTATGTGGATTACAAAGATTTGGGGGCAGGGGGTGGATGAAAGTGTGGTTCTCAGCCAAGAGTTTTCGAGGAATGAGAAATCAAGCAGTTGTACATGAATGACTGAACCACCTTGAAGTACCTGCCTATAGTATATGAATCCGTCTTTATATCATGGTCTGTCCCCTGAACCTGTAGGTGCCGTAGATTTACAAGTATGGCCCAGAGATTCTTGGAGATGGATGATTTCATGCCTCCCTATGGGCTCCTGGTTCACATGGCAGCCCTGCCACTGGGTCTGTCAATTGGCAAAAATTGCTGGGAGTTCCAGAAAGATGTTTCATTCATTGCTAACGATCTGTTTTAAGTTGCTGTAAAAATAAGATGACTTCTGGGAAAACACGTCTCACTTAATTCACTTCCTGCACCTCACCAAACCAGCCCTTCGCAGATGTTTCCACAGGGCTCTTAACCAAAAAACACATCACATTCGTTGCATAGGTTCTCATCACATTCCCATGTCTGCCAACCAAACCTGTGAATCCATGAGGATTCTCAGCTATGTATGAAAAAAAAATTCTTTCAGTGTTGGTTTTTTAAATCATGGGTCACGTCCATGGAGAAGAGGAAGATGCAGGAGGTACATTGTTCTGAGATGCTGAATTCTTTGCTCATGTCAGGCCATTCTGACATGCAATGCTCATAGCCCATGCCTAAGTTACATCCTTTTCTTGAGTGATTTGCTCTGTGTGGATTTTGAAATACCTGTAATGGATGCTGTGTTTGCCCATTGGGCTACAAGCCTCTCAGGAACAGCACGTTTCTGAGTTGGTTCCCTTTAACAGAGACAGAAGAGGACACGCTGTATGATGTTTTCGACAGTATTTCCTTTATTGGAAAACTAGCCTGCTACCTGTGCCTTGCTATGGTATAAGTTCTGTAAATCCAGTTATACTGATGATGTGAAAATTGAAATGTGACATTTGTTGTAGGAATTCTAATGGAGAAGATCGTAGTGTAAGAAATGAAGTGAGACATACGTACTTCCCCTCCCCCCACTGAAGGACGTCTCTCCAGACCACACTGGTGGTTCTGCCCTCAGGTGCCAGGATCACCAGGCTGCTTGATGAGCTCACTCCAGAGAAGGCCACATAGAACTGTCCATTTAAGAAGCAGTCGTCTGTTAAGTCAGCTCCTGCTACCTTCCACGAAAGTGATGGCCTCTCTACTTGTGTTCCTGGATTGTTTTGCTCATATGGAGACTGTAGGCTGATTTCCCACTACAGCTGCCTTGGGGTTGCGCCGCTGTTTGCCCCGATACTATTTGTCAATTTCACAACCGAAGCCGCAGGGCTGCATTTTGACCCACAGCTTCGCCCGATTTCCCCCGCAGTTTCGTAATCCTCAAAAACAGGATCACGAAACTGCAGGGGAAATCGGCGAAGCCGCAGGTCAAATGCAGCCCCACAGCTTCAGGTGTGAAATTGACAAATAGTATCGGGGCAAACGGCGGCGCAACCCCAAGGCAGCTGTAGTGGGAAATCAGCCTGTTTTGTTCTGAGCACCACAGGGTGATCTTGCTGGTACTTGGCCTGTGCCGCTCAGTGCACTGCAGGAGTACTATGTGCAAATGTCTTTGCCGCATTCCTAAGTTGCCTCTTCCTTGTAGCATTGGTGTATCTGGCTTGACGTTTGCCAGGAGCTTTCTTGGGGGCAGTAAGAGGTGAGAGGTGTGAGGGGGAGTTGGTGTGAGGGAGTGGTGATGTGGTGGACATTTCTTCAGGTTCATGAGGGAAGCACGCATTGAAATGGCTCCTAGAAATGTTCTTCACTATCTCTCCATAAACATTCCTACCCTGGCCCTGCTCCTACACCTGACAGACACCAGCCTGTCTGATGTTGGGGGGGATTGTATTTAAAGGCATCAGAGAGGCTGGGCCAGCAGCAGTTCTAAGGCAATCCTGCTGAGCAAACCTCCCCGGCGGCTGTAAGCATCCCACCTCCGCTCCTACACCTGACAGGCAGCAGCCTGTCCAGTGTAGGACGGGGGATGGGGAGTTTTAGAAGTGACTGTGGATGCAGGGCTGGCAGGATCACCAAGGTGTTACTGCTGGGGCACGCTCCCTCATAGCTTTAAGCTGCAACCACTGCTGAACCTGACAGACAACTGCCTGTTTGGTGTAGGAGGTGGGGGAGTGTGTTGGAAGCCATCAGAGAGGCTGGCCCAGCAGCAACGCTAAGGTGATCCTGCTGGGGCGGCATCCCTGTTGGAATAAAGTACCCTGGCCCTGCTCCTACACCTGACAGACACTGGCCTGTCTGGTGTTGGGGGGGATTGTATTTAAAGGCATCAGGGAGGCTGGGCCAGCAGCAGTGCTAAGGCAATCCTGCTGAGCAAACCTCCCCAGTGGCTGTAAGCATCCCACCTCCTCTCCTACACCTGAGAGGCAGCTTCTTGTTCAGTGTAGGAGGGGGAGAAGTACTAGAAGCCACTGTGGAGGAAGGGCTGGCAGGATCACTAAGGCATTACAGCTGGGGTGGGCCTTGTGGCTTTAAGCACCCTGCAACCTATGCTGCACCTGACAGACAACTGCCTGTTAGGTGTAGGAGGTGGGGGGATTGTGTTGGAAGCCATCCCACCTCCTTTCCTACACCTGACAGGCAGCTGCTGTCTCATGTAGGAGGGAGAGGGGGAGGAGTATTAGAAGCCACTGTGGAGGTGGGGCTGCACCTGACAGACAACCGCCTGTTAAGTGTAGGAGGTTGGGGGAGTGTGTTGGAAGTCATCAGAGCTTTGCTTCACCTCACAGATGGTTGTTAGCCACTCTCCCCGAATTTGGTGTCTCTAGCTCTGGAGGTTTGGCCTGGGCATAGTTCTTAGGGTGAGGGGACTTTCTTATATATATATATATATATATATATATATATATATATATATATATATATATATATATATATATACTAGCTAATATATATATATACTAGCGGCCAAACCCGTTGTGGTATCATATGCAATGGGCGCTAGCCGGGTCCCTGCCTAAGGCCCTGTCAGGGCGAGGCCACCGCCGATGGGAAGTTCATGTCCTCCCCCTTGCCTCCCTTCCTCGGTGCCCCAGCACTGGCCAGTCACGGCAGATCCATGCGAGCCGCATCGCCGAAGGCCCCGTCCTCCCCCTGCCGGTCGCCAACGCGAAGTTCTGATTGTCCCCCTTGGCTCCCTCTGTCGGCTCCCCGCCTCTGTCCAGTGGTGGCATGCCCAGGCTCAGCCAGCCAGCCGCCGCCCTGAAGTTCCCTTTGTGGGCTCGTGTTGTGTGGGGTGGCTGGCTGCAGACTGAGTTCAGGCAGTGTCGAGGCCACGCAGCCAGGCACGGTAGCCAATGACCAGGGCCCCACATTTGAGTGGCAGCCCCCGCAGCCAATGGATTCTGCTGTGCATTTTTCCCTTATATGGTCAAGTTGGCTGACCACTACTCTTTTATATAATAGGGAAGGATATATCTATATATCTATTTATCTATATTTCTATATATCTATATCTATCTATCTATATATAGATGCAGGGCTTTTTTGTAGAAAAAGCCCATCAGGAACTCATTAGTATAATAGGCCACACCTAACAGCAGAAACTCATTAGCCTATTAGGCCACACCCCTGACAGTACAACTCATTAGCATATTAGGCCACATACCCCATGATACTAGAAGTGTGGTCATCCAGCCACACTGACCTTGTGCTTCTTATTCTGTTTACCTTGTTTGTTGTCAAAACCCAAAACTTTTTTGGAGCGGGAACTCCTTTCCATATGAGGCCAGACACCCCTAATGTAGCCAATCATAATGAGTTTCTGCTGTTGGGTGTGGCCTATTATGCTAATGAGTTCCTGCTGGGAGTGGCCAACTCAGGAAGCAGCCGGAACTCTTTTCCTGTGCGTTCTTGCCCCAACATAGCCCTGTATAGATGTATAAGAGGGAAACCTTTACTTTTTATAGAGGAGGAGGTTGAGGAGCCAAGATGGCACTCCCATACAGGGCAGTCCATCTGCTATCCCACATCAGATTGCAAACAAACACCTCCTGCACTCCCCAGTTATTTCAGCCAAACCCCAGGAATGCCCTTCTGTTTATCTGTCAGAATCTAGACAGCTGTTTCTTCACAAACCCACAACAGATCCCTCACTTAAGACAGAACAGAGGGGTCCATCTTTTTGACTCCCTGAGAGCTGACAAGAAAGAGCCATTTTGTAACACTTACTTTTGTCATGTCCCTCCAGTTCCCCCACTCCATAAAGTTGTCAGGTGGTACCTCAGAAGCATCAAGATCAACTTGACAGGGCAGCTTCCAGCTCCTGATGGAGGGCAAGGAGAAAGTGGGTGGGGGAAAGTGTTTCCTGCTTAGCTATCATGCCCTTCAACCAGCTCTGCCTCAACCATCCAACCACAGTCTCCAGGCACTGGGTCAGAGAAGAGAGAACCTCTTCCTATTGTTTATCTGACAGAAGGAAAAGCTGAGTATCATCAGCATATTGGTTGCAACCAACCCCAAACCTCCTGACGAGCTCTACTAGAGGGCGCATACAGATGTTAAACAACATCAGGGATAGGACTGATCCCGGGGGTATCCCACAGACCAAGAACCACACAGAACACCTCCCGAAGAACACCCTATGATTGCGTCCACCTCTGACTGGAGAAATGAGGAAAAGCCAGTGCTACAAATCCCAAGGGATACCAAGATGTAAGCTGTTCTTCTCCACAGCTTCAGTCAGCCAGATTCACTCTCAGTTCTCTTCACTACTGACTTCTACTCTCTTCATTGTTGTTTTCAACTCTCCTTCTCATGAACATTCTGTCAGCTCCCATCAGTTGCCCTTAGGGAGAGGGGGATCATAACTTGTCCGTAACAACTTGGTTGTGTTACCACGTTTGGGTTTAGGTAGAACCTGGACAGAATGGGGTTAAGAACATGGAAGAACTGCAGACATCAGATAAAGAAAATTACAGCCATTTAATGTCAAGGCCTACCCAAAGATCAGGGGGTTGGCCTCTTTGCCACTGGGCTGCATCCTTTGAGACCTCTGGCCTTAATCCCCAGGTGTTCATGGGACTGCCTTGAAATGGTCTCCTCACGACACCCACTAGAATGTGGAGTGCCACAGGGGGTGATCCTCTCACCAGAGTTATTCAACATCTACATGTCCCCCCTCGCCCAGTTAGTCCGGAGGTATGGGCTGGGCTGTCATCAGTATGCTGGTGACACTCAGCTCTATCTGTTAATGGACAGCCATCCGGCCTCCATCCCTGGAAATCTGGCTGAGGCTTTGGGAGCTGTGGCTGCATGGTTGCAGCAGAGCTGACTGAAGTTAAATCCATCGAAGATGGAAGTCCTGTACGTGGGTCGGGGGTATGGAGGTGGGCACCAGGCTTCCCACACTGGAAGGGGCACCTTTGGTACCAGCCCAGTCAGTGAAGAGCCTGGGAAGAATACCGAATGCCTCCTGGGAAGAATACCGAGAGCCAGTTTGGTGTAGTGGTTAAGTGCACGGACTCTTATCTGGGGAAACTGGGTTTGATTCCCCACTCCTCCACTTGCACCTGCTGATGTGACCTTGGGTCAGTCACAAACTCTGGCACAGCTGTTCTCTCAAGGACAGTTTCTGTCAGAAGTTCTCTCAGCCCCACCTACCACACAGGGTGTTTGTTGTGGGGAGAGGAAGGGAAAGGAGTTTGTAAAGCCGCGCTGAGCCACCTTTGGGCAGTGAAGGGCGGGGTATAAATCCAAACTCCTCCTCCTCCTCCTCCTCCTCCTCCTCTTCTTCTTCTTCTTCTTCCTCTTCCTCTTCCTCTTCCTCTTCCTCTTCCTCTTCCTCTTCTTCTTCTTCTTGTCTATGGAGGCCCAGGTTGCTGCAGTCACCAGATCTGGATTCTTCCATCCTGGGCAGATCAGGCTACTGAAGCCCTCTCTCTCCCCGCAGGACCTAGCTACACTGACCCACACAATGGTCACTTCCAGGCTTGATTACTGCAACACACTCTATGCAGGCTTACCCCTGAAGCTGATCCGGAAATTACAGCTGGTGCAAAATGCGGCAACATGCCTGCTGACATCAGCGTCTGTGTGGGCATACATTTGGCATGTGCATCGTCAGCTGCACTGGTTACCAGTTGAGTACCGGATCTGTTTCAAGGTGTCGGTAATAACCTTCAAAATCTTACACACCAACATACCTAAGGACCGCCTCTTCCCATATACGCCCCGAAGAGCGCTGTGCTCCGATAGTCAACATCTTCTGGTAATCCCTGGCCCAAAGGACATCCGCCTAGCCTCAACCAGGGCCAGGGCTTTCTTTGCTCTGGCTCCTACCTGGTGGAACGTGCTCCCTTTTGAGATCAGGGCCCTGCGGGATCTTGTCCAATTCCTCAGGGCCTGCAAGATGGAGCTGCTCCGCCAGGCCTTTGGCTGAGGCAGCGGGCATCCCTGAGGCTGCTGTTGCCCACCCATATCCAGTGACATCAGTGGGCCAGAATCTCCCAACGGCAAGCTGCAACTACTGTTTTTATATGTTTCCAATCTGTTTTTTAAAAAATTATTGTATTTATTAAACTGATATAACCCGTCCTGACCCTGTTTACAGGATAGGTGGGGATATAAAGGCGAAAATAAAGAAATAAAAGAAGGCTGCCATCATGAGGAATGTCTGAAAACAAACCATTTACAATGCAGTTTGAGGCAGAGTTATATCCATCTAAGCCCACTGACTTCCCTTAGGATTGCACTGCGAATAAAACCTACCACCTGGCTTTAGGTTGTGGATCGTGAGATGCACCAACAAGGCTGCCTACATTCTGGATGTCCTGTTCCAGCTATACACGTGGTCCTAAGGAAAGATAAAATTATGTGAGGCACAACACAATCTACTTCAGACTCCTTATGTTTCTATGTCCACTATGGAGAAACAGGGCTAGTTAGGAAACTAGAAAAGATGTTTTCTAAATATTCAGGGCGTCCTGGAAATGCATTCCAGCTGTTTCCCAGAGCAACAAAATATACGGTTTTGATTACAGGTACTTCCCAGACATTTCCCGTACCCCACCGAGCCAGTTTCCCAGTGCTGCCCTGGAGCTCCTAATTTTGCCTTATAAATTCCACCTATTGTTCCCCACAGTGCAACATCAGCTGCCTTGGTGGATTCTGCTCTGATCTGAGTCCTCCCTGGCTCTTCCTCTCTTTTCCTTTTACCATGAAGGCACTTCTGAGCATCTGCCTCTTTTGGAGCCTCCTTTCTCCAGGTGAGTGGAAAAACAGACCCCCCCTCCCGCACTCTTTTTCTTGCCTCTGGGAAGGGAATAGGCCAGGATCAGTTCAAAGTATTTTGCTCCCATACGCATGGTAGAATGTTAATACCATCCCCCCTCAGTTTCTAACACCGTGGGTAGATAGGGGGGTAGGGGAGATGCTGAAAATTTATTTAAAAGAATTTATTGTGGCGCAGCCCCCTTGCTTGCCTCAGTAACTGATATAATCAACATTTATACAGGGAAAGGAAAAGTAGGGGCATGTTCTGGAAGTGTTTACGTGGAACGGGGTACTGTCAGGAGAGTGGCTTTTTTGACTCTCTAATACCAGAACAATGTTTGAGTCCACTCCCACCTTAAAGATCAACAATATTTTCCAAGGTATCAGTTTTTGTGATCTAAATCTCAATTTATCAGATCAGAGGGAGCATTTCCACATGTTCAAATTACGCCTGATTTTCTTGGCATTTGATCAGCAAACACTGAAAGCAGTTTGAGCATGGTTCGGCCCTCTTTCTGCATTTTCACAGTTGTGGAGTCTATTTTCTTCCGCATTTGCCTTGAGTTTGCCTTAAGATTTTCGAAGACAGTATGCAATCGTCATTGGTGGCATCATAGTGGTGTCACAGCACCCTTCCCCTTTACTTCCCCCCAGACACATGTTTATATTGATATACTGCTATAATGGATGGATTTTTTAAAAGATCAAAAATGAACACGCGCATAGGGGTGAAGAGAAAGAGTGCCTGGCTCCACTGACAAACACAAGGCTGCTGGTGGGGGAGGGTGGTATTGGAGGGGTGGGTTGATGCCTGTTGCCCCCAGGCCTGCCTGTCTTTGCACGGGGAAGCCTAAAAAGAGCACCTCCACTCCCAATATGTTGATGAACTATACCTGAAGGATTCTTTTCCTTTCAAGCAGCCCCACCAAGAATTTTGAATTTTTTTAAAAAAATGCCAGTAAAACATTGTAATATCAGTATATCAGTGTAATGATAGGGTTAGCAGGTTCTCTATATTCCCAGCTTTTCTTCTGGAATGGATGACCATGAAGGGCCAGTCCCTAGCAGCAATTGCAGAAACTGGCATAAGGGTGTGTTCAGATGGGCAGCTAATCCCACCATTATGCCAGCTCGAATTTGATCCCGATCTTTTTAATCCATCATCGCACAACCAGACATCCCCAGGGGCAATCGGCTTACTGTGTGCTGCCTCCATTGTGGATTGTCTACATGGTGATTTAAAAAACCCTTTTTGCATATGCACATAGGCATCACAGTGCATCCTTGTTGAAGGAAGCGTGCGGTGTTTTTTTAAAAAAAAAATTGCACATGTGCATGGATGTGACAACATGTCCTTGTTGATCTGTGTATATGTTGAGATTTTTTTAAATGGTGCCTGCTTGGAATGGTCTGATGTCAGACCATCCCTCTGGGAGGATTGCACGCTGGTGGAACGATCAGATGGATGAAACTCCGTAGTTGTCCCTCAGGTAACCGAAACCCCCAGATTTAAAGTGGTATCTTCGAAGTGCGGCAAAACAGGTTACCCATGGAAGAGGGACGTTTGTGTCTGGATAGTAACTTTACATCCGTGAGGCAATCATGCCTCGAGCGGATCTAAAAAGCCATCTGTTTGGACTCTAAGAGAATCAGCCACATGTTTCCCTGCCTTTGAAAACATCTAGGGTTAACTTTGCACATACATTGGCATTTTTTAAAGCACAGATTTCCCAAAGGTACTGTGTTATTCCTATGCAGTATTACCCATGCCTGTGGAGGTTTTCCTTTTAAATGGAAGAACATTATCCACACCTCAGCCTGCCATTTAGACATGGGACTGGGGATTATCCAGAAGTACCTCTGCAAAGCGGTGGAGGGTTTTAAAACACATTTTAAAGGGTATTGTATGATCTCTATAGAACATTACCCACGCCCCTCAAAACAAAACAAAAAAGTGGGAGGGCAGAGAATCCTGAGGAGGGTCACTTGAGAACATAGCAGTGTCGAGGGTTCAGTGTGAGAGGGAAACCACCGCTAAGAATCAAGAAAGAACGGGCTATCCTGTTCCCTCTAGAAACTTCTTGCAAGGATAATTCCTTGCACATTTCCATCGGCAATGTGGCCACCATGGAATTCACCTTGGTTTGGAATCAGCCCAAGAGCACCTTTAAACTCTGCCATCAAATGAGGGGGAAAAAATTCAGCACAGGACAGAAAACTTGTACCACTGGAATCTCTTAATGGGAAATGTTAGCACTATTTGTCAACTATTCTGTCACCTACATATGTGCCACTGATATTTTGCAACCACCACCACCCTCTCTTTGCAGGGTGCATTTCTGCAGGGGAACCAGAGAGCTGTTTGACCTGTATGGGAGATGAGTGCGCCAAACCAAGTGCTCAGATGTGTGGAGCTCACCAAGATGCTTGTATTTCAGCAGTGATTGAAACCACACAACGTAAGTGGCAAGAAGTTTAACCAGAGACAGATTCATCACTTGGTCCCTTCGGTAGCAAAAAGATATTTCCTCAGTAGAAATGAGATATTTCTGAACTTTGACCTCCCCACCTGTTAATTCAGTCTGCCACTTTCAGTGCAGAGCTTTAGGAGATTTAGGGCCAGAGAACATGATACTGTAGTTCTGGGGCGGGTCCAAGTAAGCCATGAGGATTGTCAGACATGCACTTGCAAGCTCCCCACTTGGAGCTGAATTCTCTGACACACACGGCATGATTTGGATCAGGATCAGCGTTTCCCTCCCTTGCCATTTTCCCAAACCAAAATAATTCTGGAGGAGCGCCAGTTGCCCCCCCCACTGTGAAATCCTTGAATTGTTGCCGTTCTAAGATAATTGGAAGTATATCTGCAATTCCCTTTCACAGTTAGCTTACTGGCGGCGGAATTCAGCATGCCATTCAGACAATGCGCTCCCGCCCATTTCTGCTTGAACACCTACGGAACCATTTCTACATCAGATGGTGGGACCGGTCGTATGGCTGTCCAGTGCTGCTACACTGACGATTGCAACAACATGACCGTTTCTTGTAAGTGCTTCTCCTTTATATAGAATGGTGGCCATTCATGATTACATGGGAAATGAAGGTCTGTGCTTGTTGCTAGGGGATAGGAAACTCCTTCACTCTCGGAACTGGTTGGGCCAGCCCCCACTTACTTACAGTCTCTAGTCCTGAAACAGAAATGTCTGTTTTCATTTTGAAATCGCACAGAAGGCAGTATGATTTAGGGTAGCAGACATGATTATTCTTTCCTCCAGTTAATCTCCCCAACAACCCTGTCAGGCTGTCAGGGCCGGCCCCAGGTGTTTTTGCAAACTAGGGAAGAACACCTTCTGGAGCCCCTCCCGTGCCAAGGAAGGGAAAGAGGTTTAACCCCCCTTCTCTTCCATCTGAGTGCCAGCTTGCCGGGTGCCCCGTAGCTGTGGGGCACACCGGCAAGCCAGGGAGGAGGTGGGGGTTTAAACCCCCTTCTCTTCCATCTGAGCACCAGCTTGCCAACGCGCTCCGGCAAGCCAGGGAAGGGGTGGAGGTTTAAACCCCCTTCTGTCTGAGCACGCTGGCAAGCCAAGGAAGAGGTGGGAGTTTAAACCCCCGTCTCTTCTGTCTGAGCACTGGCTTCCCTGCGTGCCCTGCAGTTGCAGGGCACACCGGCAAGCCAGGGAAGAGGCGGGGGTTTAAACCCCCACCTCTTCCATCTGAGCGCCAGCTTGCCAGCACGCTCCGCAGCTGTGGGGCGCACCAGCAAGCCAGGGAAGGGGCGGGGGGGTTAAACCCCCGTCTCTTCTGTCTGAGCATGCCGGCAAGCCAGGGAAGAGGTGGGAGTTTAAACTCCCGTCTCTTCCGTCTGAGCACTGGCTTGCCTGCGTTACCTGCAGCTGTGGGGCACGCGGCAAGCCAGGGAAGAGGCAGGGTTTTAAACCCTCATCTCTTCTGTCTGAGCACCAGCAAGCCAGAGAAGCGGTGGAGGGTTTGGCGGGGCTTTTGGTGGGGGCGGGGGGCTTTTGGCACCCCTAAGGGCCAGCACGCTCTGGCCGAATACCTAGTTCACCTAATGAGTGAACCAGCCCTGCAGGGAGTCTGGGCGGAGAGAGTGAGTCACTAGAAGAGGGGTCCCCAAACCTTTTGAGTCTGTGAGCACCTTGGGCATTTTTAAACGGGGTAGCAGGGGTAACCAAAAAATGGCTGCCACAGGAAGTAGGGCCACACTCCCAGGAGGAAGCCCAAGTGCAGAGGAGAAGAGAAGGAATTAAAAATACACTCGGAGAGGGAGGGGGAGAGAGAGAAGAAGACACACACAGTGGTCGCAGCCGCAGCTGAAACAATGTGATTTTAATCAGCATAGCCAACCAGATCTTCAGGGCCATCTCGGAAGCCCTGCTGGGGAACAGCCCCGTCTGGCCCCATGAGCATCACCAGCCTCTAGGTGGGAGCGGGGGATCCCCTAATTTCGTGGGCTCCTGCCTGCCACTGGCCAGCTGGCTGGAGGGAAAATCCTGCCCCCAATAACCACGACCCAGCACGATGTCCCAAACATGATGGCATCGCACAGAAGTAACTATCACAGCAGGGATGTTGTGCACAGCATTGTTGACCCGCTCCCACACCTGGAAAACTCCCTCCTACCCCCTGCCGGTGACAGCCTAGGACTTGGCAACCCTAGGCCCTACCTACCTTCATAAAACACTTGATGGGCATACAGGAAGGTACTGGCTTCTGTTCTGGCAGCCATGGGTGCCACACTGGGGACCCCTGAACTCGGTCTTTCATGGTCAAGCGGGAATTTCAATCTGGATGGCCCTCTTCCTAACCAAGGGCTGTTACTAAAACCGTGCTCTGGATTATTGCAATTGTTCTTCTTCAGTCTAACCCTCTGTTTTGGTTGCTTCCACTCTATTCTTGTGTTCACATTCATTCATAAATGAAGTTTCTTAAAAGCAGTCATAAGGGTGGGATGGAACCATGAGCTAATCGGTTTAATTGTTGCAGTGCCCAAGCGTGAGGAATATCCCCCCAATGGGGTGCAATGCCCATCCTGCTTTGCCTTTGATTCAGAGGGATGCCCAGAAGGGAAGACCATCAGTTGCACTGGTGGGGAGACCAAATGCCTTGAGGCACGTCTTAATGTTTCCATAGGTGAGCTGACTTGCCTCTGTATGTTACAAAGAGCTGATGGGTGCATGTGAGTCTTTCCGTGTGAGAAAGAACAGTTTTGTCTGTGTCATATATTCAGTGTCTGTGAACGTGATTCGATTGAGTTCTGCTTCCCCTGGAGGGCAACTTTAGGCAAAGGGTATCCATGGACTGAGCCAAGAAAGAGGAGACTAATTTCATGGGACCACAGGCAGTTCCCTTATACTCTATCAGACCCCTGGATTAGGAAAGCCAGGGCTGTCTATTCTAAACCACAGCTGTATCGCAGAGCCTCAGACTATGGGCCAATCTGCATTTAGCAGTTGCTCAGTTGTTTTACCAAACCCACACTGGAACAGACAAAGATGCAGCTCAAAACCACATTCAACTACCCCAGGCTACCACTGTAGTGACTGCAGAGTCACCCCTGAATAGCCATAAACCAGCCATAAATCTATGCAGACAGCCACCATAAAAGCAGAGATCAAAGGAAGTGAAAGCAGCATGCAGTCTGGACACTTCCATAAAATGCGACACTCAATCAAAGTGAAAGTGGCATGCAATGTAGATGGGGATTTCTGTTCCAGTGTGGGTTTGGTAAGAGAGCGCAGCAAATGCTAGATGCTGATTGGGCCAATGGCTGCTCTGGGCAATACTTCACAAGAATTGCCCCTGTAAATACTTTTTTTTCAATCATTTTTAAAAGGTGTGTGCTTCTTTAATCATAGTGGGGTGTTGGAATTGACTTATTCCCACACTGAGCAAGGGGGTTGGAGTAGGTGACCTCTGGGATCCCTTCAAACTCTGTGTCAAGAAACTGATCTCCTTTAAGAGAGTTTTTCTGCCTAAGTGTTACCTTTTAGACTACAGAAGTCATCACCCCCACCTGCCAGCTTGTTATCAGGATTGTTGCTTAGGCTGGCAGAAGGGATTAACCTGCAGCAGCTGAGAATTGTCATATAAAGTGATTGACAGCTTGCAATTTAGAGATCTAATCTGGTAACATCTTCCTATTGGCTAAACGTCTTTTCTTTCTGCACTGAGGGGGGAAAAATTGCCCCCCAAGCCACAAAATCCTGGCTGCAGGGCTGAGTCCAAACTTTTTTTTATTAAGAAAATCCATAGGAATTTCCTATCTCGTCCCCACGTGTCACATCTGGTCATTTCATTGCAGATCCCAAAAAGCACCCCTACTGAGTGCTGCTTCCAGGTTCTGAGGGTGTTATGCCTATGGTGGGCCCCTTTAGAATGGCACGTGCTCAGCTGGCAGCCGCTGCTTCTCATACCTCACCACTCGCTTGTGTTCTAAGAAGCTTTCTTGCCTGGGATAGAAGGAGATCATGGGCAAGTGCGCAGAGAGCATGAGGACGAGTAGGGATGCCTAAAACAGGATCTAATGTGGAGGGGGGGGCTGAGAGTTTTGGTGTGGCCAGGCAGGGAAGCTGTTCATGATGGAGGCTTGGCGTGGAGTTTGTAAGGTTGTATAGAGAAGGAACGTCATCATGAGAAAAAAAACATCCTTCCTGAGCTAGGACAAAAATGTGTGAGCTGGAGGCTAAAAAACTGTGAGCTAGCTCACACTAACTCAGCTTAGAGGGAACACTGCTCTGCATACTTGCAGACTATGGTCAAATCTGCATTTATATTTTTAAATCAGTTTCATGCTGCTGTGACACCATCAAACACAGAGAAAGACAGTGTCACAGCAGCACGAAACTGCTTTAAAAATGCAAATGCAGCATGAAACTGATTTTAAAATGCAAATGCAGATTCGACCTATATTAATGCTTCATTGCCTTTGGATGCCACACTTCAAGGCCACATCCCAGATGCACAGGGACAGGCTATGGAAGACTCGAGACTGGTTTAGGCTTACCAATTCAGGTTTAGGGAACTCTTTTAGATGTAGGGATGTGGTTTGGGGAGTGTGGAGTTTGGGGAGGGGAGGGACCTTGGAATAGCCCAAATGTGAAAGCTGCCATTTTCTTCAGTGGAACTGTTGTGAGCAATGTTCCCTCTAAGCTGAGTTAGTGAGCTAGCTCACCATTTTTTAGCCTCCAGCTGACAGATTTTTGTCTTAGCGTAGGAAGGAGGGCTCCAGAACAACCTAATTTATGCAGTAGCCAAATTGCCCACTCACAACTTTAATAGCCAGTAGAATTTTCGCTCACAAGACTCCACAGCTTAGAGGGAACATCAGTTTTGAGTAGTCTGGATATCTGTTGTAATTCCTGATTGTTCCCCTGCCTGTCTGTTTGGAAGCTAGCTACGTCTTCAGTTCCAACTGACCCCTGCCTTTCACTGTGGCAGCATACCTCTCCAGCGGCCTTTTCCAAAGTCATACAAAGGGCTCAAAAAGGAAGGAAAAGCACTGGAGGACTAAAAGTGCAAGACTAAACTATTGAGCAGGAGAAAATGCTCCATCTTCGGGGATTGCTAGAGTCACACTTCCCATTCTGATCAATGTTACCCTCAGGGCTCTGGAGAAAGAGACCGATCTTGATGTTCCTTTTTTTTTCTTTCACAGATTCTTTGAAAGAGGAAATTGAGATCTATTTCCAAGGATGTACAACACCAAATGTATGTTTTGTTCCACTTCCAGATGAAGACTCATCCCCCGAGAAAATGAAATTCAAGTTCAGTGAACGAATGTGCACTGATGGAGACATGAATGGAGACGTGAATGGAGACGTGAATGGAGATGAGAATGGAGACATGAATGGAGACATGAATGTGCAGATAGGGGAGTCCAAATTCTCCACTTTTTGGGCTCCACCATTCCTTGATGAGGAAAAGGAAGTTGGGGAACAAGTGAACCGAACATAAAAAGTCTGGATCTCAGGACTCCTGGGTGGCCTTCTCTGTGGAGGGAGGCAGTGAGAGGGACAAAGGGGGAGCAGACGATGAGGCTGAAGTCAGTGACAATCTGATGTCCAAGATAAATCCTCACTGTACCATAATCAGTATAAAGTGACATAACAAATGCAGCATATTCAGTGTGTGAGTATTTTGGCATGCCCATAGCAGCTTCCTGCAAACAGGGGTCAGTTAATGTAAAGTAGCTGAGGCACCTTCTGTGATGTATCCACGCTCTAGGCATGATCAGCCTTAGGGGAATCAGGGAGACACAGTAACGTGGGATACAACAGGTTTCCGGCAACCCAGACTCATTTGGTATATTGCTTTTTTGGGTACATTTTCATCCCACCCTTCTTCTAAGGAGCTCAAGGCACTGTTCATGCATCCCCCATCATCCCTTTATTCCTCATCACAACAACCCTCTGAGGTAGGTTACAATGAGAATGTCAGGTACGAGGTCAACCGGCCAGCTTGAGGACAGACTTGCCCCACCTGTGAAATCTCTCAATTTAGGGCAATAAATTGGCATGAGAGGGAAGGTTGAAGCTTCCTCAGACAACATGGTCCTCATCCAAATTCATGCAAACTGAATTCCCAGCAGGGAACACAGAACAGCATGTGGATTGCAAAGCAGGTGCGGTGAGGAGGGACGGAGAGGTGTACTACACTACCAAGAGTTTTCAAGGGATGAGCCATGAAACGGTGCACATGCATGACTGAACCACCTTGCAGTACTTGCCTGTGATGTACGAACATGTCTTTATTTCACAGTCTGTCCTCTGAAATTGTGGGTGGTGTAGATTTACCAAGAGATACTTAGGAGAGGCCTATAGCCCGGAATTTTGGGGGGTGCCGGGAGTGCTAATTTAAGAAACTACACACTTACAAACATGCCCCGACCCAAGCCAGCTCCTGTGTGTGTCCCCCACCCCCCACGTCAGCATCCGACCTCCCAGCTTGACACGGAGGAGGCAGACACCCCAGAATGGTATCACAGGACACCACCAACAAGCTCAGGAAAGAGAGAAGGAGCCAGGCAAGCGCCCGCAACCCCGGGGCTGCCTCTTCACCAGCTTCACCCCTGGCCCTCCCTCCATGCAGACATAGTCTCTCTCTCTCCTACGAGGGGGTATCATTTCGCCTTGGAGAACAGGCTGAGTAACCACAGAGAGAGAGAGAGAGAGAGAGAGAGAGAGAGAGAGAGAGAGAGAGAGAGAGAGAGAGAGAGAGAGAGAGAGGTCCTGGGAAGTGCCCTGCCTTCCTTTAAAAAGCCTCGGAGGCTGGTGGGGAAGGGGGTAGTCAGAACTGCAGCAAGCTGATGTGCAGGGCTCTGTGAGCAAGACTCAGTGCTCTGAGCAAGCCCCGGGGGCCGAAGGAACTGGCTGTGGCTGGGACTGCACCATTCTCTGGGAGATCTCCAGGCCCACACTGAAGCTCATGTGGGCTAGGGAGGGAGGGATGGGAAGGGGAGAGGCGGGACGTGGAGGGAGGCGACAGGGCACATTGGTGAGGGGGCGTTGCTCTCATATCTCCCTTCTCCGTGGCTATGGGCCTGATTAGGGATTCTAGATTCTGCACAAAAGATAAATCTGACACCTGGTAGGATGAAAATGAACTCCTCCCGCCTCTGCCAGTGTCTTGTAAAAAAGAAAAAAGCCGACAGAGAAGACTACAACCCTGAATTGGAGATAGCATGATTAACTGGGTGGGTGGGGTTCAGATGTGCCCAGGGCTGATCAGTTCAGTGGTGTGTGAGGGGAAATGGGACGGAGAATGGCATCACTGATGCTTCAGGTCTCGAAATTTCACTGGTGGTTATGGTTTTTACCAATGAGATCTGTGGAATTCCTTGAGCATTGTATTAGGCTGTGATGTCACTTCCAGGCTTTTGCCCAGAAATGACAACATGCTGCTAAAAACACCGAGGCTCTTCCTCTAGAAAGTTCTCAAGGGTTGCTGGGAATGGGTTGGCAGCTGTAGATGTACCATCACTAAGATGTTCCTGGGGCTGGGGCTCACAGTGGACATGAAGTTTTACAAGCCGTTATCATTGTCCACATTTTCACAATTCAGAGTCTGGTTCCCAAAGATGTTAACACATCAAGCATGTTTGTCAATTTTTCTAAAAGCAAAAACTTTATGCAACACATTCCATATTTTTGCCCCAAAATTCTCCCTTCAAAAGTTGTATTAAGAGATATGATTGCCTTGAAATGTTGCTGATCCAAGGTAATAGAAAAGTTATCTGTAATTCCCTGTCACAGTCAGCTCACTTATGCCAAAATGTTGCCTAAGTAACAAGTACTATGATCCATCCAATAATTTGCTTCCAGAACTATACAGGCAATTCTAAGTAAGAGGGTGGGATCCTTCATTTGAAGATCCAGTATTGCCATACTGACTGGTGCCAAGACATGCCACTCTTATGGAGGAAGATGAATCTTTTTGCCAAAATCTCTGCCATGTATGGAATGAGTTTCCTTTGCATTGAGCACATCCCTTTCTTGAGCGATTTGCTCTGTGTGGATTTTGAAATACCTGTAATGGATACTGTGTTTGCCTATTGGGCTACAAGCCTCTCAGGAACAGCACGTTTCTGAGTTGGTTCCCTTTAACAGAGACAGCAGAGGACACTCTGTATGATGTTTCTACAGTATTTCCTTTATTTGAAAACTAGTCTGCTACCCGCGCCTCGCTATGGTATACATTCCGTAAATCCAGTTATAATACTGATGATGTGAAATTTGAAATGTGACATTTGTTGTAAGAATTCTAATAGAGAAGACTGTAGTGTAAGAAATGAATTGAGACGTACATACTTCTTCCCCCTCCACTGAAGGACGTCTCTCTAGACCACATTTGTGGTTCTGCCCTCAGGTGCTAGGATCACCTGGCTGCTTGATGAGATCACTCAAGAGAAGGCCACATAGAACTGTCCATTTAAGAAGTAGTCATCTGTTAAGTCAACTCCTGCCACCTTCCACAAAAGTGATGGCCTCTCTACTTGTGTTCCTGGATTGTTTTGCTCATATGGAGACTGTGTTGTTCTGAGCACCTTGGGATGATCTTGCTGGTACTTGGCCTGCACAGCTCAGTGCACTGCAGGAGTACTATGTGCAAATGTCTTTGCCGCATTCCTAAGTCGCCTCCTCCTTGTAGCATTGGTGTATCTGGCTTGACGTTTGCCAGGAGCTTTCCTGGGGGCAGTAAGAGGTGAGAGGTGTGAGGGGGCGTTGGTGTGAGGGAGTGGTGATGTGGTGGGCATTTCTTCAGGTTCATGAGGGAGGCACGCATCAAAATGGCTCCTAGAAATGTTCTTCACGATCTCCCCATAAACATTCCTACCCTGGCCCTGCTCCTACACCTGACAGACACCGGCCTGTCTGGTGTTGGGGGGGATTGTATTTAAAGGCATCAGAGAAGCTGGGCCAGCAGCAGTCCTAAGGCAATCCTGCTGAGCAAACCTCCCTGGTAGCTGTAAGCATCCCACCTCCTCTCCTAAACCTGACAGGCAGCAGCCTGTCCAGTGTAGAACGGGGGAGGGAGGAGTATTAGAAGTGACTGTGGATGCAGGGCTGGCAGGATCACTAAGGTGTTACTGCTGGGGCAGGCTCCCTCGTAGCTTTAAGCACCCTGCAACCACTACTGCACCTGACAGACAACTGCCTGTTAGGTTTAGGAGATGAGGGAGTGTGTTGGAAGCCATCAGAGAGCCTGGCCCAGTAGCAACGCTAAGGTGATCCTGCTGGGGCGGCGTCCCTGTTGGAATAAAGTACCCTGATCCTGTATGTAGGTAGCATGTTCCCCTCAGTTTTTCCAACAAAAAGGGGTTAAACCTGGAATTATGTGACCTAGTTTAACCGGAGTCATATACCATCTTAATATAACTTTTAAGTTTGCCTCTAGCTCATATACTGATTTGGACATCTTATTCTGAGCCTGCCAAATGTCTTCCCACTGATCTGTAATCACACAGTTTAAATCTGTAGCCCAAACTTTTTGGTAAGTTAACACTTCTAGTTTTTGACCTATCAACAGAATTTTATAAATGTTGGATATTAAACCACATTTTTGGTATGGTTTATATAATAGCTGTTCAAAATTACTGAGAGGTTTTTGTATTGAAAATTGATACGCAGAATTTTCTATAAGATGTCTAAACTGAAAATATTCATACCAATGAATATTTATTTTATATTTTCGTTCAAGGTCTTGTTTGGTCATAAGTTTTCCTTTATGAACACAATCAAAAATTCTGATGATATTTGTCTTTTTCCATAGGGCAAATGCCTGCTGGGCCTGCCCCGGAGGGAACCAAGACTGACCCATGAAGCAAGTGAGTTGAGAAAAAGATGGAATGATTTTAGGTTTTACTTTGTACCATATTTTAAGTATGGATTTTAAATAGGGTGAGTCAACTTTAACAAAAGCCTGTGAAGCTTTATCTGACCATAGCAATTCTTGAAACCTATGGCATTGACTTGAGTATGTTTCTATCCATGCCCAATCAAGACAGTCCTCTTGGTGGTATTGTCTAATACATGATGCTAAACTCACACCTCTATAATACAAGAGAAGATTAGGCGATGCCATCCCCCCTTGTTCCAGTGGTCTAGACATTGTAGACTTGTTTACTCTCGGATGTTTATTAGACCAAATAAATGCATCAAAGTCTTTCTGCCAAATCTTTATTTGGCGTTCTGCAACAAAGCATGAAATCGTTCTAAAGAGATATAAGCATTTTGGCAAAATAAAAGAACGAATTATACTGATTCGGTCCATCCAAGAAAACATTTTCGAGGACCATGAAGTCAACTGGGTTTTGGTCATTCTGTGGAGATCAGAAAAATTGGTTTGTATTATATCGGTGTCGCCAACCGGGATTTTGATGCCCAGGTATTATAAATAATGCTTTGTCCAATGAAAAGCAAAAAGAAGTTCGATGTTATGCTTTGTACGGGGGTTTAATTGAATAGGATAAATTAATGATTTTGTCTGATTTACAATAAGCCTTGCTAACAGGCCGAAACTATCTAGGGAGTGTTGTATAGCTACTAAAGATTGTAACGGAGAAGAAACATAAAGAATAACATCATCCGCATAGAGACTAAGCTTGAATTCCTTGTTGGAAACTGAAATACCAACAAAATTTGGGTCAGCCCTCAGTATATGAGCTAATGGCTCCATTGCTAAAATAAATAAAATTGGGGACAAGGGACACCCTTGACGAGTGCCTCTTTGCATTAGCAATTCTTTTGTAGCAGCACCATTAAACAAAATAGTTGCCTTTGGTGTATCATAAATTGCTTTGATGGCATTACTAAACATAGGGCCAAAATTCATAAATTTTAACGAGGCTTCTAAATATTTGAATTCCAGCGGGTCGAAGGCTTTATGGATGTCTAATGATAACAACAGGACATCCTGATGATGATTCCGTTTCCCAAAATGAATAAGATTTAGTGTCTTACAAATATTATCCGAAATATCTCTTTCTGGAAGAAATCCGGCTTGATCAGAGTGGATATAGTCTCCAATTATTTGTTGCACATGCCTGGCCAACATAACTGTAAATAACTTATAATCATTATTCAATAATGATATAGGGCATAGGGATGCTGGATCTGTAGGCTCTTTTCCTTTCTTTGGTATTAAAATTACGTTCGCATTGCACCATGTTTCTGGGATTTTACTTGAAGAAAGTACCAAATTGCAGGCATTCAATAAAGGTGCACTAAGAATGGACATATAAGTTTTGAAATATTCAATGATAAATCCATCAGGGCCAGGGGCTTTAGAGGTTTTAGATTTTTTGATTACAAATTCTAATTCATTTATAGTAAATGGCTTTTCTAGAGACTCACGATGTTCCTCTAATAGTGTAGGAAAGTCTGTTAAGCGTTGCAGAAATGGATCAACCTCCGCTTTCGGAGGATTGGTAGACATAGACAACTTTCCGTAAAAGTTTTCTGGAATTTTTGCTATATCAGTATCTGCGTACTTGAGATCGTTATTATGGTCTTTTAATGCAGTTATGTGCTTTTCATTCTGTTTTTGTTTGAGTTTCCATGATAAAAAAATCTAAGTTTCTTTGATGACTTAGTTGTATTAGATTTAAAATTTGTGAAATTTGTCTTAAGAATTTCAGTTTCTTCAAGAAGTTCTAATTTTTTCCTGGCCGCTTGCAATTTTTTATACATTTTTATATTACAATTTTGTTTATGTTTACTTTCCAGGTGCTGGATTTCTTTTAATAAACCTTTCTTTGTTTTTTTCTTTTTCCTTCCTACAGTGCACTAGCAGTGCTATACATCTACCTTGAATAAACGCCTTAGAGGCCTCCCAAATAGTATGTGCTGATATTCCTGGAGTTGTGTTAATTCTAAAAAATTCCTTAAGTTCCTCCTGTAGTTGAGTCTTGGATACAGCATCATATAATAAAAAAATATTAAATTTCCAATTTGTCTTGTGTAAATTCTTATTAAAAATTGACAAGACACATTGCACTGGAGCATGATCCGGCCATTTCGTTGTGCCTATATCTGAAGAAATTACATTATTAGATGAATCTGATGAAAGCAAAACATAATCTAATCTAGAATAAGTTTTAAACCGATTAGAATAAAATGTATAGTTTTGACGGTTTCTGTGTTGTAATCTCCAAATATCTATAAGGCCAAAATTATTAATTAATTTTTTTAACAAATTATGAACCTCTTCTGCATCAATTTTTTTCTGTTGTGGCTTAACTTGGGTGGTTTTATCCAAAAATTTGTTTGTTAAATAATTCAGATCCCCACCAAGAATTACAGAACCATCAGCAAATTTATGCAATCTACACAAAGTATCAGTTAAAAATTGAATTTGATTGGAGTTAGGAGCATAAACAGATGCTAAAGTTAAAGAGGTTTGCTGTAGCTTGGCTTCAGCAAACAGGAATCTACCATCAGGGTCTCTTTCAATATCTGTAAAGTGATATTGAGATCTCTGGAAAAAAGTATAGCCACCCCCCCGATTTCGATATTCCGTGGGCCAAAATTTGAGTAGCAAACCACTTAGAGGGTAAAACTATAGAACCAGATTTAACATAAGTCTCCTGTAAAAAGACAATATTAACAAGCTGCTTAAACAAATCTGAAGCAATTCTTTTAGCTTTGATCTTATTATTAACTCCTCTGCAATTAAGAATAATTATTTTTCATTGTTTCATTATAGCTCTAAAACAATTAAAAACAAAAAAAGGAACGTTTATCCAGAAAACTAACTGTCCTTATGAATGGTAGAGACCTTCAGCTTTTTGGAGAATAAGAATAAACAGCTATAAACAACTATTAACACAACAGGTTTCAGAAATTCTACTTTGACCTGCACTGAAAAGGATCTGCAATTCCAAAGTTGTGCCAACCTATTAATATGTACCATAAAAACTGAACTGACAGATTTTCTTGCAATAAAACCCAAAGTCAATATTTTATAACACTTACTTTTGTCATGTCCCTCCAGTTCCCCCACTCCATAAAGTTGTCAGGTGGTACCTCAGGAGCATCAAGATCAACTTGACAGGGCAGCTTCCAGCTCCTGAGGGAGGGCAAGGAGAAAGTGGGTGGGGGAAGGTGTTCTCTGCTTAGCTATTATGCCCTTCAGCCAGCTCTGCCTCAACCATCCAACTACAGTCTCCAGGCACTGGGTCAGAAAAGAGAGAACCTCTTCCTGTTGTTTATCCAACAGAGGGAAAAGCTGAGGATCATCAGCATATTGGTTGCAACCAATCCCAAACCTCCTGACGAGCTCTACTAGAGGGCGCATACAGATGTTAAACAACATCGGGGACAGGACTGATCCCGGGGGTATCCCACAGACCAAGAACCACACAGAACACCTCCGAAGAACACCCTATGATTGTGTCCACCTCTGACTAGAGAAATGAGGTAAACCAAGAAAATCCAGTGCCACGAATCCCAAGGGATACCAAGATTTAAGCTGTTCTTCTCCACAGCTTCAGTCAGCCAGATTCACTCTCATCTCTCTTCATGACTGACTTCTACTCTCTTCATTGTTGTTTTCAAATCTGCTTCTCATGAACATTCTGTCAGGTCCCATCAGTTGCCCTTAGGGAGAGGGGGATCTTAACTTGTCCGTTACAACTTGGTTGTGTTACCACATTTGGGTTTCGGTGGAACCTGGACAGTATTAACCTGCCCAATATTCATGTGGTATCATGCATATAAATGTGTTGAATGGGGTTAGGAATGTGGAAGAACTGCAGACATCAGATAAAGAAAATTTCAGCCATTTAATGTCAGGGTCTACCCAAAGATCAGGGGGTTGGCCTCTTTGCCACTGGGCTGCATCCTTTGAGACCTCTGGCCTCAGTCCCCTCAGGTCACTTGTAGGATTTCAGACAGCATCTGACACAGTCAACTATGATGTTTTGACTCACCACCTTGCCAATGTAGGTGTTACGTAGGTGTTCAAGGGACTGCCTTGAAATAGCCTCCTCGTGACACTCACTAGAATGTGGAGTGCCACAGGGGGTAATCCTCTCACTAGAGTTATTCAACATCTACATGCCCCCCCTTGCCCAGTTAGTCCTGAGGTATGGGCTGGGCTGTCATCAGTATACTGACGATACTCAGCTCTATCTGTTAATGGACAGCCATCCATCCTCCATCCCTGGAAATCTAGCTGAGGCTTTGGGAGCTGTGGCTGGGTGGTTGCAGCAGTGCCAATTGAAGTTAAATCCATCAAAGATGGAAGTCCTGTACGTGGGTCGGGGGATAGGGAGGTGGGCACCAGGCTTCCCACACTGGAAGGGGCACCTTTGGGACCAGCCCAGTCAGTGAAGAGCCTGGGAAGAATACTGAATGCCTCCTTGTCTATGGAGGCCCAGGTTGCTGGAGTCCTCCATCTTGGGCAGATCAGGCTACTGAAGCCCTATCTCTCCTCGCAGGACCTAGCTACACTGACCCATGCAATGGTCACTTCCAGGCTTGATTACTGCAACTCACTCTATGCAGGCTTACCCCTGAAGCTGATCCGGAAATTACAGCTGGTGCAGAATGCAACAACACGCCTGCTGACATCAGCGTCTGTGTGGGCATACATTTGGCATGTGCATCGTCAGCTGCACTGGTTACCAGTTGAGTACCGGATCTGCTTCAAGGTGTCAGCAATAACTTTCAAAATCTTATATAGCCTGGGACCAACATACCTAAGGACCGCCTCTTCCCATATACGCCCCAAAGAGCACTACGCTCCAACAGTCAACATCTTCTGGTAATCCCTGGCCTAAAGGACATCCACCTAGCCTCAACCTGGGCCAGGGCTTTCTCTGCTCTGGCTGCTACCTGGTGGAACATGCTCCTTTTTGAGATCATGGCTGCAACTACATTTTTTATATGTTTCTAATGTGTTTTAAAAACAGTAGTTGACCCTGTTTACGGGATGGGTGGGGATGGGTGGGGATATAAAGGCGAAAATACATAAATAAAAGAAGACTGCCATCATGAGGAATGTCTGAAAACAACCCATTTAAAGTGCAGTTTGAGGCAGAGTTATATTTTTCTAAGCCCACCGACTTCCCTTAGGATTGCACTGCAAATAAAACTACTACCACCTGGCTTTTGGTTTTGGATCGTGATATGCACCAACAAGGCTACCTACATTTTGGATGTCCTCTTCCAGCTATACACATGGTCCTAAGGAAAGACAAAATTATGTGAGGCACAACAGAATCTGGTTCAGACTCCTTATGTTTTTATGTCCACTATGGAGAAACTGGGCTAGTTAGAAAACAAGAAAAGATGTTTTCTAAATATTCAGGGCGTCCTGGAAATACAGTCCAGCTGTTTCCCGGAGCAGCAAAATATTCGGTTTTGATTACAGACACTTTGCAGGCACATCCCGTACCTCACTGAGCCAGTCTTCCCTGTGCTGCCGTGGAGCTCCTGTCTTTGCCTTATAAATGCCACCTGTTGGTCCCACAGTGGTGCCTTGGTGGATTCTGCTCTGATCTGAGTCCTCCCCGGGTCTTCCTCTCTTTTCCTTTTACTATGAAGGCACTCCTGAGCATCTGCCTCTTTTGGGGCCTCCTATCTCCAGGTGAGTGGGAAAACTCTTTTTATTGCCTCTGGGAAGTCAATAGGCCAGGATCCATTCAAAATATTTTGTCACCTTAGGCAAGGTAGAATGTTAATACCATTCCCCTCAGTTTCTAACACCATGGCATGGATTTGTGGGGGTAGGGGAGATGCTGAAAATTTATGTAAAATAATTTATTGTGGCACAGCCCCTTGCTTGCCTCAATAACTGATACAGCCAACATTTATACAGGGAAAGGAAAAGTAGGGTCATATTCTGGAAGTTTTCAACTGGAACGGGGTACTGTCAGGAGAGTGGCTTTTTTGACTCTGTAATACCAGAAGAATGTTTGAGTCCAAATTTTCATTTGGAATACTGTGTACAGTTCTGGTCACCACATCTCAAAAAAGATATTATAGCATTGGAAAAAGTGCAGAGAAGGGCAACTAGAATGATAAAAGGGTTGGAACACCTTCCCTATGAAGAAAGGTTAAAATGCTTGGGGCTCTTTAGCTTGGAGAAACGACGGCTGAGAGGTGACATGATCGAGGTTTATAAGATTATGAATGGGATTGAGCAGTTTGAGAAAGAAGTACTTTTCTCCCTTTCTCACAATACAAGAACTCGTGGGCACTCTATGAAATTGCTGAGCAGTCGGGTTAGAACAGATAAAAGGAAATACTTCTTCACCCAAAGAGTGATTAACATATGGAATTCACTGCCACAGGAGGTCGTGGCAGCTGCAAGCATGGACAGTTTCAAGAGGAAATTAGATAAACATATGGAGCAGAAGTCCACCAGTGGCTATTAGCCACAGGGTTTAGATGGGAACTCTCAGTCTGGGGCAGGTGATGCACTCTATTCTTGGTGCTGGAGGGGGCAGCAGTGGGAGGGCTTCTGGTGCCCTGGCCCCACTGCTGGACCTCCTGATGGCACCTGGTATATTTTGGCCGCTGTGTGACAGAGTGTTGGACTAGATGGGCCATTGGCCTGATTCAGCATTGGCTTCTCTTATGTTCTTAAATGTGCTTATTATGTCTCTATTTCCTAGACTTGAGTAATTATGTGTGTGTTTGTGTATAGTTTGTGTGTGAAGAAGAATGTAGTGAAAGACCACTCCCACTTTAAAGATCAACAATATCAGTTTTTGTGATCTAAATTTCAGTTTATCAGATCAGAGGGAGCATTTCAACATGTTCAAATTACACCTGATATTCTTGGCGTTTGATCAGAAAACACTGACAGCAGTTTGAGCATGTTTCTCCTGCACGTCTAGCCCTCTTTCTGCATTTTCACAGTTGTGGAGTCTATTTTCTTCCGCATTTGCCTTGAGTTTGCCTTAAGATTTTCAAGACAGTATGAAATCGTCACTGGTGGCATCATAAGTGGTGTCACAGCACCCTTCCCCTTTATCTCCCCCCACACACACACGTTTATATTGATATATTGCTATAATGCATGAATTTTTTAAAAGATCAAAAATGAACAATGGGTAGGGATGAAGAGAAAGAGTGCCTGGCTTCAGTGACACACACAAGGCTGCCGGTGGGGGAGGGTATTATTGGAGGGGTGGGTTGATGCCTGTTGCCCCCAGGCCTGCCTGTCCTTGCATGGGGAAGCCTAAAAAGGAGCACCTCCATCCCCAATATATTGATGAACTAGACCTGAAGGGTTCTGTTCCTCTCAAGCCCCACCAAGACTTTTGCATTTAAAAAAAAATTGCAGGAAAATACTGTAATACCAATATATCAGTGTAATGATAGGGTTAGCAGGTTCTCTATATTCCCAGCTTTTCTTCTGGAATGGATGACCATGAAGGGCCAGTCCCTAGCAGCAATTGCAGAAACTAGCATAAGGGTGCATTCAGATGGGCAGCTAATCCCACCATTATGCCAGCTCGAATTTGATCCCGATCTTTTTAATCCATTATCACACAACCAGACATCCCCGGGGGAATCGGATTACCGCACACTGCCTCCATTGTGGATTGTCTAGATGGCGTTTTAAAAAAACCTTTTTGCACATGGACATAGGCATCACAGTGCATCCTTGTTGAAGGAAGCGCACGGTGGTTTTTTTTCTTTAAAAAACACCCTTTTTGCACATGCGCATAGACGTGGCAGTACGTCCTTGTTGATCCGTGCATGTGTAGAGATTTTTAAAATGGCGCCCGCTTGGGATGGTCTGACGTCAGACCACCCAATGGGAGAATTGCGCGCTGGTGGAACAATCAGACGGATGAAAGTCCGCAGTTGTCCCGCAGATAACCGAAAACCCCAGATTTAAAGTGGTACCTTTTAGGTACGGCTCCAAAGAGTGGCAAAACGGGATGCCCACGGAAGAGGGACGTTTCCCAAATGTTTGTGTCTGGATAGTAACTTTAGATCCGTGAGGCAATCGTGCCTCATGCAGATCTAAAGAGCCATCTGATCGGACTCTAAGAGAATCAGCCGCATGTTTCCCTGCCTTTGAAATTATCTAGGGTTAACTTTGCACATACATGGACATTTTTTAAAGCACAGTTTTTCCAAAGGTACTGTGTTATTCCTATGCAGTGTTACCCATGCCTGTGGAGGTTTTCCTTTTAAACAGAAGAACATTATCCTGCCATTTAGACATGGGACTGGGGATTATCCAGAAGTACCTCTGCAAAGCGGTGGAGGGTTTTAAAACACATTTTAAAGGGTATTGTATGATCTCTATGGAACATTGCTCATGCCCCTCAAAACAAAACAAAAAGTGGGAGGGAAGAGAATCCTGAGGAGGGTCACTTGAGAACATAGCATTGTCAGGGGTTCAGTGTGAAAGGGAAACCACCACTAAGAATCAAGAAAGAACGGGCTATCCTGTTCCCTCTAGAAACTTCTTGCAAGGGTAATTCCTCTCACATTTCCATCGGCAGTGTGGCCACCATGGAATTCACCTTGGTTTGGAATCAGCCCAAGAGCACCTTTAAACTCTGCCCTCAAATGGAAAAAAAAAATTCAGCGCAGGACAGAAAACTTGTACCACTGGAGTCTCTTAACTGGAAATGTTAGTACTATTTGTCGACTATTCTGTCACCTGCATACGTGCCACTGATATTTTGCAACCACTACCACCCTCTCTCTGCAGGGTTTATTTCTGCACGGGAACCAAAGAGCTGTTTTACCTGTATGGGAGATGACTGCGCCAAACCAAGAGTTGAGAAATGTGAAGCTCACCAAGATTGCTGTGCTTCAGGAGTGGTTGAAACTACACAACGTAAGTGACAAGAACTTTAACAAGATACAGATTCATCACCTGGTCCCTTCAGTAAGAAAAAGATATTTCCTCAGGAGAAATGAGATATTTCTGAACTTTGACCTCCCCACATGTTAATTCAGTTGGCCACTTCCAGTGCAGAGCTTTGGGAGATTTAGGGTCAGAGCACATGATACAGCAGTCCTGGGGTGGGTCCAAGTAAGCCATGAGGATTGTCAGACAGGTACTTGCAAGCTCCCCACTTGAAGCTGAATTCTCTGACACACACGGCATGATTCGTATCGGGATCATGACAGGCGGGGAGAGGGTGTTTATGCCTTTCTTTCCCCTGGCATTTTCCCAAACCAAAATAATTCTGGAGGAGCACCAGTTGCCTCCCCCTGAAATCTTAAGAGCCCCACAGCCCCTCAGGTAATTAACCCCAATGAGGCAAACATTGGCAGAAGCAGGCAGAAATTGCTGTTTGTTTGTTTTTTTGACATCTCAACACCTCTGTTCCTTTAATCCTGGGCAGTGTTGGAGACTGTCCCAGTCCACTCCAGGACTTAATAATGCCAATACAGAAACAATTACTTCGGTTGAATCTGCATTTGCATTTTTAAATCAGTTCCGTGCTGTTGTGATGCCATCAAGCATAGAGAAAGTCAGCGTCACAGCAGGGCGAAGCTGATTTTAAAATGCAAATACAGCACGAAACTGATTTTAAAATGCAAATGCAGATTCGACTGAAGTCTCTTTCCCTGCACTTTCACACATAGGGGGAAACGGACTTATTTAAATGTACTTCTGTTTGAAACAATGCTGCCTCCTTATTCTGATGCCTACCATTAAGGACACGACACTCTTCTCCACTGTTACTCTTACTGGCTGGTCTCGTCTTGTATCCCCAGATATTTCAGGACAAAAGAACTCTTTACCTAGAAGCTTCACACACTTCTTGTTTGGCTCTTTGGGGAATATCAGATACATTTTCTCTCTGTGCCATCCTAGCCTTAAAAGAGTAAGTCAGACAGAATGACTATGTGATCTCTCTTTGTGACCTCTGTGTCTGCCCTGAGCTGAAGCACAGAGAAAAATGGAACCTTGAAGAGGAGATCATACAGGAACTGGGGTGGTGGTGGGGTGTCAGATGTTCCTAGGGTTGCCCCCAGTTGCCAGCTTCTAGTGGGAAATAATCTGTTGCAGACCGGTTGGATGGTGGGAGAGGAAAATGAGAGGGGAATGGCATCTCTGATTCCTCAAGACTAGAAACTCCCCTGAGGGCTATGGTTTGTACCACTGAGATCTGTGAGATCCCTTGGGCATTGCAGTGCCCTGTGGTGATACCTCTAGGCTTCTGACCAGAAATGATGGCATCAAGGGTTGCTGGCACAGGCAATGGTCTGGCAGCCACAGATGTAAGTGTAGGAGAGAATGTCCATGGGTCGTGGTTGGAACAGAAATGGAATTCTGCTAGTGTTCACCATTGAATAGATTTCCACAGTTCAGAGTCCTCAAAGATGTTGACAACACAACACTGAATGTGTTAATGATTTTGTTTCTAAAAGTGATTACACTAAGCAATGCATGAAACATTTTTATCCCAAAATTCTGCCTTGAAAAGTCAATTTAAGAGAAACGAATTCCTTGAATTGTTGCCGTTCTAAGATAATAGAAAGTATATCTGCAATTCCCTTTCCCAGTTAACTCACTGATGCCGAAATTCGATGTGCCATTCATGCAATGTGCTTCAGCCCATATCTGCATGAACAACTACTTAAGCATTACTACATCAGATGGTGGGAGCATTCGTAAGGATGTCCAGTGCTGCTACACTGACAAGTGCAACAACATGACCATTTCATGTAAGTGCCTTTCCTTTATATGGAATGGTGGCCATTCATGATTAAATGGGAAATGAAGGTCTGTCCTTGTTGCTAGGAGATAGGAACTCCTTCACTCTCGGGACTGGTTGGGCCAACCCCCACTTAAGTACAGTCTCTAGTCCTGAAACAGAGATGTCTGTTTTCATTTTGAAATCGCACAGAAGGCAGTATAGTTTAGGGCAGCAGACATGATTCTTCTTTCCTCCAGTTAATCTCCCCGACAACCCTGTCAGGGAGTCTGGGCGGAGAGAGTGAGTTACCAGAAGAGGAGTCCCCAAACCTTTCGAGCCTCTGAGCACCTTGGGCATTTTTAAACGGGGTAGTGGGGGTAACCAAAAAATGGCTGCTGCGGGAAGTAGGGCCAAACCCCCAGGAGGAAGCCCAAGTGCAGAGGAGAAGAGAGGGAATTAAAGATACACTTGGAAAGGGAGGGGGAGAGAAGAAGACAAACACGGTGGTGGCAGCTGCAGGTGAAACAATGTGATCTTAATCACCATAGGCAATCAGATCTTCAGGGCCATCTCGGAAGCCCTGCTGGGCAACAGTCCTGTCTGGCCCCATGAGTGTCACCAGCCTCTATGTGGGAGCAGGGGATCCCCTAATTTCATGGACTCCTGCCTGCCACCGGCCAGCTGGCTGGAGGGGAAATCCTGCCCCCAACAAGCATGACCCAGCACGACGTCCCCAACATGGTGACATCGCACAGAAGTGACTAGCACTGCAGGGATGCTGCACACAGCATCGTTGACCCGCTCCCACACCTGGAAAACTCCCTCCCACCCCCTGCCCCAGTGTGGTGCTCATGGCTGCTACAACAGCAGCCAATACCTGCCTGTATACCCATCAAGTGTTTCATAAAAGTAGGTGGCGCCTAGGGTTCCCAAGTCTTAGGCCTCACCTACTTTTATAAAACACTTGATGGGCATACAGGCTGTTGTTCTGGCAGCCATGGGCACCATAGTGGGGACCCCTGAACTCGGTCTTTCATGGTCAAGCGGGAATTTCGGTCTGGATGGCCCTCTTCCTAATCAAGGGCTGGTACTAAAACCGTGCTCTGGATTATTGCAGTTGTTCTTCTTCAGACTAACCCTCTGTTTTGGTTACTTCCACTTTTTTTGTGTGTTCAAATTCATTCAGGGTGGGATGGAACTATGAGCTAATCGGTTTAATTGTTTCAGTGCCCAAGCGTGAGGAATATCCCCCCAATGCGATGGTATGCCCAGCCTGCTTTACCTTTGATTCAGAGGAATGCCCAGAAGGGGAGACCATCAATTGCACCGGCAGGGAGACCAAATGCATTGAGGCAGGTTTTAACGCCTCCATAGGTGAGCTGACTTGCCTCTGTATGTTGCAAAGACCTAATGGGTGCATGTGAGTCTTTTCGTGTGAGAAAGAACAGCTTTGCCTGTGTCATAGTGTTAACCTGATTGCTCTTATTCATTAATAAAATTATGGGGAGTATTAGCTCTTAATAAGCGGGATGCAACACCAATTTGTACAGACATGGAGACTTTATAAGGTTGAAATTAAAGTCTTTCACTACATTCTTCTTCACACACAAACTATACACAAACACACACATAATTACTCAAGTCTAGGAAATAAAGAGAGACATAATAAGCACATTTAAGAACATAAGAGAAGCCAATGCTGAATCAGGCCAATGGCCCATCTAGTCCAACACTCTGTCACACAGCGGCCAAAATATACCAGGTGCCATCAGGAGGTCCAGCAGTGGGGCCAGGGCACCAGAAGCCCTCCCACTGCTGCCCCCTCCAGCACCAAGAATAGAGTGCATCACCTGCCCCAGACTGAGAGTTCCCATCTAAACCCTGTGGCTAATAGCCACTGGTGGACTTCTGCTCCATATGTTTATCTAATTTCCTCTTGAAACTGTCCATGCTTGCAGCTGCCACGACCTCCTGTGGCAGTGAATTCCATATGTTAATCACTCTTTGGGTGAAGAAGTATTTCCTTTTAGCTGTTCTAACCCGACTGCTCAGCAATTTCACAGAGTGCCCACGAGTTCTTGTATTGTGAGAAAGGGAGAAAAGTACTTCTTTCTCAACCTGCTCAATCCCATTCATAATCTTATAAACCTCGATCATGTCGACCTCTCAGCCATCATTTCTCCAAGCTAAAGAGCCCCAAGCATTTTAACCTTTCTTCATAGGGAAGGTGTCCCAACCCTTTTATCATTCTAGTTGCCCTTCTCTGCACTTTTTCCAATGCTATAATATCCTTTTTGAGATGTGGTGACCAGAACTGTATACAGTATTCCAAATGAGGTCGCACCAATGATTTATACAGGGGCATGATGATACTGGCTGATTTGTTATCAATTCCCTTCCTAATAATCCCCAGCATAGCGTTGGCCTTCTTTATTGCAGCTACACATTGTCTAGACATTTTCAGCAAGTTATCCACTACGACTCCAAGATCTCTCTCTTGGTCCGTCTCTGCCAGTTCAGACCCTATCAACGTGTATTTATATTTAGGATTTTTGGCTCCAATGTGCATCACTTTGCACTTGGCCACATTGAACCCCATTTGCCACGTTGATGCCCACTCACCCATCCTCAACAGATCCCTTTGGAGTGCCTTACACTCCTCCCTGGTTTTCACCACCCTGAACAACTTTGTGTCATCTGCAAATTTAGCCACATCACTGCTTACTCCCAATTCCAAATCGTTAATAAACAAGTTAAAAAGCATCGGACTGAGTACTGATACCTGTGGTACTCCACTGCTTACCACCCTACACTGAGAAAGTTTCACATTTATACTCACTCTCTGTTTCCTATTAATAAGCCAATTTTTGATCCACAAGAGGACTTGTCCTTTTATCCCATGACTATTGAGCTTACTTAGGAGCCTTTGATGAGGAACTGTATCAAAAGCTTTCCAGAAGTCAAGGTAAATAATATGTATTGGGTCCCCCTTGTCCACATGTTTGTTCACTCCCTCAAAAAACACTAACAGGTTAGTGAGACAAGATCTTCCCTTACAGAACCCATGCTGAGTCTGCCTCAATAGTTTTTGTTCATCAATGTGCCTACTAATTCTTTCCTTAATAACAGTTTCCACCAACTTACCCGGTATCGATGTCGGACTGACTGGCCTGTAATTTCCCGGATCTCCCCTGGAGCCCTTTTTAAAGATGGGAGTGACATTAGCTACCTTCCAGTCCTCAGGAATGGAGGCAGATTTTAAAGAAAGATTACATATTTTTGTCAGGAGATCCACAAGTTCACATTTGAGTTCTTTCAGAACTCTCGGATGAATGCCATCCGGGCCTGGTGATTTATTAGTTTTTAAATTGTCCATCAGTCAGAGGACTTCCTCTCTTGTTACCGCAATCTGATTCAGGTCTTTCAAACCCCCTCCCGAAATCGGTGCTTCTGGAGTGGGCAAACACTTCTCTTCCACAGTGAAGACAGAGGCAAAAAATGCATTCAGCTTCTCAGCCATTTCCCTATCATCCTTCACTACTCCTTTTACCCCTTGATCATCCAAGGGCCCCACTGCCTCCCTGGCTGGCTTCCTACTTCTAATGTATTTTATTGTTGGCCTTTATATTTTTTGCGATATGCTCCTCATATTCCCTTTTTGCTTGCCTGATCACAGACTTGCATTTTATTTGCCATAGTCTGTGTTCCCTTTTATCAACCTCACTAAGACTAGCTTTCCACCGCTTAAAGGAATCCTTCTTACCTTTTACAGCTTCCATTACTTTATTTGTTAACCATGCAGGCTTTTTTCTATACCTATTTGTACCTTTCCTAACCTGCGGTATATATTTTTTCTGAGCTTCTAGGATTGTCTTTTTAAATAGTCTCCAAGCTTCCCCAATGGTTTTGACCTTCTCCACTCTTCCTTTCAATTTCTTCCTCACATGTCCCCTCATACCAGAGAAGTTACCCCTTTTAAAGTTAAAAGTGGTTGCGTCAGTCTTTTTGGGCAACTCCCTATCTGTACAAATGTTAAACTCAATGACATTATGGTCACTGTTCCCAAGTGGTGCAATCACTTTTACATCTCTCACCAGGTCTTCGGTGTTACTTAGGACCAAATCCAGGATCGCCTCTCCCCTGGTAGGATCTGTGACCATCTGTTCCACAGCACAGTCATTGAGAGTGTCTAAGAACGCAATCTCTTTTCCCGACTAGAACTCATATTGACCCAATCAATGTGTGGGTAGTTAAAGTCGCCTATTACAACACAGTTATTTTGTCTAGCCGCTACATTTAATTCATTCATCATTTTATAATCCTCCTCTATCTTTTGATCTGGTGGGCGATAACAAACTCCCACTGTTAAGCCTCCTTTTGGACCCACTATTTCAACCCATAGCATTTCCAGAAGTGAATCCAATTCTCTTACTCTCTCAATCTTACTTGACGGTATACCCTCTCTGACATACAGAGCCACCCCACCTCCAACCCTTTCCCCCTATCCTTCCGATATAATTTATAACCAGGAATCACCGTATCCCACTGATTTTCCTCATCCCACCAAGTTTCTGAAATACCCACAATGTCTATTTCCCCCCCCAACACCAAGCATTCCAACTCCCCGATTTTACCTCGGAGACTTCTAGCATTTGTGTATAAACACTTATAGTTTCCCATGTTTGTTAAGCCCACAGCCTTCCTCTTGCTGCCTCGAGACCTTGCCAGGCAGTTCCTATCATTAGCCACAGTCTCAGTGGACAATTGTAATCCATTTCCTTGTACAAAAGTAATAGCTACCCCTTCATCTCTTTGAGATGAGCCATCCCGAACCAGAGACTTTTCATCTCCTGTCGGCTTTCCCCCATTATTCAGTTTAAAAACTGCTCTGCCACCTTTTTGATTTTGAGCACCAGCAGCCTGGTTCCTTCTCTGGACAAGTGGAGACCGTCCCTTTTGTACAGCTTCCTCTTGTCCCAAAAAGCATCCCAGTGCCTAACAAACTTGAACCCTTCCCCCCTACACCACCGTCTCATCCACGCATTGAGACTCCTGATCTGTGCCTGTCTCTCCGGCCCTGCGCGTGGAACAGGTAGCACTTCCGAGAAGGCTACCTTGGAGGTCCTGGCCTTGAGTTTCCTGCCCAGCAGCCTAAATTTCTCCTCCAGGACCTCACGACTGCATTTCCCCACATCGTTGGTGCCGACGTGCACCACGACCACTGGCTCCTCCCCAGCACTATCTACCAGCCTATCTAAAACACGCGTAATGTCCGCTACCTTCGCACCAGGCAGGCAAGTCACCATATGGTAAGTACGCAGGTTCACCACCCAGCTGTCTACCTGCCTAAGGATCGAATCACCAACTACCAAGAGCCCCCCTCCCACCCTTCCCAGGGACGGTTCCTTGGTACGAAAGGATACCTGTTCACCAGCTGAAGAAGAGGTCCCTTCTGAGGGCACATTCCCCTTATCCTCAGCATGGTGCCCCTTTTCCCCTTGACCCTCATGCTCCCTGGCAGCAGCCGGGCTGCCAGATCCAGAGTGGGACATATCTAACAAGTCCCCGAGAGTCCTCCCCGTGCACCTAACTGACTGTCCCTGCTTCTCCAGGTCAGCCACCTTGGCCTCAAGGGAGCAAACTCGCTCCCTGAGAACCAGGAGCTCCTTGCACCGAGCACACACCCAAGACTTCTGACCAGTGGGCAGATAGTCATACATGTGACACTTCATGCAAAACACTGGATAGCCCCCAACCCCCTGCTGGCATTCTGGCTTCATAATTGTTTTTAAACAAATACTTTTCTATAACCCCCCTTTTAAAACACTTTGTATTTATATGGCTCCTGTTGTAGGAGTCTACTTACCTTACCTTACCAATGAGCCAAGGTCCTGGCTTTCTGGCTCTTGCAAACTTCCTGCCTTAAATAGAATTGTCTCCCAGGAGAGGGTGTGGCCAGCACCTACTCAAAATCACCTAAGGCACTTAATGACAGTCAAACAGTGACCCTTTCACACCCCAACTCCAGCAGCCAGGAGTCTGCTATTCAATTTCACCCAAGCACTTAATTACAGGCAAACAATGACCCTTTCACACCCTAACTCCAGCAGTCAGGAGTCTGTTACAACTCACCCACACACTCCCCAAATACAGTCCCTGACACAGTACCTTCTCAGCTGAAAGTAAATAAATAAAAATACCACTCACCCCTCTGGCAGCTCAAACACCTTGCTCCTTCTCAGAGCTCAGCTGCTAATTTGCATTAGCAGGTATTCGTTGATGGGATATATTTACCTGTCCTGAAATGTGAGCCGTTCCAATGGAAGAATGGAGGGGTAGAATGGAAAAGGAGACACATGGCCTGAACCAGCAGATAACATGTGGAACTCAGGCTGCAGACCAGAGTTTAAAGATGGAGGCAGGGGTTGGGGACAGCAAGCTGGACATAAGAGGGTCAAAGCTTCAAGGGAGCATGTGGCTGGGTTGCCCCTTTTATGCATGAGGGTGGGGGCTGGCCATAACCCTTGGTTAGACCTCTTGGTAAGTCTGTCCCAGAAAAACTATGATTGGCTGAAGGGAGCAGAGGAGAGGGAACTGAGGAGAGGTCAGTATTTGAGATCTAGACACTTAGCTTGTGCCTGGCACCTGGGGGCAGGTACGAAGAGTCAGCGGCCTCTTCCATTGTGATTCTGATTGAATCAGCCACAGTCATTGTTATCCTGATTGTATTAGCCAGCTCCTGGCTGAGTGGATTAGTGGCTAGGTAACCATGAGTGGTCTCTGGATCTGCAGGTCGATCTGCATATGCTGGAGAGGGGGAAAGAGGGTTGCCTACATGTGTTGGAGGGCTCTCTTAATGGTCGTTAAGAGCTCTCTTTTCCTCATGCTCAGGCATGGCATGGCGTTTGTGCTTTAGGCGTACTGTGGAACTGGTCCTTCTTCCATCTGGTAAGAGGCTGGTAGCCTTGTAGAGCCTACCGGAACAGCAAATGAAGAAAGGAAGGTGTCCTTCCCTCACAGGGTGCAGTTTCCTCTGGCTTCATTGGGGCTACTTTATTGTACAGTGCCTTTAAGTATGCTTGGTGCACAGTTCATATTTTATTTCAGTTCATGAAAGGCATAAAAAGCATTGCAGGGCAACAATAGGCCGAATCTGCATTTCTCTTTCCCACCAGTGTCCCCGCCTTTTGACTCCGTCTTCAAAAAGAGCTGTCCACGTTTGGTGTCGTTTTCACACCTCAACAGTGCTAGCATACTTTTGCAGCTCCACATATGTTTATCGTCCTTTCACGGCAGCTCCAGTGTCATTGCACCTCCTCCCTGATTTAAAAGAATCTTCCCCAAACAACATTCAAACAAGCATAGAGAAAGACGGCATCACAGCAGCACGCAACTGATTTAAAAATGCAAATGCAGATTTGACCATATATTCAATGTCTGTGAACATGACTCAGTTGAGTTCTGCTCCCCCTGGAGGGCTACTTTAGGCAAAGGATATCCAGGGACTGAGCCAAGAAAGAGGAGACTAATTTCATGTGACCACAGGCAGCTCCCTTATACTCTGTCAGACCCCTGGATTATTCTAAACCACAGCTGCACTGCAGAGTCTCAGACTATTGCTACTCCTGCCCCTTCTATGCCTATTTTCTTTCCCCACCACTGTGGAAAAGTACAGGTCTTTACGGTCTGCTTTCGCTCGCACTCAGCCAACAGCTTTCCCTTTTCTGAAGTGCTGATTTTCTTTTTTTTTTCTTTTTTCTTTTTTAAAAAAATGTTCTATAACAAGGAAGCTTCAACATAGCATTGTCCCAGTTTTCATGAAAGCCAACAATGATCACACCAAGGGAGGATTGCCTGTGGCAAGGAAGAAGTGGGTGACTGTCATGAGGTGAAATCTCAGCAGCATACAGAAGCTCTGTGGATTCCCTCCAAGTAACTCTAGAGGGATTCAGAGAAAGAGACCCACGGAATGTGGGTGAGGAACCAGAGCATCCCCTTCCTCCTTATTCCCCAAATCTGTCCAGCCCTAAACTCTCCCACCTGCACGCTCACTTCCCATCCACTCCCTGCTCTCCTCACTCCCCCTTTCTCTCCCAGACCCCCTCTCCCCTCCCGGGAGCCTGGAGCTTTAAATTGCAGAGAAGACAAGCAGGCAGGGCAGTGGGCTCCTCATCCCCCCGGTATCCCATTCTTCTCTCCCCAAAATGCTTCTTCTTAGAAATTCAGAACTCTGGGCAATGACATAAGGTGAGGCTGCAGCAGATAAGGGGAAACAGCAGAATTACCAATTTATTCTGAATCCAGCCAGGCTTGTCGCTATGGTGGGGCTTTTGGGGGCTCTGCCCCTTTCTTAAAGACAATGCCTCACAAGAATTTCCCCTGTAAATACTTTTTTGCAATCATTTTTAAAAGGTGTGTGCTCCTTTAAGCATACTGGGGTGATGGAGATGACTAATTCCCACACTGAGCAGGGGGTTGGAGTAGGTGACCTCTGGGATCCCTTCAAACTCTGTGTCAAGAAACTGGTCTCCTTTAAGAGAGTTTTTCTGCCTAAGTGTTAGCTTTTTAGACTACAGAGGTCATCACCCCCACCTGCCACCTTGTTATCAGAATTGTTGCTTAGGCTGGCAAAAGTGATTAACTTGCAGCAGCTGAGAATTGTCATATAAAGTGATTGACAGCTTGCAATTTAGAGATCTAATCTGGTAATATCTTCCTATTGGCTAAATGTATTTTCTTTCTGCACTGAGGGAGAAAGAAATTGCCCCCAAGCCACAAAGTCCTGGCTGCAGGCCTGAGTCCAAACCTTTTTTTATTAAGAAAATCCATAGGAATTTCCTATCTCGTCCCCATGTGTCCCATCTGGTCATTTCATTGCAGATCCGAAAAAGCACCCCTACTGAGTGCTGCTTTCAGTTTCTGAGGGTGTTATGACTATGGTGGGCCCCTTTAGAATGGCACGTGCTCAGCTGGCAGCCGCTGCTTCTCATACCTCACCAATCGCTTGTTCTCTAAAAGCTTTCTTGCCTGGGATAGAAGGAGATCATGGGCAAGTGCACAGGGAGCATGAGGACGAGTAGGGATGCCTAAAACAGGATCTAATGGGGGGGGGGGCTGAGAGTTCTGGTGTGGCCAGGCAGGGGGTCTCAGCTCAGGAGCTGTTCATGCTGGAGGCTTGGCGTGGAGTTTGTAAAGTTGTGTAGAGAAGGAACGTCATCATGAGGAGAAAAAAACCTCTGCATACCTACAGACTATATTAATGCTTCATTGCCTTTCGATGCCACACTTCAAGGCCACATCCCAGATGCACAGGGACAGGCTGTAGAAGACTCAAGACAGGTTCAGGCTTACCGATTCAGGTTTGGGGAACTCTTTTAGATGTAGGGATGCAGTTTGGGGAGTGTGGAGTTTGGGGAGGGGAGGGACCTTGGAATAGCCCAAGTGTGAAAGCTGCCATTTTCTTCAGTGGAACTGTTCTGAGTAGTCTGGATATCTGTTGTGATTCCTGAAGGCAGGCAACCTGAGACTGCTCCCCTGCCTGTCTGTTTGGAAGCTAGCCACGTCTTCAGTTCTGACCGGCCCCTGCCTTCTGCTGTGGCAGCATACCTCTCCAGAGGCCTTTGCCAAACTCATACAAAGTGCTCAAAAGGAAGAGAAAGCACTGGAGGACTAAAAGTGTAAGGCTAAGCTACTGAGCCAGGGAATATTCCCCATCTTTGGGGCTTGCTAGAGTCACACTTCCCATTCTGATCAATGCTACCCTTGGGGCTCTGGAGAAAGAGACTGATCTTGATGTTCTTTTTTTTCTCTTTCACAGATGTTTTGGGAGCGATATTTAAAATCAATTTCAAAGGATGTTCAACACCGAATGCATGTTTAATTCCAGTTCTAGATGAAAAATCATCCCCCAAGAAAGTGAAAGTCATGTTCACTAAAGTAGAGTGCACTGATGGAGACATGAATGTGCAGATAGGGGAGTCCAAATTCTTCAGTTTTTGGGCTCCACCATTCCTGGATGAGGAAAAGGAAGTTGGGGGCCAAGGGAACCGAACATAAAAAGCCTGGCTGTCAGGACTCCTGGGTTTCCTTCTCTGTGGAGGGAGGCAGTGAGGGGGACAAAGGGGGGGAGCAGACGATGAGGCCGAAGTTAGCGACAATCTGATGTCCAAGATAAATCCTCACTGTACCATAATCAATACAAAGTGACATAACAAATGCAGCATATTCAGTGTGTGAGTTTTTTTGCATGCCCATAACAGCTTCCTGCAAACAGGGGTCAGTTAATGCAAAGTAGCTGAGGCACCTTCTGTGATGTATCCATGGGAGAGCTCTGATCAGCTCTAGGCAAGATCAACCCCAGGGTAATCAGGGAGACACAGGCCGAATCTGCATCTTCATTTTTAAAGCAGTCTTGACTGCGGCTGAATCTGTATTTGTCTTTCCCACTGGTGTGTCCCAGCCTGTTGACTCCGCCTTCAAAAAAGCTGTCCACATTTGGTGTCATTTTCACACCTCAACAGTGCTAGCATCCTTTCACACATCCACATATGTTTATCATCCTTTCGGGGTGGCTCCACTGTCATTGCACCTCCGCACTGCTTTAAAAAAATCTTTTCCAAACAACATTCAAACAAGCATGGAGAAAGATGGTGTCACAGCAGCATGCAACTGATTTAAAAATGCAAATGCAGATTCGACCTACGTCTTTCTTTATACTGGTGTGATGCTTGTTTCAAAGTGATATGAGCTGCTATTTTTTCCTGCTTGCTGGCCAGGAATGTTGTTGGTCTCCTCCCTCTTCTCTAGCATGCCTGGCATTTGCTGGCACCCATTTGTTTTACACAAGGCAATAAATTACTTAAGGCAACAAGCCAACACACTATAAACTTCTCTTTACATTCAAAGAGAAGGATTTCCTCAGCTTTCAGTTTTGCCCAGCATTTGGTTTAAACAAGAAAACAAAAATAGCCAAAATAGCCAAAAAACTGTAAAGACTTGGTGTTTCGTTTATAGACTGTATGTATGTAGAAGGGATCCTTATCTAACTTTTCAGGCAATATAAAATCACAAAACAAGATAAAATCATTCACTCTTAGCTTGTCAAGCAAGGGAAAATTTCTTACATTCCTTTATGTGCCGTCAGAAGGTAAACAGAGCAGATAAGCCTCCGATTAGCGCTGGGGGGGTGGGCTTAGAGTGCTTTTAACCACATCTTGTTGAGCCGGAGAGAAGCCACAGTCACGACAGAGTCGAAACCATAGGGCAATAAAATAATGCAGACAGCAGAAATTATAACAGTGCAGTAGGAGAGTGAAACCTAAAGAGATGTGGAGATCTGTTTTGGAGACGGGGCGAGAGTGTAGCCAAAGTAGTGGAAAATACCAATGCAGATTCCACCACAGTAATGTGGGATATAACAGGTTTCCGGCAACCCAGACCCATTTGGTATATCTTTTTGGGGGGTACATTTTTATTCCACCCTTCTTCTAAGGAGCTCAAGGCACTGTTCATGCATCCCCCATCATCCCATTATTCCTCATCACAACAACCTTCTGAGGTAGAGAATGAAGAGAATGTCAGGTACAAGGTCAATCGGCCAGCTTGGGGACAGACTTGCCCCGCCTGTGAAATCTTTCAACTGAGGGCAGGAAAATGGCATTGAGAGGGAAGGTTGCAGCCTCCTCAGACAACATGGTCCACATTTGAATTCATACAAACTGAATTCCCAGCAGGGAACACACAACTGCATGTGCATTGCAAAAGGTGGGGAGAAGGTATATTACCCCATCAAGAGTTTTCAAGGGATGCACAATGAAATGGCGCACATGCGTGACTGAACCACCTTGAAGTACTTGCCTGTAATGTACAAATATATCTTTATATCACAGTCTGTCCTCTGAAACTGTGGGTGGTATAGATTTACAAGTAGAAACCGGGGACAGGCCTGTAGTCAGAAATTGGGGGGCAGGGGGGTTCTAATTTAATTAAGTATGCACAAACATGCCCCAAACAAAGCCGGCTCCCACTGCCCTGACTCAGTATCCAACTGCCCTGCCCAGCGTGGAGGAGGCAGGTCCAGCAGAATGCTGTCACATGACACCAGCAATGAGCCCAGAAAACAGGGAGGGAGCCAGATGAGTGCTTGTAGCCCTGGGGGCCCCTCTTTGCCCTGCCTGCCAGTTTCACCAGCTTCACACCCACCCTTCCTCCATGCAGACATGGTCTTGGACACTCTCTCTCTCTCTCTCTCTCTTTCTCTTTCCTTTCTCTCATTCACACATGCATGGTTTCATTTCATCTTGGAAAAGAGACTGAGCACCCAGAGCACGACAGAGCCACCCCAGGAAATGCTCTGCCTACCTTCGGGAAACCTGGGAGGCTGGCAGGGGAGGGGGTATTCAGAACCACAGTGGAGCAGACACTACAAGCCTTGGGGGTGGGTCGGTGCGGGAGCCAGGTATTGTTGGGGTGCGGCCATTCTCGAGGACATCTCCAGGCACACGTGGCAGCTCATGTGGGCTGGGGAGGGGAGAGGGGGGACCAGGAGGGAGATGGCAGGGGATATTGGTAAGGGAGCATTGCCCTCAAACCCCCCTCCCTCCCAGGGCTACTGGCCTGACTAGGGATTCTAGATTCTGCACAAAAGGTAACTCTGAAACCTGGTATGAGGAAAATTAATTCAGAAAGGACCGCACATCCCAACTTACAACTTCCCCTGCCTCTGCTGGTGTCTCGTATATATATATAAAAAAGATGACCCAAAATTATGATGCGGAGACTACCTGCACCAACTACAAGACAATTAAGTGGAGGTGAGAAATGGGGGACTGAGTGGGAGGACATCCTGCCGCACGAGAGAATATTAAGAAGCTGACAGATGTTGCTGTTCTCAGCTGTTCATCCCAACTTCTGATTTGGCCCTAATTTTCTACTATGCCCGGATATTTGGGGGTAAAAGGCATCTTTACGGAGCAGCCTCACCCACTTTTAAAGTGACCCTTTGGGAAAGATCGGATACATTTTCTCTCCATGCCATGCCAGCACACTTGAGTAAGTCATTCACACCGATGGCATGATCTCTCTGCGTGACCCCATGTCTGTCTTGGGCTGAAATGCAGAGAGGACTCCAACCCTGAAGGGGAGAGAAGATGAGTTACCTGTGGGGGTGTGGGGGTGTTCGAGATGTGCCTAGGGTTGCCAGTTGCCAGTTTTCAATGGGAAATCTGCTGACACTGATCAATTTAATGGCGTGGGGGAAATGGGAAGGGGGATGACATCAGTGATTACTCAGGACTCAAAATCCCACTGATCGCTATGGTTTTTACCACTGAGATTTGTGGGATTCCTTGAGGATTGCAGTAGGCTGTGTTGTCACTTCCAGGTTTCTGCCTAGAAATGGCATCATGGTACCAATAACACCATTCTGTGAGACTTTGCCGATGCAAAGCTTTCAAGGGTCGCCAGGAATTTGTGGGATTCCTTGAGGATTGCAGTAGGCTGAGTATGGATGCCTAAAACAGGATCTAATGCAGAGGAGGGGGGCTGAGAGTTTTGGTGTGGCCAGGCAGGGAAGCTGTTCATGATGGAGGCTTGGCGTGGAGTTTGTAAAGTTGTATAGAGAAGGAACGTCATCATGAGAAAAAAACCATCCTTCCTGAGCTAGGACAAAAATGTGTGAGCCGGAGGCTAAAAAACTGTGAGCTAGCTCACACTAACTCAGCTTAGAGGGAACACTGCTCTGCATACTTGCAGACTATGGTCAAATCTGCATTTATATTTTTAAATCAGTTTCATGCTGCTGTGACACCATCAAACATAGAGAAAGACAGTGTCACAGCAGCACGAAACTGCTTTAAAAATGCAAATGCAGCATGAAACTGATTTTAAAATGCAAATGCAGATTCGACCTATATTAATGCTTCATTGCCTTTGGATGCCACACTTCAAGGCCACATCCCAGATGCACAGGGACAGGCTATGGAAGACTCGAGACTGGTTTAGGCTTACCGATTCAGGTTTAGGGAACTCTTTTAGATGTAGGGATGTGGTTTGGGGAGTGCAGAGTTTGGGGAGGGGAGGGACCTTGGAATAGCCCAAATGTGAAAGCTGCCATTTTCTTCAGTGGAACTGTTGTGAGCAATGTTCTCTCTAAGCTGAGTTAGTGAGCTAGCTCACAATTTTTAGACTCCAGCTGACAGATTTTTGTCTTAGCGTAGGAAGGAGGGCTCCAGAACAACCTAATTTATGCAGTAGCCAAATTGCCCACTCACAACTTTAATAGCCAGTAGATCACAAAGTAGAATTTTTGCTCACAAGATTCCACAGCTTAGAGGGAACATCAGTTCTGAGTAGTCTGGATATCTGTTGGAATTCCTGATTGTTCCCCTGCCTATCTGTTTGGAAGCTAGCTACGTCTTCAGTTCCAACTGACCCCTGCCTTTCGCTGTGGCAGCATACCTCTCCAGCGGCCTTTTCCAAAGTCATACGAAGGGCTCAAAAAGGAAGGAAAAGCACTGGAGGACTAAAAGTGCAAGACTAAACTATTGAGCAGGAGAAAATGCTCCATTTTCGGGGATTGCTAGAGTCACACTTCCCATTCTGATCAATGTTACCCTCGGGGCTCTGGAGAAAAAGACCGATCTTGATGTTCCTTTTTTTTTTCCTTTCACAGATTTTTTGGAAGGGGAATTTGATATCTATTTCCAAGGATGTGCAACACCAAATGTATGTTTCGTTCCACTTCCAGATGAAGACTCATCCTCCGAGAAAATGAAAATCAACTTCACTAAACGAGAGTGCACTGATGGAGACATGAATGGACACGTGAATGGAGACGTGAATGGAGATGTGAATGGAGACGTGAATGAAGACGTGAATGGAGACATGAATGTGCAGATAGGGGAGTCCAAATTCTCCACTTTTTGGGCTCCACCATTCCTTGATGAGGAAAAGGAAGTTGGGGAACAAGTGAACCGAACATAAAAAGTCTGGATCTCAGGACTCCTGGGTGGCCTTCTCTGTGGAGGGAGGCAGTGAGAGGGACAAAGGGGGGAGCAGACGATGAGGCTGAAGTCAGTGACAATCTGATGTCCAAGATAAATCCTCACTGTACCATAATCAGTATAAAGTGACATAACAAATGCAGCATATTCAGTGTGTGAGTATTTTGGCATGCCCGTAGCAGCTTCCTGCAAACAGGGGTCAGTTAATGTAAAGTAGCTGAGGCACCTTCTATGATGTATCCACGGGAGAGCTCTGATCAGCTCTAGGCATGATCAGCCTTAGGGGAATCAGGGAGGCACAGTAACGTGGGATACAACAGGTTTCCGGCAACCCAGACTCATTTGGTATATTGCTTTTTTGGGTACATTTTCATCCCACCCTTCTTCTAAGGAGCTCAAGGCACTGTTCATGCATCCCCCATCATCCCTTTATTCCTCATCACAACAACCCTCTGAGGTAGGTTACAATGAGAATGTCAGGTACGAGGTCAACCGGCCAGCTTGAGGACAGACTTGCCCCACCTGTGAAATCTCTCAATTTAGGGCAATAAATTGGCATGAGAGGGAAGGTTGAAGCCTCCTCAGACAACATGGTCCTCATCCAAATTCATGCAAACTGAATTCCCAGCAGGGAACACAGAACAGCATGTGGATTGCAAAGCAGGTGCGGTGGGGAGGGACGGAGAGGTGTACTACACTACCAAGAGTTTTCAAGGGATGAGCCATGAAACGGTGCACATGCATGACTGAACCACCTTGAAGTACTTGCCTGTGATGTACGAACATGTCTTTATTTCACAGTCTGTCCTCTGAAATTGTGGGTGGTGTAGATTTACCAAGAGGTACTTAGGAGAGGCCTATAGCCCGGAATTTTGGGGGGTGCCGGGAGTGCTAATTTAAGAAACTACACACTTACAAACATGTCCTGACCCAAGCCAGCTCCTGTGTGTGTCCCCCACCCCCCACGTCAGCATCCGACTTCCCAGCTTGACACGGAGGAGGCAGACACCTCAGAATGGTGTCACAGGACACCACCAACAAGCTCAGGAAAGAGAGAAGGAGCCAGGCAGGCTCCCGCAACCCTGGGGCTGCCTCTTCACCAGCTTCACCCCTGGCCCTCCCTCCATGCAGACATAGTCTCTCTCTCTCGTACGAGGGGGTATCATTTCGCCTTGGAGAACAGGCTGAGTAACCACAGAGAGAGAGAAAGAGAGAGAGAGAGAGAGAGAGAGAGGGGGGAGAGAGAGAGAGAGAGAGAGGGGGGGGGTCCTGGGAAGTGCCCTGCCTTCCTTTAAAAAGCCTCGGAGGCTGGTGGGGAAGGGGGTAGTCAGAACTGCAGCAAGCTGATGTGCAGGGCTCTGTGAGCAAGACTCAGTGCTCTGAGCAAGCCCCGGGGGCCGAAGGAACCGGCTGTGGCTGGGACTGCACCATTCTCTGGGAGATCTCCAGGCCCACACTGAAGCTCATGCAGGCTAGGGAGGGATGGGGAGGAGAGAGGCAGGACGGGGAGGGAGGCGACAGGGCACATTGGTGAGGAGGGTGTTGCTCTCAAATCTCCCTTCTCCATGGCTATGGGCCTGACTAGGGATTCTAGATTCTGCACAAAAGATAACTCTGACACCTGGTAGGATGAAGATGAACTCCTCCCGCCTCTGCCAGTGTCTTGTAAAAAAGAAAAAAGCCGACAGAGAAGACTCCAACTCTGAATTGGAGGCAGCTGGATTAACTGGGTGGGTGGGGTTCAGATGTGCCCAGGGCTGATCAGTTCAGTGGTGTGTGAGGGGAAATGGGAGGGAGAATGGCATCACTGATGCTTCAGGTCTTGAAATTTCACTGGTGGTTATGGTTTTTACCAATGAGATCTGTGGAATTCCTTGAGCATTGCATTAGGCTGTGATGTCACTTCCAGGCTTTTGCCCAGAAATGACAACATGCTGTTAGTAACACCGAGGCTCTTCCTCTAGAAAGTTCTCAAGGGTTGCTGGGAATGGGTTGGCAGCTGTAGATGTACCATCACTAAGATGTTCCTGGGGCTGGGGCTCACAGTGGACATGAAGTTTAGCAAGCCGTTATCATTGTCCACATTTTCACAATTCAGGGTCTGGTTCCCAAAGACGTTGACAATGCCACATCAAGCATGTTTATCAATTTTTCTAAAAGCAAAAACTTTACGCAACACATTCCATATTTTTGCCCCAAAATTCTCCCTTCAAAAGTTGTATTAAGAGATATGATTGCCTTCAAATGTTGCTGATCCAAGGTAATAGAAAAGATATCTGTAATTCCCTGTCACAGTCAGCTCACTTATGCCAAAATGTTGCCTTAGTAACAAGTACTATGATCCATCCAATAATTGCTTCCAGAACTATACAGGCAATTCTAAGTTAGAGGGTGGGATCCTTCATTTGAAGATCCAGTGTTGCCATACTGACTGGTGCCAAGACATGCCACTCTTATGGAGGAAGATTAATCTTTTTGCCAAAATCTCCTCCATGTATGGAATGAGTTTCCTTTGCATTGAGCACATCCCTTTCTTGAGTGATTTGCTCTGTGTGGATTTTGAAATACCTGTAATGGATACAGTGTTTGCCCATTGGGCTACAAGCCTCTCAGGAACAGCACGTTTCTGAGTTGGTTCCCTTTAACAGAGACAGCAGAGGACACTCTGTATGATGTTTTCTACAGTATTTCCTTTATTTGAAAACTAGTCTGCTACCCGCGCCTCGCTATGGTATACATTCCGTAAATCCAGTTATAATACTGATGATGTGAAATTTGAAATGTGACATTTGTTGTAAGAATTCTAATGGAGAAGACTGTAGTGTAAGAAATGAATTGAGACGTACATACTTCTTTCCCCTCCACTGAAGGATGTCTCTCTAGACCACATTGGTGGTTCTGCCCTCAGGTGCTAGGATCACCTGGCTGCTTGATGAGCAAGAGAAGGCCACATAGAACTGTCCATTTAAGAAGTAGTCATCTGTTGTCAACTCCTGCCACCTTCCACAAAAGTGATGGCCTCTCTACTTGTGTTCCTGGATTGTTTTGCTCATATGGAGACTGTGTTCTTCTGAGCACCTTGGGATGATCTTGCTGGTACTTGGCCTGCACAGCTCAGTGCACTGCAGGAGTACTATGTGCAAATGTCTTTGCCGCATTCCTAAGTTGCCTCCTCCTTGTAGCATTGGTGTATCTGGCTTGACGTTTGCCAGGAGCTTTCCTGGGGGCAGTAAGAGGTGAGAGGTGTGAGGGGGCGTTGGTGTGAGGGAGTGGTGATGTGGTGGGCATTTCTTCAGGTTCATGAGGGAGGCACACATCAAAATGGCTCCTAGAAATGTTCTTCACGATCTCCCCATAAACATTCCTACCCTGGCCCTGCTCCTACACCTGACAGACACCGGCCTGTCTGGTGTTGGGGGGGATTGTATTTAAAGGCATCAGAGAAGCTGGGCCAGCAGCAGTCCTAAGGCAATCCTGCTGAGCAAACCTCCCTGGTAGCTGTAAGCATCCCACCTCCTCTCCTAAACCTGACAGGCAGCAGCCTGTCCAGTGTAGAACGGGGGGAGGGAGGAGTATTAGAAGTGACTGTGGATGCAGGGCTGGCAGGATCACTAAGGTGTTACTGCTGGGGCAGGCTCCCTCGTAGCTTTAAGCACCCTGCAACCACTACTGCACCTGACAGACAACTGCCTGTTAGGTTTAGGAGATGAGGGAGTGTGTTGGAAGCCATCAGAGAGCCTGGCCCAGTAGCAACGCTAAGGTGATCCTGCTGGGGCGGCGTCCCTGTTGGAATAAAGTACCCTGATCCTGTATGTAGGTAGCATGTTCCCCTCAGTTTTTCCAACAAAAAGGGGTTAAACCTGGAATTATATGAGCTAGTTTAACCGGAGTCATATACCATCTTCATATAACTTTTAAGTTTGCCTCTAGCTCATATACTGATTTGGACATCTTATTTTGAGCCTGCCAAATGTCTTCCCACTGATCTGTAATCACACAGTTTAAATCTGTAGCCCAAACTTTTTGGTAAGTTAACACTTCTAGTTTTTGACCTATCAACAGAATTTTATAAATGTTGGATATTAAACCACATTTTTGGTATGGTTTATATAATAGCTGTTCAATATTATTGAGAGGTTTTTGTATTGAAAATTGATACGCAGAATTTTCTATAACATGTCTAAACTGAAAATATTCATACCAATGAATATTTATTTTATATTTTCGTTCAAGGTCTTGTTTGGTCATAAGTTTTCCTTTATGAACACAATCAAAAATTCTGATGATATTTGTCTTTTTCCATTGGACAAATGCCTGCTGGGCCTGCCCCGGAGGGAACCAAGACTGACCCATGAAGCAAGTGAGTTGAGAAAAAGATGGAATGATTTTAGGTTTTACTTTGTACCATATTTTAAGTATGGATTTTAAATAGGGTGAGTCAACTTTAACAAAAGCCTGTGAAGCTTTATCTGACCGTAGCAATTCTTGAAACCTATGGCATTGACTTGAGTATGTTTCTATCCATGCCCAATCAAGACAGTCCTCTTGGTGGTATTGTTTAATACATGATGCTAAACTCACACCTCTATAATACAAGAGAAGATTAGGCGATGCCATCCCCCCTTGTTCCAGTGGTCTAGACATTGTAGACTTGTTTACTCTCGGATGTTTATTAGACCAAATAAATGCATCAAAGTCTTTCTGCCAAATCTTTATTTGGCGTTCTGCAACAAAGCATGAAATCGTTCTAAAGAGATATAAGCATTTTGGCAAAATAAAAGAACGAATTATACTGATTCGGTCCATCCAAGAAAACATTTTCGAGGACCATGAAGTCAACTGGGTTTTGGTCATTCTGTGGAGATCAGAAAAATTGGTTTGTATTATATCGGTGTCGCCAACCGGGATTTTGATGCCCAGGTATTATAAATAATGCTTTGCCCAATAAAAAGCAAAAAGAAGTTCGATGCTATGCTTTGTACGGGGGTTTAATTGAATAGGATAAATTAATGATTTTGTCTGATTTACAATAAGCCTTGCTACCAGGCCGAAACTATCTAGGGAGTGTTGTATAGCTACTAAAGATTGTAACGGAGAAGAAACATAAAGAATAACATCATCCGCATAGAGACTAAGCTTGAATTCCTTGTTGGAAACTGAAATACCAACAAAATTTGGGTCAGCCCTCAGTATATGAGCTAATGGCTCCATTGCTAAAATAAATAAAATTGAGGACAAGGGACACCCTTGACGAGTGCCTCTTTGCATTAGCAATTCTTTTGTAGCAGCACCATTAAACAAAATAGTTGCCTTTGGTGTATCATAAATTGCTTTGATGGCATTACTAAACATAGGGCCAAAATTCATAAATTTTAACGAGGCTTCTAAATATTTGAATTCCAGCGAGTTGAAGGCTTTATGGATGTCTAATGATAACAACAGGACATCCTGATGATGATTCCGTTTCCCAAAATGAATAAGATTTAGTGTCTTACAAATATTAGCCGAAATATCTCTTTCTGGAAGAAATCTGGCTTGATCAGAGTGGATATAGTCTCCAATTATTTGTTGCATATGCCTGGCCAACATAACTGTAAATAACTTATAATCATTATTCAATAATGATATAGGGCATAGGGATGCTGGATCTGTAGGCTCTTTTCCTTTCTTTGGTATTAAAATTACGTTCGCATTGCACCATTTCTGGGATTTTACTTGAAGAAAGTACCAAATTGCAGGCATTCAATAAAGGTGACCTAAGAATGGACATATAAGTTTTGAAATATTCAATGATAAATCCGTCAGGGCCAGGGGCTTTAGAGGTTTTAGATTTTTTGATTACAAATTCTAATTCATTTATAGTAAATGGCTTTTCTAGAGACTCACGATGTTCCTCTAATAGTGTAGGAAAGTCTGTTAAGCGTTGCAGAAATGGATCAACCTCCGCTTTCGGAGGATTGGTAGACATAGACAACTTTCCATAAAAGTTTTCTAGAATTTTTGCTATATCAGTATCTGCGTACTTGAGATCATTATTATGGTCTTTTAATGCAGTTATGTGCTTTTCATTCTGTTTTTGTTTGAGTTTCCATGATAAAAAATCTAAGTTTCTTTGATGACTTAGTTGTATTAGATTTAAAATTTGTGAAATTTGTCTTAAGAATTTCAGTTTCTTCAAGAAGTTCTAATTTTTTCCTGGCCGCTTGCAATTTTTTATACATTTTTATATTACAACTTTGTTTATGTTTACTTTCCAGGTGCTGGATTTCTTTTAATAAACCTTTCTTTGTTTTTTTCTTTTTCCTTCCTACAGTGCACTAGCAGTGCTATACATCTACCTCGAATAAACGCCTTAGAGGCCTCCCAAATAGTATGTGCCGATATTTCTGGAGTTGTGTTAAATCTAAAAAATTCCTCAAGTTCCTCCTGTAGTTGAGTCTTGGATACAGCATCATATAATAAAAAACTATTAAATTTCCAATTTGTCTTGTGTAAATTCTTATTAAAAATTGACAAGACACATTGCACTGGAGCATGATCCGACCATTTCGTTGTGCCTATATCTGAAGAAATTACATTATTAGATGAATCCGATGAAAGCAAAACATAATCTAATCTAGAATAAGTTTTAAACCGATTAAAATAAAATGTATAGTTTTGAAGGTTTCTGTGTTGTAATCTCCAAATATCTATAAGGCCAAAATTATTAATTAATTTTTTTAACAAATTATGAACCTCCTCTGCATCAATTTTTTTCTGTTGTGGCTTAACTTGGGTGGTTTTATCTAAAAAATTGTTTGTTAAATGATTCAGATCCCCACCAAGAATTACAGAACCATCAGCAAATTTATGCAATCTACACAAAGTATCAGTTAAAAATTGAATTTGATTGGAGTTAGGAGCATAAACAGATGCTAAAGTTAAAGAGGTTTGCTGTAGCTTGGCTTCAACAAACAGGAATCAGGGTCTCTTTCAATATCTGTAACAGTGATATTGAGATCTCTGGAAAAAAGTATAGCCACCCCCTGCAATTTCCATGTTCCGTGGGCCAAAATTTGAGTAGCAAACCACTTAGAGGGTAAAACTATAGAACCAGATTTAACATAAGTCTCCTGTAAAAAGACAATATTAACAAGCTGCTTAAACAAATCTGAAGCAATTCTTTTAGCTTTGATCTTATTATTAACTCCTCTGCAATTAAGAATAATTATTTTTCATTGTTTCATTATAGCTCTAAAAAAATTAAAAACAAAAAAAGGAACGTTTATCCAGAAAACTCACTGTCCTTATGAATGGTAGAGACCTTCAGCTTTTTGGAGAATAAGGATAAACAACTATAAACAACTATTAACACAATAGGTTTCAGAAATTCTACTTTGACCTGCACTGAAAAGGATCTGCAATTCCAAAGTTGTGCCAACCTATTAATATGTACCATAAAAACTGAACTGACAGATTTTCTTGCAATAAAACCCAAAGTCAATATTTTATAAACACTTACTTTTCTCATGTCCCTCCAGTTCCCCCACTCCATAAAGTTGTCAGGTGGTACCTCAGGAGCATCAAGATCAACTTGACAGGGCAGCTTCCAGGTCCTGAAGGAGGGCAAGGAGAAAGTGGGTGGGGGAAGGTGTTCTCTGCTTAGCTATTATGCCCTTCAGCCAGCTCTGCCTCAACCATCCAACTACAGTCTCCAGGCACTGGGTCAGAAAAGAGAGAACCTCTTCCTGTTGTTTATCCAACAGAAGGAAAAGCTGAGGATCATCAGCATATTGGTTGCAACCAATCCCAAACCTCCTGACGAGCTCTACTAGAGGGCGCATACAGATGTTAAACAACATCGGGGACAGGACTGATCCCGGGGGTATCCCACAGACCAAGAACCACACAGAACACCTCCCAAAGAACACCCTATGATTGCGTCCACCTCTGACTGGAGAAATGAGGTAAACCAAGAAAATCCAGTGCCACGAATCCCAAGGGATACCATGATTTAAGCTGTTCTTCTCCACAGCTTCAGTCAGCCAGATTCACTCTCATCTCTCTTCATGACTGACTTCTACTCTCTTCATTGTTGTTTTCAAATCTACAAGATGCCCGCAAACAATTGGAAATGCTAGAAGCTAATGCAATTCATAAAAATAACTTTAATTATTTTAAAAACAATACAACTAACACTTCTAAGAGATTAAAGTTTCTCTCCTGGAAACTAAAAAAGCGACAAGCAGAGCGTTTCGTAACAGGTCTCAAAGATAAACATAATCAGATGAAGCATTCAACTAAAGATATTCTTCAAATTTTAGAAGCTTTCTACAAACAACTCTATACGTCTACGAACCCCAACCACTCTCATATAAAGGAGTTTTTGAATTCCACAGAACATCTACAAAAATTATCACAAGAACATCGTGAGATCTTGGAGTCTCCTTTTTCAGCTTCAGAACTTGAGTTTGTAGTGAAATCCCTGAAATCTAACAAAGCACCTGGTCCTGATGGATTCACTACTGAATTTTACAAAGCATTTCTTCCAATTATAAGTTCAGCGTTATTAAATACCTGCAATTCCATCATGACAACTGGCCTTCTACCCGACTCTTGGAAGATGGCGAACGTAATCTTAATACCAAAAAAAGACAAGAACAATATTGACCCTGCTTCATTCCGTCCTATCTCCTTGTTAAACATAGACTATAAGATCTTCACTGGAATGATTGCGGCCAGACTCAAAAATATTATTGGTCTATACATAAATCCAGATCAATCAGGTTTTATCTCCTCAAGAGACATTTCTGATAATATAAGAAAGACTCTTAATATTATTCACTTCAGTAAGAACAATGTTCTTCAAAAGTCTTTACTTTTTTCAGTTGACATTCAAAAAGCCTTCGACTCATTGGAAGTTTCTTATTTGCAGTCTCTTCTTCAACATCTACAGTTTGGACCTCTCTTTTGCAAAACTATAGAAGCAATTTATAAAAACCCCAAGATGTGTATTTTAGCCAACGGCGCGACTTCTAACGTTATTTCTCTTCAACGGGGCACTCAACAAGGATGTCCACTGTCCCCTCTTCTTTTTATTTTAGCCATGGAACCCCTTGCTTGTGCACTATGAGCAAATTCCAATTTTAAAGGTATCATCATTCAAGACAAAGAATTTAAATTAAGTTTATTTGCAGACGATGTAATATTATATGTATCTTCTCCTAGCCAATCATTAAAAGCCATTACTTCTACTTTGGATACTTTTGGTCATATTGCAGGTCTTAAAATCAATTTTTCTAAATCTCTAATTTATCCGATTAACATTGCTTCTGATCTTAAAACAGAGATTTCTACCAAATACAAGTTCCAATGGGTGGATAAATTTCTACCATACTTAGGAGTTAAACTTCCTATCGTTTGGTCTGACATTATTAAGATCAACTATCAGGAAACTCATAAAGTAATAATGGCCAAATTAAACACTTGGAATACCAACTCATTCTCTTGGCTAGATCGTGTCTGTATTCTGCGCACTTTTGTTCTACCTAAATTCATGTATCTTTTTCGAACCATACCTATACACATTCCTAATAACCTGCTTAGAAAATGGCAGAAAGATATCAACAATTTTTTATGGAAGTTCAAAGCTCCCCGTGTAAGTTTTAACATTATAAAGAGGGCCAAACGTAATGGAGGTCTGGCGGTACCAGATCTTTCACTCTATCGTCAAGCAGCCTCCTTGGCAGCATTAGTCAGACAATACCACACAGAAACTACTCTGGACTGGAAATGGATTGAAGAAATAACTTCTAAAGGGCATTCTTTCCAGGAACTGTTATGGAAGTCTCAACGCACCACATTTAAACCGAATTCTTTTTCCCCTTTTTTACAGTCCACTCTTAAAATATGGCACAGCACCAAGAAAAAATTAATTACTCCCTTTTCTAAAGTTAGTACCTTTTGTGGTCAACCCTGGTTCCTACCGGCTAAGAATCCTTCACAATTCTCGACTTGGAAACATTCTGGAGTAACAAGAATAATTGATGTACTTCACAAAAACAAGATGCTCGACAAAACTGATCTTGAAAATAAATATAACTTCAATATAAACTGGTTTGAATATTTACAACGCCTTCATTTGTTGGATTCACCTAACTTTTCTTCAGCTCTATCATCACCTCTCACAATCTTCGAACAATTACTAACAAAAACATACAAAAAACAAGGCCTTATTTCCAAAATATATCAATTACTAATTAATCCTAAAGTCAATCTGAAATCAAGTTATCTTAAAGCATGGGAAAAAGATCTACAAACCAATCTTTCAGAACAATGGAACATAATCTGGAAAACGCAAAGTAAAATGTCTCGATCTTTGTACGTTTATGAAGCTAATATCAAAGTTTTAATGCGATGGTATCTTACACCAGTCAAACTAACACACATGATTCCTCAACTTTCTCCATTATGTTGGAAAAAATGTGGAGAAAAAGCTTCCTTTTTCCACAACTGGTGGTCATGCGTCCATATCAAAAATTTCTGGAACCTAGTCATTCAACAGATAGTCAAATTCACTGATTACCACTTACCTTTAGATCCTGCGCTGATACTCCTTAATCTTTGGCCTGATAATGGTCCTTCCGAATCTGAAAGAAAACTAATAAATTTGTTACTCACAGCTGCAAAGATTATGATAGCTAAACATTGGAAAGACAAAAACCCTCCAAAAATTCATCTTTGGTTATATAAAGTTTGGGATCTGTTTATGTTAGAGAATTTTAATATTCATTATACTGAAAACCAAATGGAATGCGAGTTAACAAATCCACTTGATATATGGTATCCTATTCTAGACAAAATCAATATTGCTAAGTTTGATTGGAACTCAATCAACAAGGTAAAACACAAACTTTTATTATTTAGTTAATTTTTCTTTATAATTAAACTTTTAATGGCACTATGAGCGCATTGGAATTCACACCCTCTTGTACATATGTAGAATGTTGACTGTTATTCTTGTAATCTTGTGCTTAAGGCCTTTCTTTATATTTTATCAGACATGTCTCAAGTTTATTGTTAAAAGCTTTAACTAACGTTCAGCTTCTCCTTCTGATGTTAACATTTATGTATTTAAATAAATAAAATAAAATCTTTGTTTCAAAAAAAAAACTATGATGTTTTGACTCACCACCTTGCCAATGTAGGTGTTACGTAGGTGTTCAAGGGACTGCCTTGAAATAGCCTCCTCGTGAAACTCACTAGAATGTGGAGTGCCACAGGGGGTAATCCTCTCACTAAAGTTATTCAACATCTACATGCCCCCCCCTTGCCCAGTTAGTCCTGAGGTATGGGCTGGGCTGTCATCAGTATACTGACGATACTCAGCTCTATCTGTTAATGGACAGCCATCAGTCCTCCATCCCTGGAAATCTAGCTGAGGCTTTGGGAGCTGTGGCTGGGTGGTTGCAGCAGTGCCAATTGAAGTTAAATCCATCAAAGATGGAAGTCCTGTACGTGGGTCGGGGGGTAGGGAGGTGAGCACCAGGCTTCCCACACTGGAAGGGGCACCTTTGGTACCAGCCCAGTCAGTGAAGAGCCTGGGAAGAATACTGAATGCCTCCTTGTCTATGGAGGCCCAGGTTGCTGCAGTCGCCAGATCTGGAGTCTTCCATCTTGGGCAGATCAGGCTACTGAAGCCCTCTCTCTCCTCGCAGGACCTAGCTACACTGACCCATGCAATGGTCACTTCCAGGCTTGATTACTGCAACTCACTCTATGCAGGCTTACCCCTGAAGCTGATCCGGAAATTACAGCTGGTGCAGAATGCAACAACACGCCTACTGACATCAGCGTCTGTGTGGGCATACATTTGGCATGTGCTTCGTCAGCTGCACTGGTTACCAGTTGAGTACCGGATCTGCTTCAAGGTGTCAGTAATAACCTTCAAAATCTTACACAGCCTGGGACCAACATACCTAAGGACCGCCTCTTCCCATATACGCCCCAAAGAGCACTACGCTCCGACAGTCAACATCTTCTGGTAATCCCTGGCCTAAAGGACATCCGCCTTGCCTCAACCTGGGCCAGGGCTTTCTCTGCTCTGGCTGCTACCTGGTGGAACATGCTCCTTTTTGAGATCATGGCTGCAACTACCGTTTTTATATGTTTCTTTTTTTTTAATGTTTCTAATCTGTTTTAAAAACAGTAGTTGACCCTGTTTACGGGATGGGTGGGGATGGGTGGGGATATAAAGGCGAAAATAAATAAATAAAAGAAGACTGCCATCATGAGGAATGTCTGAAAACAACCCATTTAAAGTGCAGTTTGAGGCAGAGTTATATTCTTCTAAGCCTACCGACTTCCCTTAGGATTGCACTGCAAATAAAACTACTATCACCTGGCTTTTGGTTTTGGATCGTGATATGCACCAACAAGGCTACCTACATTTTGGATGTCCTCTTCCAGCTATACACGTGGTCCTAAGGAAAGACAAAATTATGTGAGGCACAACACAATCTGGTTCAGACTCCTTATGTTTTTATGTCCACTATGGAGAAACAGGGCTAGTAAGAAAACAAGAAAATATGTTTTCTAAATATTCAGGGCATCCTGGAAATACAGTCCAGCTGTTTCCCGGAGCAACAAAATATTTGGTTTTGATTACAGACACTTTGCAGGCACATCCCGTACCTCACTGAGCCAGTCTTCCCTGTGCTGCCGTGGAGCTCCTGTCTTTGCCTTATAAATGCCACCTGTTGGTCCCACAGTGCAACATCAGCTGCCTTGGTGGATTCTGCTCTGATCTGAGTCCTCCCCGGCTCTTCCTCTCTTTTCCTTTTACCATGAAGGCACTTCTGAGCATCTGCCTCTTTTGGGGCCTCCTATCTCCGGGTGAGTGGGAAAACTCTTTTTATTGCCTCTGGGAAGTCAATAGGCCAGGATCCGTTCAAAATATTTTGTCACCTTAGGCAAGGTAGAATGTTAATACCATTCCCCTCAGTTTCTAACACCATGCATGGATTTGTGGGGGTAGGGGAGATGCTGAAAATTTATGTAAACGAAATTATTGTGGCACAGCTCCCTTGCTTTCCTCAGTAACTGATATAGCCAACATTTACACAGGGAAAGGAAAAGTAGGGCCATGTTCTGGAAGTGTTCACGTGGAACGGGGTACTGTCAGGAGAGTGGCTTTTTTGATTCTGTAATACCAGAACAATGTTTGAGTCCACTCCCACCTTAAAGATCAACAATATCAGTTTTTGTGATCTAATTTTCAGTTTATCAGATCAGAGGGAGCATTTTGACATGTTCAAATTACGCCTGATTTTCTTGGCGTTTGATCAGAAAACACTGAAAGCAGTTTGAGCATGTTTCTCCTGCACGTCTAGCCCTCTTTCTGCATTTTCACAGTTGTGGAGTCTGTTTTCTTCCGCATTTGCCTTGAGTTTGCCTTAAACTCAAGATTTTCAAGACATTATGCAATCGTCACTGGTGGCATCATAAGTGGTTTCACAGTACCCTTCCCCTTTATCTCCCCCCCCCACATGTTTATATTGATATATTGCTATAATGGATGGATTTTTTAAAAGATCAAAAATGAACACGCGCATAGGGGTGAAGAGAAAGAGTGCCTGGCTCCACTGACACACGTAATGCTGCTGGTGGGGGAGGGTGGTATTGGAGGGGTGGGTTGATGCCTGTTGCCCCCAGGCCTGCCTGTCTTTGCATGGGGAAGCCTAAAAAGGAGCACCTCCACCCCCAATATATTGATGAACTAGACCTGAAGTGTTCTGTTCCTCTCAAGCGCCACCAAGACTTTTGCATTTTAAAAAAAATTGCAGTAAAATATTGTAATATCAATATATCAGTGTAATGATAGGGTTAGCAGGTTCTCTATATTCCCAGCTTTTCTTCTGGAATGGATGACCATGAAGGGCCAGTCCCTAGCAGCAATTGCAGAAACTAGCATAAGGGTGCATTCAGATGGGCAGCTAATCCCACCATTATGCCAGCTCGAATTTGATCCCGATCTTTTTAATCCATCATCGCATAACCAGACATCCCCGGGGGGAATCGGCTTACCGCGCACTGCCTCCATTGTGGATTGTCTAGATGGCGTTTAAAAAAAACCTTTTTGCACATGGACATAGGCATCATAGTGCATCCTTGTTGAAGGAAGAGCACGGTGGGTTTTTTTCTTTAAAAAACACCCTTTTTGCACATGCGCATAGACATGACAGTACATCCTTGTTGATCCGTTCATGTGTAGAGATTTTTTAAAATGGCGCCCGCTTGGGATGGTCTGACATCAGACCACCCGATGGGAGAATTGCGCGCTGGTGGAACAATCAGACGGATGAAAGTCCGCAGTTGTCCCGCAGATAACCGAAAACCCCAGATTTAAAGTGGTACCTTTTAGGTACGGCTCCAAAGAGTGGCAAAGCGGGATGCCCACGGAAGAGGGACGTTTCCCAGATGTTTGTGTCTGGATAGTAACTTTAGATCCGTGAGGCAATCATGCAGATCTAAAGAGCCATCTGATCGGACTCTAAGAGAATCAGCCGCATGTTTCCCTGCCTTTGAAATTATCTAGGGTTAACTTTGCACATACATGGACATTTTTTAAAGCACAGTTTTTCCAAAGGTACTGTGTTATTCCTATGCAGTGTTACCCATGCCTGTGGAGATTTTCCTTTTAAACAGAAGAACATTATCCTGCCATTTAGACATGGGACTGGGGATTATCCAGAAGTACCTCTGCAAAGCGGTAGAGGGTTTTAAAACACATTTTAAAGGGTATTGTATGATCTCTATAGAACATTACCCATGCCCCTCAAAACAAAACAAAAAGTGGGAGGGCAGAGAATCCTAAGGAGGGTCACTTGAGAACATAGCATTGTCGAGGGTTCAGTGTGAGAGGGAAACCACCGCTAAGAATCAAGAAAGAACGGGCTATCCTGTTCCCTCTAGAAACTTCTTGCGAGGGTAATTCCTCTCACATTTCCATCGGCAGTGTGGCCACCATGGAATTCACCTTGGTTTGGAATCAGCCCAAGAGCACCTTTAAACTCTGCCCTCAAATGGAAAAAAAAATTCAGCGCAGGACAGAAAACTTGTACCACTGGAGTCTCTTAACTGGAAATGTTAGTACTATTTGTTGACTATTCTGTCACCTGCATACGTGCCACTGATATTTCACAACCACTACCACCCTCTCTCTGCAGGGTTTATTTCTGCACGGGAACCAAAGAGCTGTTTTACCTGTATGGGAGATGACTGCGCCAAACCAAGAGTTGAGAAATGTGAAGCTCACCAAGATTGCTGTGCTTCAGGATTGGTTGAAACTACACAACGTAAGTGACAAGAACTTTAACAAGAGACAGATTCATCACCTGGTCCCTTCAGTAAGAAAAAGATATTTCCTCAGGAGAAATGAGATATTTCTGAACTTTGACCTCCCCGCATGTTAATTCAGTCGGCCACTTCCAGTGCAGAGCTTTGGGAGATTTAGGGTCAGAGCACATGATACAGCAGTCCTGGGGTGGGTCCAAGTAAGCCATGAGGATTGTCAGACAGGTACTTGCAAGCTCCCCACTTGAAGCTGAATTCTCTGACACACACGGCATGATTCGGATCGGGATCATGACAGGCGGGGAGAGGGTGTTTATGCCTTTCCTTCCCCTGGCATTTTCCCAAACCAAAATAATTCTGGAGGAGCACCAGTTGCCTCCCCCTGAAATCTTAAGAGCCCCACAGCCCCTCAGGTAATTTACCCCAATGAGGCAAACATTGGCAGAAGCAGGCAGAAATTTCTGTTTGTTTGTTTTTTTGACATCTCTTTTTTTTTTTTAATAGGTTTATTTTTTGAAATTTCTATATATTACACAATATCTTTTGTCTCCTTACTTTACTTAACTCAATAAGTTCCCCCCTCCCTCCCTCTACCCGTTGTTTGTTGATCTTTTATTCACAGCCACGGGCACAAAGTCTGAATCTTCCACCGAATGTCCTGTCTTCCTTCCACTGTTATCCACTTTAGATAGGTCTTCCATCTCGCTTTAATTTCTTCGGCTTTATCCTCCCATGTGGTCTTCTGGCGCAATTTCTCAATGATGTCCGACTGCACAAAATCAAACAAATAAGTGTGCCAGGTATCTATTGTCCATTTGCTCTTATCTTTCCAGCCCAGAGCTATCACTGCCTTGCCTGCTAACACCATAGCTTTGAGTATAGCCTTATTGACTGCCTTATTTCCTAATATACCCATTAACGTTAGTTTAAAGTCTACATTCAATGAAATTCTACATATTTTCTTTATAATTTGTATTATTTTTGACCAAAAGACTCTCACCTCTGGACATTCCCACCACATATGAGAGAACCAACCCTTAAATTGTTTACAGTGCCAACACATAGAACTCGATCCCGGAAACATGTTTGCTAGCTGCGCTGGTGTTTTATACCACTTTGTGAAAAATTTATGTTCCAATTCATTAAATTTAATAATTTTGGTTTCTTCTATTCCCTTCATTATTCTATTTGCATTGTTTTCCGATATCTGGCCTTCCTTACACCATGTTTTCTGTAAATAAAGTATTGCCTTATCTTTATTGGATAACATTTTCTTGTAAATATATCCTGCTAATCCTTGTTTAAATTTTTGCATCCTATTATGTATTTCTTCAATTGGTTCTTCTGTCCAAATATTTCCTTTTTCATTAACTTCCTTAATCATTCTATAAAGGCCTGTAATTTTTAACCAATATTGCTTGCCTATCTCCTCGATTAATTCCTGTGCTGGTTTTAGAGTGCCTCCTCTAAATAAGTCTCTTAGCCTATAATATCCCTTTGATCTCAGGAGTTCGCACCATTTATTTTCTTCTGTTTCGTTATAGAGGGACTTTAGTGGTGCCTATTTTTAGGTTCTTTTAAACCATGAGGGCTGCCACTTGTTCCACACTGTTAGTGTTGAATACCTAGGTCCCTTAACTTGTATAAGATCTTTATTTGTCATTTTGGAGAATACCCCAATACTCCCTATGTTATTATTGATTTCGTTCTCAAAACTCACCCATTTTAGTCCCTCTCCATCGCCTATCTCCAGTATCGATTTTATTTGGAAGGCTTCGTAATAGCTAATCAGGTCAGGGACTCCCCATCCCAACTCTGATCTGTGGCTATAAATTATCTTTCTCTGTATTCTGCATTTTTTACTACCGAAAATCCATTCCTTAATCACTCTGTTCCATTGGTCTAGTTTTTTGGTATACATTCCTAGAGGTATTGTCTGAAAGAGGTATATTAATCTTGGCAGCCAAAACATTTTAACACTTTTTATTCTAGTAGATATATTCATTATTTTATTTTTCCACTTTTTCATATCTTTTTCTATTTTCTTCCAGACCTTGTTATAATTGTTCTCTGCTATTTTATCGATATTCTTCTGTAGTACAATGCCTAAATATCTGAATTTTTTGGTGCCCATTCCAATATTAGTAATCCCATGTATTTGTTCCCTTTCCTCTTTAGTCACATTAAGGTACATAATTTCTGATTTAGCCATGTTCACCTTCAGTCCTGAACATTTTTCGAAGTCCTCTAATATAACTTTTATTTCTTTTACTGCCTCTTTGGGGTTTGTCATAGCGATTATAATGTCGTCGGCAAATAAATTGATTTTCATTTCTTCCTTCTTTACCCTGTATCCTTCCACCCTTGCAGAATTTCTTATTCTTTCAGCTAGCTGTTCTATTGCTAGTATAAATAGGAGGGGGCGAGAGCGGGCATCCTTGCCGGACTCCTCTTTGAATCTTGAGGGGTTGTGAGTGTTCTTCATTAACTCTCACCACTGCTGTCCCTTCTCTGTACATTTCTTGGATCGCTTTTATATATGGCTCCCCCATCTCGTATTTAGTCATTACCTGCCACAGAAAATCCTGGGAGAGTGTATCGAATGGTTTGTAGACATCTAATTTCAAGAGGCCTAACTTTTTTTTGTGGCCATGTTGTAATACATTTATAATATTCCTTATGGGGTGGGCTATATTCCTGTCTTTTACAAATCCATATTGGTCCTCCTTTATTATGCTAGGTATGATCTTCTTTAATCTATTTGCCAGTATTTTTGCAAAGATTTTATAATCCTGATTTAGTAAACTAATAGGTCTATATGAGCCCACTTCCTCTGGGTCTTTATGTGGTTTAGGGATTACCACTATTTCTGATTGCCTCCACGAATCTGGGGCTTTTTCCCCTTTCAATATTCCATTAAATACCTCTTGGAGCTCTGGGGCCAATATGTCTACTATCTCCTTATAGAATTCACTTGTGAAACCGTCTAGGCCTGGGGATTTGCCCTTTTTCAATTCTTTAATTACCACCTTTATCTCCTGTAGTGTTATTTCCTCCCTTAACATAATTTTATCATTTTCTTTGAGTGTTGTTCTTATATCTTCCTCATATATGACTATGTCCTTTTTTTTATACAGCTCTTTATAAAAGGTCTCGAAGGCTTTTACTATATCTTTTGAGTTGCCAGTTCTTTGGCCATTCACTTTTATATTTTCTATCTTTTGCCTTACCTTCCTGTTTTTCAAATAGTTAGCTAACCTTCTGGCCGAATTAATACTATTTCTATGGAAGTAATTTCTTACCATTGCTTCTCTCTTCCATAATGTAACTGAGTCCAACTCATCTAATTGTTTTTTAATTGTTGTTATCTGACTCTGTACTTTTAAATCATGATTGTTGATTTGTTCCTTTTGCAACCTCTCCAGTTCCTGAATTTTAGATTGTCTTTTTAGATAGCGTTCTCTTTTGATGTACTTTTCCTTATTTATGCAGTGTCCCCTTATCACCGCCTTCGCGGCATCCCACAGGGTATTAGTTGGGACAGTCCCTCTATTCTCCTCAAAATATAATCTTATCTGCTCCATCATATAGCTCCTTTCTTCCTCTTTAGCCATTATTAAATTATTGTACCTCCAAGTTCTATTTTTTTGTTTTTGATTGCCTTCTATTTCTATAGTGATTGGTGCATGATCCGATATCCAAATTGGGTGCGTTGTAATTTTTTTTATAGTCAGGTTGCTGCTTTTTTCTACAATTATGTAATCTATGCATGATGGGGTTTTGTGCCGGCTGGATACATGGGTGGGTTTTGGCTGCTGTCCTATCGATTCATGTGCTTCCCTCAAGCCCCAATCTCCTATTTTAATTGCCTTATTTTTAGTCAGATCCATGTTCAAATCTCCTGTCATAATTAATTCTCCCTCTGCGAATTGCTTAGTTTTTTTAACTAGCCTGGCTAAAAATTTCTTTTGTCCTTTATTGGGTGCATATATATTTACCAATGTAAATTTCTTCCCCTCTAATCTGAATTTAGCCATCACATATCTCCCTTCCCTGTCTGTCTTTCTTTCTAGTACCTCTACTCTAAGTTTCTTATTATTGCCACTCCTCTGGCCTTGGTGTGGCTCCTAGCTTCCGCTAACATCATCCAGGTCGAGTCTTTTAGCAAAGGCTTGTTGTCATTTCTTTTCTTATGTGTTTCCTGTAAACACAGAACATCAGTTTTTTGCTCTCTTGCCAACTTGGCTATCCTATATCATTTAATTTCTGATGTTAAACCATTGACATTCAGTGATAATTTTTTTATTGTTTTATCCATATCCCACATCAATTAAGGCTTTGACATCTCGTGGCTCTGAAAAATTTGAATGGTTAGTTAGTTTACCCTTCCCCTTCCCTCCCCCCCCCATGGTTGAGAGTAAAGGTGGAAAGAAAATCTCTTCCCCTCTCTCCACTGCATGGGGTGCACGCATCCCCCTCCTCCTCCTTCTTGATACTGTAAAAAATGATAATACTATTAATAGTCATTAGCTCAATCAATAAAGGTATACTTCCCTTAATTGGTTATCGGGAGCTGGTCCTGAGGCGTTTCCCTCCTCTCTCTGAAGTTCCTTCGTCGCCATCTTCAGGAACCCCCGATTCCGCTTCCATTTCTTGCTCTCCCATATCGTCTGTGTTGATACCTAATTGTTTAAGTAGTTCCTTTGCCTCTGTAGTGTTCCTTGCCATCAGTCGCTTTCCTTCCCGAAATATAATTATCGAGGATGGATAGCCCCATGAAAATTTCACGTTATTTGCATAAAGCTTTTGGGCAAAGGGGCGCATGAGGTTTTTTTTCCTTAAGGTCTCTTGACAAAAGTCTTGTCTCACCCAGACTTTTCTTCCTCTAAAAGTCAGGTCTTTCCTCTTCTTTAGTGCTGTATATATTTGCTGTTGAATTTTCTCTCTGGCAAATTTAATTATTACATCTCTAGGGGCCCCGCCCCTCCCATTCCTTTGTAGTCGATGCACTCTCTCAACATCCTCTGTTTTTATTCCTACTTCGTTTGTCTGCATCCACTGTATCAACGATTCCTCCAATTTATTTACGGAAATTTCTTCAGATATCCCTGATAAAATAAGGTTAGCTCTCCTGTTTCTGTCTGACAAGTCATTTATTTGGCAGTTCAGAGCGGTTATTTTTTGCTCATTAGCTTCAGCAAGCTCTTTGGCTGTTGTAGCTGTCTGCTTTATAGAAGCTATTTCTGTGCCTATTTTGCTAATTTCTCCACGTAGTGAGATTAACACACTACTGATTTTTTTCTTGAAAGGCAAGGACTGTATTTTGGAGTCCTGAAATTTGTTCAAATAGGTCCTTAATTGTCTTTGCCATATCTGGTTCAAAGCTTTGGGAGCGGCCTTAAGAATCTCAAGGCTTTCCTTTCTAGCACAACAGTAAATTAGTTTCTTACCACTCTGAAGTTGTTCTAGCCAGCTGCTTCCTGGTTATCAGCCTCTTATCTGGGTTTGCGTAGTATTTACAAACTTTGAGCTATACATTCTTTAGTTCGAAGGAGGAGCTCGGAGGAAACACAGCCAGCTTGGTTTAACGCATGTGTGCAACCCCCTCGTTTTTTTGACATCTCAACACCTCTGTTCCTTTAATCCTGGGCAGTGTTGGAGACTGTCCCAGTCCACTCCAGGACTTAATAATGCCAATACAGAAACAATTACTTCGGTTGAATCTGCATTTGCATTTTTAAATCAGTTCCGTGCTGTTGTGACGCCGTCAAGCATAGAGAAAGTCAGCGTCACAGCAGGGCGAAGCTGATTTTAAAATGCAAATACAGCACGAAACTGATTTTAAAATGCAAATGCAGATTCGACTGAAGTCTCTTTCCCTGCACTTTCACACATAGGGGGGAAACGGACTTATTTAAATGTACTTCTGTTTGAAACAATGCTGCCTCCTTATTCTGATGCCTACCATTAAGGACACGACACTCTTCTCCCCTGTTACTCTTACTGGCTGGTCTCGTCTTGTATCCCCAGATATTTCAGGATAAAAGAACTCTTTACCTAGAAGCTTCACACACTTCTTGTTTGGCTCTTTGGGGAATATCAGATACATTTTCTCTCTGTGCCATCCTAGCCTTAAAAGAGTAAGTCAGACAGAATGACTATGTGATATCTCTTTGTGACCTCTGTGTCTGCCTTGAGCTGAAGCACAGAGAAAAATGGAACCTTGAAGAGGAGATCATACAGGAACTGGGGTGGTGGGGGGGTGTCAGATGTTCCTAGGGTTGCCCCCAGTTGCCGGCTTCTAGTGGGAAATAATCTGTTGCAGACCGGTTTGATGGTGGGAGAGGAAAATGAGAGGGGAATGGCATCTCTGATTCCTCAAGACTAGAAACTCCCCTGAGGGCTATGGTTTGTACCACTGAGATCTGTGAGATCCCTTGGGCATTGCAGTGCCCTGTGGTGATACCTCTAGGCTTCTGACCAGAAATGATGGCATCAAGGGTTTCTGGCAAAGGCAATGGTCTGGCAGCCACAGATGTAAGTGTAGGAGAGAATGTCCATGGGTCGTGGTTGGAACAGAAATGGAATTCTACTAGTGTTCACCATTGAATAGATTTCCACAGTTCAGTCCTCAAAGATGTTGACAACACAGCACTGAATGTGTTAATGATTTTGTTTCTAAAAGTGACTACACTAAGCAATGCATGAAACATTTTTACCCCCAGATTCTGCCTTCAAAAGTCAATTTAAGAGAAAAGAATTCCTTGAATTGTTGCCGTTCTAAGATAATAGAAAGTATATCTGCAATTCCCTTTCACAGTTAACTCACTGATGCCGAAATTCGATGTGCCATTCATGCAATGTGCTTCAGCCCATATCTGCATGACCAACAACGTAAGCATTACTACATCAGATGGTGGGAGCATTCGTAGGGATGTCCAGTGCTGCTACACTGACAAGTGCAACAACATGACCGTTTCATGTAAGTGCCTTTCCTTTATATGGAATGGTGGCCATTCATGATTAAATGGGAAATGAAGGTCTGTCCTTGTTGCTAGGAGATAGGAACTCCTTCACTCTCGGGACTGGTTGGGCCAACCCCCACTTAAGTACAGTCTCTAGTCCTGAAACAGAGATGTCTGTTTTCATTTTGAAATCACACAGAAGGCAGTATAGTTTAGGGCAGCAGACATGATTCTTCTTTCCTCCAGTTAATCTCCCCGACAACCCTGTCAGGGAGTCTGGGCAGAGAGAGTGAGTTACCAGAAGAGGAGTCCCCAAACCTTTCGAGCCTCTGAGCACCTTGGGCATTTTTAAACGGGGTAGTGGGGGTAACCAAAAAATGGCTGCTGCGGGAAGTAGGGCCACACTCCCAGGAGGAAGCCCAAGTGCAGAGGAGAAGAGAGGGAATTAAAGATACACTCGGAGATGGAGGGGGAGAGAAGAAGACAAACACGGTGGTTGCAGCTGCAGGTGAAACAATGTGATCTTAATCAGCATAGGCAACCAGATCTTCAGGGCCATCTCGGAAGCCCTGCTGGGCAATAGTCCTGTCTGGCCCCATGAGCGTCACCAGCCTCTATGTGGGAGTGGGGGATCCCCTAATTTCATGGACTCCTGCCTGCCACCGGCCAGCTGGCTGGAGGGGAAATCCTGCCCCCAACAACCATGACCCCAACATGGTGACATCTCACAGAAGTGACTAGCACTGCAGGGATGCTGCACACAGCATCGTTCACCCACTCCCACACCTGGAAAACTCCCTCCCATCCCCTGCCCCAGTGTGATGCTCATGGCTGCTACAACAGCAGCCAATACCTGCCTGTATGCCCATCCAGTGTTCCATAAAAGTAGGTGGCGCATAGGGTTCCCAAGTCTTAGGCCCCACCTACTTTTATAAAACACTTGACGGGCATACAGGCTGTTGTTCTGGCAGCCATGGGCACCATAGTGGGGACCCCTGAACTCGGTCTTTCATGGTCAAGCGAGAATTTCGGTCTGGATGGCCCTCTTCCTAATCAAGGGCTGGTACTAAACCCGTGCTCTGGATTATTGCAATTGTTCTTCTACAGCCTCACCCTCTGTTTTGGTTACTTCCACTCTGGTTTTGTATTCAAATTCATTCAGGGTGGGATGGAACTATGAGCTAATTGGTTTAATTGTTGCAGTGCCCAAGCGTGAGGAATATCCCCCCAATGGGATGGAATGCCCAGCCTGCTTTACCTTTGATTCAGAGGAATGCCCGGAAGGGAGACCATCAATTGCACCGGCGGGGAGACCAAATGCTTTGAGGCAGGTTTTAACGTCTCCATAGGTGAGCTGACTTGCCTCTGTATGTTGCAAAGACCTGATGGGTGCATGTGAGTCTTTTCGTGTGAGAAAGAACAGCTTTGCCTGTGTCATAGTGTTAACCTGATTGCTCTTATTAATTAATAAAATTATGGGGAGTATTAGCTCTTATCAATAAGCAATCAGTTGCGGGATGCAACACCAATTTGTACAGAAAGTTCACGCCCTTCCAGAACTATCAGAAACAGACACAGAGACTTTATAAGGTTGAAATTAAAGTCTTTTACTACATTCTTCTTCACACACAAACAATACACAAACACACACATAATTACTCAAGTCTAGGAAATAAAGAG
>JAPDNY010000490.1:0-36248 GCA_029375565.1 Gekko gecko
ATGTGATACCTGAAAAATACCAACAAGATATTTTTCGGGTATTCAGCCATAGCCGAATGCACACCCCTAGTTACTGCAGTGTGGGAATGTTACACAAAAACCCTCTTGTGGTGAAACTAGGAACTGTTTATCAATAGTTACAGGATTCTCTAGAATAAGATCCAGAGCAGGAAAGCCTGTAATTCTACCATAGGATTATATACTAGTAGTTAGCCGACTGTGACCTTGTGCCTATTTGCCTTAGGTCTAGCATGTAAGGGGCCTGGTTCTAATCTGTCAAACATAGTGTGGGTCTGCCAGCAGTCTCACTCTCAGCTCTGCTCCTGTGAATGGGGTGTTCTGTCTCCAGGAACAGGCATGCCTTCTTGGTAGCCCTCTTCCAGACACACTCTAGTTTGTCAAGCATCCTCAAGTGCCTTGCCTAGAACTGGAGAAGGGACTCTGTATGTGGCCTAATTGCTGCAGAAATACAGTGGAACTATTATTTTCTGGTGATCTGGACACTCTGCTTCTGTAATGCAGCTCAAGACCGCATTTGCCTTTTTAGCAGCTGCACTGCACCATTGGCTCATGTTCAGCCCATGCCCAAGGAATATACTTGGATTCTTGTCATGTGTTCTGCTGCCAAGCCTGGGCAGAAGTCCCATCCTATACCTGTGCCTTTATTATTTTTTGTGTGTACATAAATGTAATACTTTACACTTTTCCCTGTTGAATTGCATTTTGTTGGTTTTTACCAATAAAATATTAGTCATTTTAGGAATGGCATCTGAGATTTATTACTTGCAGTTGATTACCCTGGCAATGAAATCACAGATTCACAGTAGAAGTCTGCATACGTGCATCACTTTAAATCAGTTACAAAAGCAACATTCCTTTAATATATTAAGTACCTTCCAGCCTATTGTCTTTATATCAATAAATACAGCTACTTGGTAGGACAAAACCCCCAATATGGTGTCTGCGGGTGCCATCCCAAACACCAATACTTTGCCTGCTGCCCACTTGCTTCTTGAGACTTGGGAACAAAATTCAGAGTTGTGAACAGAACAGGAAAACAACAAGGAGCTTCAGGTTGCTTTCTACTAGCTGACGAGCTAGTGCAGTGCTGAACTCATCCCAGGTAGGCAGGGTTGCTAACTCAGTTTGGGATTTTTCCTGGAGATCTGGGAACAATGCCTGAGAGAGAGAGAGGGAGCTCAGTAGGGACGCAATGCTATAGGGTGCCAGGGCTCTTTTGTAGCAGGAACTCCTTTGCATATTAGGCCACACACCTGTAACGTAGCCAATCCTCCAAGAGCTTACAGAGCTCTTCTTATGGGGGCTACTGTAAGCTCTTGGAGGATTGGCTACATTAGGGGTGGGTCACCTAATATGCAAAGGAGCTCCTGCTACAAAAAGAGTCCTGAAAGCTGCCATTTCCTCCAGGGAAACTGATTTACACAGTCTTGGGAAATCAGTTGTCATTTCAAGAACGCCAGGCCCCACAGCACATTTCCGCTCAGTGGACAACTGGCAAAGACACAGAAGCAAGGCTAGAAAAAGATGTGTCATGACTACTTTCCTCAGCACTTTAACGCAGGGGTGCTGAAAAATGAAAATTCAATGACATAACCTCAGAGTCTTCTTTAAGTCAACATAAATGTTTTGGGGAGTTGGACTGCAATAAATAATTTCCCCTTCTATACATGCTGCGATGCAATGGGCTAGTATGGATAGAGCAGTCAAGAGCAGGCGGAGCCAAAATAATTCTGGTTTCATCCCCTTCCTTTGCAGATACTATAAAAAATTATTAAGCTGGATGACCACACTTCTTATATCATGGGGGTGTGGCCTAATATGCTAATGAGCTGTGCTGTCAGGGATGTGGCCTAATATGCTAAGAGTTTCTGCTGTTGGGTGTGGCCTATTATGCTAATGAGTTCCTGCTGGGTTTTTTCTACAAAAAAAGCCCTGAGTAACACCAAACAAGAAGGCCTTTGGCCTCAAGTGGAACTCAAGGCATTCCCTCACCATGGGGCAATTCATTATATACAACCAGCCAGGGCTTGCCTTTCCTTTTCTTTTTTGAAAAAGAGGTGCTGGAACTCTCAAGAGGGAAATGAAGTTTTCAATCTGTATACTGAAAACTCATGAACTTTTAAATATTTTAAAAAGAATTTTGTCAAAGAGGTTACGGAACTCTGTTCCGGCACGACCCCCCAGGAAAAAATCCCCAGGCCAGAGAAAGGCTCGACGGTTCGAAAACTCCTTTGCTTTCGGGAGAAAATATTCTTCTGAAATTCGGCTGACGAAATAATTACAAGGATGCGCAGAGTACTTTTATTCTACCACGAATGGTGCAATCTTATTCAAGTTTAATCAGAAACACCTCCTGTTGTATTCAGTAGGAGTCTCTCTCAAACCAATGTGTACAGAATTACAGTCTGAAAAGAGGTTTAGTTTTCTTGGGGGGGGCAGGAGAGAAAGCTCTAATTTCCCCCATATTTGGCTTTCCCTTTCTCAGTTTCTCATGGCCAAGGGAATGGCTGAAGGGCCATATCCCCCCACACTGAGAGAAAGTTGTTACTGCGGCAACATTTCAGCATGAGACACATCACGTACCTGGATCCCTCGTCTCGTGGCTTTCCCCCCTGTCTAATAGCGGGAAATGGCTGCCTCCTTCCGGGTGTGTGAATGGGAAGGGTGAAATGCCTTCAAACCAGCAGGTGTTTTTTTAAAAAACAGTCTGTATTCATTCTATAGTATAGGCCTGGAGGGCAGGAAATGAAGACTCCATTGCATTGCACAGGGGAAGAATGGAGTCTTTGAAGAGGCGAGTATCCTAGGTCATTCAGGTTCTGTTGTCCTGAGAGTTCACCCTCTGAAAGAGTCCCCAATCGGTCGGTTTTTCTTCTCCTTAGCAAGAGAGGGAGACTGATAGCCTTCGTCAGTGGATTATTATGGAACTATTGACCAATCAGAGGCTTGGAGGGAACCAGAAGGACGGCTCCTCGGTCCAACAAACTAGCATCCTGGTGTGGATGGGCCTGGATTAATGGGGAAGAAAATCCCTCTCCAGGGAGGCGACTGGCCTGCTTGCAAGTGCCGAGTTAGACAGAGGCAAGACAGAGACCGATTGAGCTTCATAGGGTTGCCAACTCTGGGTTAGGAAACTCCTGGAGATTTGGGGGTGGAGCCTAGAGAGGGCGGGGTTTAGAGAGGGTAGGGAGTATAATGCCTTTCCTCCAGGGGAACTGATCTCTGTAGTCTGAAGATCACTTGTAATTCCAGGAGATCTCCAGGCCGCACCTGGAGACTGGCAACCCCACTGGACTGCCGAGCTGCCACCACCTGGACTGTCTGCCAAGGACAGTGCAGGAGGGCCTGGGGGGGGGCACCGCTGTCCCAGCCTCCAATACTGTAATGATCACCCTCCTTCTTTTGCTACGATTAATGCTTCAATTTCTCACAGGAGCTGATGGATTAGACACTTGCTCTGTGTGTGTACACATGTGCACATGTAGTGGGGGGGCAAGCTGTGGCAATTCCATGGGGGTGTGCAATTCAGCAATCTGGCACCTAGACTAAATGCTTTCATCACGGAGATGGAAAACATGTCTGCAGAAGCCACGCAACCGGTTCCTGAAAATGTACAACGTGACATGGATAAAACAGGACATTCTCTTGTGCCTTAACTACAAGGGGATAAAAGTTAAGAATACAGTGGATAATACAGCAAACGGGGGGGTCATCTTCCATCATTTTTGCTTGGGTGCTCCACGATGCTGGTATAGTTCCTTTTCAGTGGCTGTTGAACTGGGGGTTCACGACGGTGGTCGTGGCCCTCTGGAAGAGAGGATTGTCAGCCTGCCAACAAAACATCACACAAGGGCCCGCCGTTAGTATAACCCTTCCAGATCATATCCAGAGCTACAGAATTACAACATCTGACACCTTTCTTAGCCTCTACAGCTGTCATGCAACAAAGCCTATATTCTCAGCCGTTAGAGCTGTTGTGAATGGTTACTGGGCTCATCTTGAATATTTTTGAGTTTTGAATGGAAATATCATCTCCTGCCTTTTAACTGTGTGCATAACCATCCCCGCCTCCCCCCCGGCCACGCCACCTGAGGCATATATCAATCTGCTGACTGAGCTGTCACTTCCTGCATCTGATGAAGTAGGATCTAAGCCACAAAATCAATACATCTGTGTCAGTAAACCAAGGTGCCACGAGACCTCTGTTTGTTTCTGCTGCAACAGAAACTGCAGAGCTACCCCACTTGAATTGTTTTGTCCCGGTTTATTGTGCAACACCCTGACCTGGATGGCTCAGTCTAGCCTGATCCCATCAGATTTCTGAAGCTTACCAGGGTGCTGTATATTAACCAAGGACTGCACATGCGGTCAGGGTTCGCACATGGCCATGCAAATAGGTGTAGCTTCGCATCCTCGAACAATGCAAAGCGCGGATCCTATAATGGACCAATGAGAAGACTCGGATCCAGAAAGGGACCTATGGTGTATGGATGCACAATAGTAGACCTATCACAGGAGTGGGGTGTGGTTTTGTTGAGGGATTTAAGCCGGGGTGATTTCCCACTAAAGCTGCCTCGGGGTTGCGCCGCCATTTGCCCCGATACTATTAGTCAATTTCACACCCGAAGCCGCGGGGCTGCATTTTGACCCGCGGCTTCGCCTGATTTCCCCGCAGTTTCGTAGTCCTCAAAAAACAGGATTACGAAATTCCGGGGAAATCGGGCGAAGCCGCGGGTCAAAATGCAGCCCCGCGGCTTCGGGTGTGAAATTGACTAATAGTATCGGGGCAAACGGCAGCGCAACCCCGAGGCAGCTTTAGTGGGAAATCACCCCCGGTCTTTGGGCCGGCTATTTTGTCTTTTAGTTCATGTCTTCTAATAAACTCTATGAGCTGATTCACTACAACGCGTCTCGAACCCAGTACATTATACAGGGTCAGCCCAAGTTACAACTTGGATGGGAGACCCGCAAGGTCGCTCAGGGTCACTGCACAGAGGCAGGCCATGGCAAACCACCTCTGAACGTCTCTTGCCTTGAAAGCCCTGCAGGGTCGCCCACAAATGGCCCGTGAATGTACAGTGCGTTCCACCACTCGTTAGGCAACCTCCGTCCCTGTGGCTAAAACAGGTGACGCGATTAGGCCTTGGGTAGGACACCCTTCTAGCTATATGGCCCAAAGTTACATGTCTCCACAAGCAGCAGGGGAGTAACCTAGCCATAACGCTCCTGGCATCATATAAATGGAGGTCATCAGTTGTCTGGGCACTTCCAACATCTTTGACCCATTCCGCATCTAGCGCTCGCTCCGCTGTTTTACCAAACCCACACTGGAACAGAAATTCCCCTCTACATTGCATGCCACTTTCACTGTTGTTGATTGTCGGATTTTATTACAGCCTCTACAATCGCATGCCGGTTTCACTTCCTTGGATATCTCGGTTTTCTGGTACCATCTGCACAGATAGATGGCTGTTTTATGGCTGTTCAGGGGTGATTCTGCAGTTATCTGAATGTGGTTTTGAGCTGCATCTTTTTCTGTCCCAGTGTGGGTTTGGTAAAACAACGGAGCGAATGCTGGTTGCAGAGTGGGCCTTTGACTAAGTGCCTTAGTAGTAGCTACATCACGGGTGGAAAGTGCATTACCATCCACATGCGTCAGTGTGGATCCGGCAGTGCAGTCCTCTCCAGAGTTATTTGGTCCACTGAAATCTGTGTAGGATCGCCCTTCATTTCCCATGTCTGTGTGGTGGTGATTAGACCGACCGGCGCTAGGCAAGTTGCGTGACCTCTGTCCACAGAAATCCATCTAAGAGGCCAAAGCCATGAGCTTTTCACCGCCCCCTCCCCTCTGCCACCATCTCAGCATCTCCGGACTGGGGAGAGAAGGAAAGCTGCTGTCTCCCGACCATCGGCTTGAGCACACAGCTTCGGCCACTAAAACCCACCAGACGAGGCAAAATGCCTTTTGTTCAACTCATGGTTTCCTCCAGCAATATCCTGCACACTCTAGGCCGGCAGAAGTCATGCCGGAGCTGGCTCCGACTTCTCTGGCCTAATCATTTGGAAGAGCCAGGAAGAAATGCACGGGCAGGTCCTTCCCCACACCACGAGCCCTCTTACTTCGTTCCACTTGGCCCTGGACTTTTCCTTCTCAAACCGGCGATATTCCCGGCGGTCAATCAGCTCCGTCACAAACCGCCAGATAATGAGGAGGAGGAGCCCGATGAGAGCCACGCCGGCAATGATGCCGCCCACGATGGCCGCAATATTCGGGGGCTCTGGACACTCTGAGGACAGGAGGAGAACAGAAGACCTGGGTTATCTGACTGAGGAATGGAAACCGTGTGTGTGTGTTCGTGTGTGTGCGTCATAAGAAAAACAGGTTGCTTACCTGTAACTGATGATCTTCGAGTGGTCATCTGTGCAGTACCACACATGGGTTGGGCGCCTGCGCACGACCTCGATCGGAGAAACTTCTAGAGCTTTACCTCAGAAGAGCTTTTGGCGGGCTCTCCTCCCGCCCTGGGGGAGGAGACAAGCACTGCGCATGCCCAGAGCGGGAGAGAGAGCCGCCTCCCACTCAGTTCCTTCGACCGCCACTGTCAAGGCCAAAGAATCCAAAACAGGACATCTGGAGATGCCAGCAGCGGGGAAGGCTGGGTGGGATTGTGGTACTGCACAGATGACCACTCGAAGATCATCAGTTACAGGTAAGCAACCTGTTTATCTTCGTCGTGGTCTCTGTGCAGTCCCACACATGGGTGATTACAAGAGCTGAACCAGTTGGAGGAGGGAGCTGGCAGCTGCAAAGGACACAAAAATACTTGTTAAGACACAGCATCACCATCAACACAAATCACCCACGGGTCCTACCTGAGGGTGTACCAGGATCAAGCGAAGAGAGATCGCAGCACCGTCTGACCAAAGGCAGCATCCCGCCGAGCTCGGATGTCGAGTGCGTAGTGGGTCACGAAGGTCGATGCTGAGGACCACGTAGCAGCCGCACAGACGTCTTCCAATGGGACACCGGCCAGGAAAGCGGTGGACGTCGACACCGCCCGTGTGGAATGGGCAGTGAGACAGGTAGGAACGGGTTGACGCGCCAGCTCATAGCAAAGGGGTATGGTGGAAGTCACCCACTTAGAGAGACGTTGAGAAGAAATGGGTTCCCCTGCGTGAGGGGGGCCATAAGCCAGGAACAGCCGAGGAGATTTACGTATGGGCTGCGTCCTGTGTAGATAGAAAGAGAGCGCTCTGCGCACATCTAGACAGTGCAGGGCTCTCTGAGAGGCATCAGTCGGGTTCGGAAAGAAAGTAGGCAGAACAGACGACTGAGAGAGGTGAAAGGCAGAGATGACTTTAGGGAGGAAGGAAGGATCTGTTCTAAGGACCACCTTCTCCCTATGAAAAACGGTATAGGGGGATCGGCCCTGAAGGCAGCTAGTTCCCCTACTCTGCGTGCAGTGGTAATGGCTACGAGAAAGGCCGTCTTCCAGGACACTAACCTGAGTGTCGGCGGTAGCCATGGGCTCGAACGGTTTAGCCATGAGTTGAGAAAGGACTAGAGACAAGCTCCAGGAAGGCACCAACGGTTTCCTAGGCGGGCACATGCGAAGAAGACCCTTGAGGAACGTCTTGGTGAGACGGTGGGAGAACACTGACGAGCCTTGGATGAGGGGGTGGTAGGCGGAGATCGCCGCCAAATGAACCCTCAAGGACGAGTATGCCAGGCCCGCATCCTTCAAATGCACGATGTAGGCGAAGATCTCATGGAGAGATGATCGAATCGGATCGAAGGAGTGATCAGTAGCATAGGATTGGAATCTGTTCCACTTGAACCGATAGGAACGTCGAGTAGAAGGCTTCCTAGCATTCAGGAGGATTTCAGAGACCTGAGGCGGGAAGTCTAGGGCTGGATCTTCCAGGCCGTTAATTTGAAAAATCCCGGATTGGGATGGATGATTCTCCCTCGGGCCCGAGAAAGGAGATCTGGGACGACAGGGAGGGGACGGAAGGAATGACAGGAGAGTTGAAGCAGGTGCGGGAACCAGACCTGGCGTGGCCACCACGGAGTGATCAGAATGCAGGAGGTGCGGTCTGCACAAATCTTCTGCACGACCCAAGAGATGAGAGGGAACGGAGGAAACAGATAAAACAGGGTTCCGTTCCATTTGTGGAGAAAGGCATCCCCGAGCGACCGAGCAGACGGGGGACCCCTGCTGAAAAACAGGCGACATCGAGAATTGTCGATGGACGCGAAGCCGTCGACAGATGGGTGACCGAACTCCCGAAACAGAGGCCGAAGATACCGGAGGGGAATGGACCATTCGTTGTCCGATGAGGCAGAACGACTCAACCGGTCCGCATCGATATTCTGATCCCCGGGAATATGAATCGCCGAGAGCGTGATGGAGTGGCGGAGGCACCAGGACCAGAGGTCTATCGCCAAGGTGCAGAGACGAACAGAGGCAGTGCCGCCCTGTTTGTTGACATAATAAACAGCCGTGGTGCTGTCGGAAGCCACTTGGACGACACGGCCTCGGAGGGTCGGAAGAAAAGACCGGAGGGCCAGGTAAATTGCTTGCAACTCCAGGTAATTTATGTGGCGAGCTGCCTCACGAGCAGACCAAGACCCTTGAACAGTAAGCGTTCCGCTCCGGGCTCCCCAGCCCGAGAGGGAAGCGTCCGTGGTCAACAACAAGTCGGGAGGAGGAGGACGAAATGGCATCCCGGAAAGGAGGTGGACAGGTTGAGCCCACCACTCGAGGGAGGCGAGGACGGTTTGTGGGATCGACAGAATCGTGTGCCAAGGCCTCCGGAGGGGATCGAAGGCTCGTAGGAGCCAGAGCTGAAGCGGCCGCATCTTCAACTGGGCGTTGCGAACAACGAACACCGTAGAGGCAAAGTGACCGAGGAGCCTCATGACCGAACGGGCGGATTGTTGGGGACACGTCTGAAAGGCGGACACCATCACCCGAATGTCGGAAGCCCTGGACTCCGGAAGGAAAGCCGCTTCGAGGTTGGTGTCGAGTCGAGCCCCGAGGAATCGAAGGATTTGGAGGGGCTGAAGGGAGGACTTGGCGTGGTTGACGCAAAGCCCGAGAGCACGGAGGAGGAGAGAGTCTCCCGAGTGTCGTGGAGCAACTGAGTTGGCGTTGGAGCTACGAGAAGCCAGTCGTCGATGTAAGGATAAAGAGTGACTCCCCGTCGGTGGAGTTTGGCTACCACCACAGCCATCAGCTTGGTGAACACCCGTGGAGCTGTAGAAAGGCCGAAGGGAAGCACCCTGTACTGGTAGTGGGCATCTCCAACGGCGAAGCGGAGAAACCGCCGATGTTGGGGACGGATCGTGACATGGAAGTATGCGTCTTGAAGATCGACTGACGCGAGCCACGCTGCCCGTGGAAGGAGAGGAAGGATCGACTGCAGAGTGACCATCCTGAATTTTTGATACCGAATGTAACGGTTGAGATCCCGAAGGTCCATAATTGGTCTGAAGCCGCCGTCCCTCTTGGGGACCAGGAAATACTTCGAGTAGAAGCCAAGAGTTCGTTGCGCCTCCGGGACAACCTCGATGGCCCCCTTGGCAAGGAGAGCAGAAACCTCGAGATCAAGGAGGGGGTCTGGAGGCGTGACGACAAAGTGTGGGAGGATCGGAGGCAAAACGAACTCTATGGCGTACCCGACCCGCAGGATGGTGAGGACCCAAGAGTCGGTTGAAATTTCTTCCCAGGCTGGTAGAAAGGGGAAGAGGCGGGTACGGACGGAAGGAGTGAACGACATTGGAGAGAGACGGTGGGGACAGTCAAACAGACTGCTTAGGCTGCGGCGGCTTTTTGGTGGGTTGGGAACGGTGTTTGGAAGGAGGACGGGAGTCGTACGGTTTCCTCCTCCATTGGGAGTGAGGTGCCGGAGATAGGTATCGCCTGGAGGCGGAAGGTTTCCAGGAACGGTTTCTGGGACGGTAAGGTGCAGCCGAGACTCCAAGGTTTCGGGCCTGCTTACGACTCTCATCAACAGCCTTCAACACTTCGTCGGTGGTGGAGTGGAAGAGGCCGTTTCCGTCAAAGGGGAGGTCTTCACACGGAACTTGACGTCCGGTTGTAGGGAGGTGCCCCGCAGCCAGGCATGACACCGTAGAGCGACAGAAGACACCAGGAGTTTAGAGGAGCAGCTGACTGCATGACGAACGGAATTGATTTGTTGCACAAACCTCAGACAAGGCAGCCGAGAGAGTGGGACGGTGCTCTTCCGGAACAAACTCCAGGACAGGGCGAATTGCATTGGCAACGTTGAATGCGTAAGCAGATAAATACGACAGATAAGTATCGACCCGGAGATTCATGGAGGCCAGAGAGTACATCTTCTTGGCCAGAAGATCCAGTTTACGACCCTCACGGTCAGGGGGCGTGGACTGGCGAGCAGGCCGCCTCGATTTCGAAGAAGAGTGAACCACCATGGAGTTCGGTGGTGGCTGAGAAAGGAGGAATTTGCCAGGAGCATCCTGGATCCTATACAACCCATCATAGCGCCTCGAAACCGGAGGGATCGAAGCAGGGTGTTCCCATGACTCTTTCAACATAGAAAGGTGGACAGGCAGCAAAGGCAAGACGGGAGACGGAGGAAGATCAGCCTGGACCAATCGGTGAACGACGTCGGTCACTGCTGGGGACTCCGTAAAGCCCTGAACTTGGAGGGCAGTCGCCATCCTGGTAACGAGCTCCAAAAATGCCTTAGGGCCTTCCATAGGGGAAATCGACCCCGAGCGTCGGTGCTCGTCCTCAATCCGAGAGACCTCGGGATCGAACTCCGCCGAATCCGACCCGTCCGAGATTGACATAGGAGAGGAGGATCGGGGTTGGACAAGGTCGACGACCGGATGGTCGATGGCAGGACGGTGTCGAGGTTCCATTGGGGAACTCCTTGGAGCGTCCCGATTTCTGGGAAGGTCAGAAGGCTGTTCCCGAGAGGCAGAATGAGCCGAGGCCACAGATGCCGAGCACCGAGGGCGGTCAGGGGCGTGGGCCTGATCTCCGCGTTCCGAATGCCGGATTCGGTCATAGCGGTGTCTCTCCGGTGTCGGAGACCTCGAATAATAGTAGGCCGCATCCGGACGCTCCCGACGGTCTTCGCAGGACCAGCATTGGTGGTCAGAGGCGGAATCAGACGATGACGGGGATTGCCTACGGATCAGGCATCGACGACCAAGTCGAGATCGGGACCGAGCATGGCGGTGCACAACCAGACCCTCGTCCAAAGTGTGGATCGGGGTAGTGGAGCGCCTCCGTGGAGACCGGGAGCCTGTTCGCGGAGACAGGTGCGGAGGCGATCTGGTCAACTGGCCCAACGGTATCGTCCCCGTAGGTGACGAGTGGGGGTGCTGCGGAGTCTGTTGTCGAGCCGCAGACTGATGAGATGTAGAGGCAAGGGCCGGCATCGACGTCGACAACCCAGTCACGATGATGGGGTCCACTTTCGAAACCGAAGCAGAGGGCGTGGCTTTCGACCTCGAAGGGGTCTTATCTTCAGCCCGCTTAGGTTTCTGTTTCGGTGCCTTCGAGGAGGTGTCCGATTTCTTGGCTACCGAGACCTGGGAAGCTCCCGAAGACATTGTGGGACGCAGAGCCGATTCAACAAGAAGAGCTTTGAGCCTAGCCTCTTGATTACGGCGAGCCTGACGAGTGAAACTCGCGCAATGAGGGCAAGAATCTACTCTATGGGCCTCTCCCAAACAAACTAAGCAAAGGTCGTGCCCGTCGTTGGATGGAATTTTAGCAGGGCAACGACGACAGACCTTAAAGAATTGAGTCTTTCCCATACAAAAATCCCCACCCACCCTCCAAAGAAAGGAGAGGGGGGAAAGAGAGATAGACAAAGATTTTTTTAAAAAAATATTTTTAGAAGAGAAAGAAGCAGATGGAAAAATAAAGCGAAAGCGAAGAAAGATATACTCAGCTGAGGTAAATGGAGGAACGACAGGAACGAGGTGTGAACACGAAGGCGGTCGAAGAAGAACTGAGTGGGAGGCGGCTCTCTCTCCCGCTCTGGGCATGCGCAGTGCATGTCTCCTCCCCCAGGGCGGGAGGAGAGCCCGCCAAAAGCTCTTCTGAGGTAAAGCTCTAGAAGTTTCTCCGATCGAGGTCATGCGCAGGCGCCCAACCCATGTGTGGGACTGCACAGAGACCATGACGAAGATCATAAGAGAAGCCAGTGTCGGATCAAGCCAATGGCCCATCCAGTCCAACACTCTGTCACACAGTGGCCAAAAACACTAGGTGCCATCAGGAGGTCCAGCAGTGGGGCCAGGACACTAGAAACTCCGCCCCAAGCACCAAGAATACAGAGCATCCCTTGCCCCCAACTAAGAGTTCCTATCTATACCTTGTGGCTACCTAAACCTTGTGTCATGTGCCAACCACCAACATAGCATGCATCTAGAAAACTGTCATCCCTTGTAGGACAGCAGCCAGTTTTTGCTGCCTAAAAAAAGCCTGGGATCATTAGAAAGGGAATATGTTCTACTGGGGGCTTCCCTTCTTTGCTTGAATACCATGTATTTCCAAATGTTTCCATCTGCCAGAAATGGCAGTTGAGTAAATACCTTTGAAAGAGGCAAATGTTAAGAACATAAGAGAAGCCAATGTTGGATCAGGCCAATGGCCCATCCAGTCCAACACTCTGTCACACAGTGGCTAAAAATATCAGGTGCCATCAGGAGGTCCAACAGTGGGGCCAGGACACTAGAAGCCCTCTCACTGTTGAACTCCCCCCCCCCCAAGCACCAAGAATACAGAGCATCACTTGCCCCAGCCTGAGAGTTCCTATCTATTCCTTGTGGCTAAAAGCTACTGATGGACCTCTGCTCCATATGTTTATCCAGTTCCTTCTTGAAGCCGTCCATGCTTGTAGCCACCACCACCTCCATGTGTTAATCACTCTTTGGGTGAAGAAATACTTCCTTTTATCCATTCTAACCTGACTGCTCAGCAATTTCACTGAGTGCTCACGAGTTCTTATATTGTGAGAAAGGGAGAAAAGTACTTCTTTCTCTACCTGCTCTATCCCATGCATAATCCTGTAAACCTCGATCATGTCACCCCTCAGTCGTCGTTTCTCCAGGCCAAAGAGCCCCAAGCACCTTATCCTTTCTTCATAGGGAAAGTGTTCCAACCCTTTTGTCATTCTAGTTGCCCTTTTCTGTACTTTTTCCAGCGCTATAATATCCTTTTTGAAGTGTGCTGACCAAAATTGCACACACAAATGTCCCTCCATGACATGGTAACAAAGAGTTTTCATCTTTACAAGAAGCCTGCTGTCATCCCATGCGGGGGGGGGGATAAGATTTTCATACCTTTCTCCGGATTGACTTCCACCAAATACTGCTCTTCGCCATCCTCCTGAAACATCTTGTAGGAGATCCAGCAGTTTTGAGAGTCCTTCTCTCTGCATGATTTGCTATCTGACAGTATCTTATTTGTCAGCTTAATGTTTGAGCAAGCTGTCGAGCAATTCTTTTCCAGTGGGCCACTAGAAAAGGCTTGGCACTCAACGCAGGAACTGGAAAATAAAGGAGAAGCGTGTCTCCAAGAGGAACTATTTTGCAGAACAGAGAAGCAATGGATCAATACTGCAATGGATTGTAACGCTATGGTGAACATAAGAACATAAGAGAAGCCAATGTTGAATCAGGCCAATGGCCCATCCAGTCCAACACTCTGTCACACAGCGGCTAAAATATACCAGGTGCCATCAGGAGGTCCAGCAGTGGGGCCAGGGCACCAGAAGCCCTCCCACTGCTGCCCCTCCAGCACCAAGGATAGAGTGCATCACCTGCCCCAGACCGAGAGCTCCCATCCATACCCTGTGGCTAATAGCCACCAATGGACTTCTGCTCCATATGTTTACCTAATTCCCCCTTGAAACTGTCCATGCTTGCAGCTGCCACCACCTCCTGTGGCAGTGAATTCCATATGTTAATCACTCTTTGGGTGAAGAAGTATTTCCTTTTATCTGTTCTAACCCGACTGCTCAGTCCTGGACTGGTGCATTTCATCTGTTCAAAGTAACTCACATTTGTCATCTCAGTAAACCTGACATCAGCTCTTCTGCTAGACAAGTATCATTAACATCAAATTGCAGATGTGGGGACAGCATGGCTGAGACCATGGAGACTGTGCCTGGTGTGAAATTTGAACTCAAGACCCCTCATGCTCACAGCTCTTGTTCTTAAACATGCTATTCTGAACCAGTAGATCAGTGAGGGCTGATTGAGTAATATAAAATGTAGCTCCGGTGTTACGAATGCAGGTTAAGACACACAGGCGGGTGATGAAGTGATGTACGGAATTTAGCAGACCTAAGAAAAGGACTGACAAGTTTATCGCAAGCAAAGATCGCGATTCATCGTTGTGGGTGGCGTGGACAGAAAGACAGGAGAGTATGGCAACCAAAAGAATGAGCAGGCGAAGAGAGGCCATCTAAAGAGAACAAGCCCTGCGGTGCTGTGTCATGCAGAAATATGGACAACGGAAAGGGGATAGAGTCCGCCTTAAGTCCATATGAACCTGCTTTATATCAGTTCCGAACGCTGGTCTACTGACCTGGACTCAACAGACACGCATCTGGAAATTAATTGCAATCCAAAAAGCTTTGTCGCTCAGCAGTGCCTAATATACCAAATCTGATTCCTTCAAATAACAACCACTAGAAATATTCAGAAATGGTTGTTACTCTGGTGCTACAGGGGGGCCACTGGGGGCTCTGCCCCCTTCCTTAAAGGACCAGCCCCACAAGATTTTTTTAAGAAGATTTTTTTGAGAAGAATCAGGGGGCATGCACACAGCCCCCCGCTTCTTCTCAAAAGCATTTGAAGGCATCCTTTAAATGCTTTGTGGAAGAAGTGGGAGACGGCACACGCCCCTCTCCTTCCCTCCTGCAAGATTTAAAGGGCCCTCCAGCTGATCGGTGGGCCACATGCTCCCTGCCGATCAGCTGGAAGGCCCTTTAAATCTTGCAGGAGGGGAGGGAGAGCAGTGGCTGTCGGCAGTTGGGCTTGGGGGCAGATTGGAGCTGCCCTAAAAACAGTGGCCGCCCCACCAACCCCACCAGAATTTTTTTTTCGCCCCACAAACCACAAAATCCTGGCTATGGGCCTGCTCTGGTGCCGTGCAATCTGTTTTTTACAGTTACACAAGGCGAGGTGAGGAGTGCAGGAACAGCAGGCAAGAGAAGAGAATGGATCAACAGGAGAATCTGACAGGAGCGTGTCCCAACCAGAAGAGTTAGCTGATGGAGGCGGACACTGCTATACACTGTTTTTTCCAATTTCTGCCAATTCCTGAACTATGTCCACTGCTCAGTGAGGGCTTTTTTAACTCCTCATAAGCCGTAGTCTTTGGGTGCTATTCTGATGTCTGCTAGAAGGACCGCTGGGAAAGGAGCAAATGTTTTGGTCTTTGAATGCAGACCCTGCAGCCTCAGGAAGGGGATAGAGCTGGAGACGATGTGATTTTCGGCATTCTCCTTTTCCTCCCTTGTGAGTTCCTGCTGTTTCTGTTGTTTTTTTTTTCTGTTATGCATGTGTTTGGCTCCCTCTAGTGGTCAATTCAATATTGCATCAGTTCACGTCTGGCATACAAACCTGCAGTTTAAGGGCCAATCTGCATTTAGCATTTGCTCAGTTGTTTTACCAAACCCACATTGGAACAGAAAAAGATGCAGTTCAAAACCACATTCAACTACCCCGGGCCAACACTGTACTGACTGCAGAGGCACCCCCGAATGGCCATAAAACGGCCATAAATCTATGCAGACCGCCACCATTAAACCAGAGATCAAACGAAGTGAAAGCAGCATGCAGTCTGGACACTGCCATAAAATGCGACACTCAATCAAAGTGAAAGTGGCATGCAATGCAGAGGGGAATTTCTGTTCCAATGTGGGTTTGGTAAGACAGCGGAGCAAATGCTAGATGCAGATCAGGCCTGTATCTGTAGGGAGATAACACCAGATAAAAACCAATGTCACAGTGAATCGATCACTAAAGGGAGCAAAATGCGTGCGGAATGGGGGGGGGTGAACGGAAGCAACAAGAACTCACACGTGAGGAAAATGAGAATGTAGAAAACTCCTACATTCTCCTTTCCATCCTCCACACAGGCCATTTTTGTTTAAAGATACATGCCCCTCCCACGTCTTCCTTGGGGATCCTGGAAAAGGAGGAAAAACTTATTCACAAGCCAAAATTGTCACACCATCCTACAATGCAAGTGAGAGAATCTTAGTTGCCTATGAAATGAGGCCGCTCCGTCATCTCTTGTCTGAAATCTAGCAGGCAGAATATGAGCGGCGTGCAATTCTGGAGAATGTCACTCCAGTTGGTTGGCGGGAGGGGAGGGTTACAGGTTTCCACGAAATGAACAGAAATGAGAGCCAAATACAGCCACGAGAACAAGTTTACTAACTTTTACAATTTTAAAAACGTAAAACTTAACAGTATCAAGTGACAATTTGGTGAATCTGTTGTATGTCTCGCGCTAGGATGCGACGTTTACCTGTATTTGGCACAAGGCGATGAGCATCCCGGGCACTCTTTGCAATCCGGGAGCTGGTAGCCATGCTGGCAACGGCAGGTGTTGCATTCGCATTTCCCACGGCCGCTGCACACGTTCCCCTTCTCGTTCACACAACCGTCTGTCGTGCTCCTGCAATGGCAGGCACTGCCTTCAAAGCCAGGGTTGCACTTACATTTCCCGCAGTCGCAACGTCCTCGTTCTGGGTTGGGGGAGGGGGGAAGCGGAGATTTTAGAACGGAGAAAGCAGCCACTAATCTGAATCAGAAACGGCAAAAGGTCCTGGCGGCTAATGCTGACCCTGCTAAATGAGGGACGCGGCGGTTTCTCCCACCCCCTAGCAGCTTCACCCTTCTACGGTGTAGGCAGGCTAATTGGTCTGTCAGCATCAGCCCCGTAGCTAGGCATTTTTTTGTGAGGGGGCCTTGGGGGGCCCCGCCAGCTTCTCTCCTCCCCAGCAAGGGAGCCCTTCCCTGTACAGCGTCTGGCTCCCGCCCTCCCCAAGGAGCCCCAGTGCCCCTTCCCGCGTCACCGCACCAGGAGCACCCTGACCTCCATCCTCAGCTTCCTCCCGGGGACAGAGAGGCGGGCCATGCAGTGGCTGGGCTGGCTACGAAGCTGTGGCATGTGGGCACACTGGTGTGCCCACTTGCCTCTTTGCCTTGCCTGGCTGGGCTTACCTGCTATTGGCGGGCCGGGCAGCAAGCATCTCTCAGCCCAGCCTCACCACCTCTGCTGCTTGTGCTGCCCTCGTCCTCTCCCCCCCGAACAGGCAATCAGGGGGAGGGGGAGCCAAGGCTCAGCGAGGGAGGCCCATAAAAACCACTAGGGGGCCAGGCCCCGTGGTAGCTACGGGCCTGGTCAGCACAGACAAGCTTCAAGTCTATATTGTGTGAATCCACCTCAGACGAGAGTGTTCAAATGTGACAAATCTGCCTTTCCCCCCAATCCAAACTACATCGACCAGTAATGCTTCTGAGGCCTACTAACTAACTGTAAGAGTGGTTGAGCAGTGGAACAGACTGCCTCGGGAGGTGGTGGATGCTCCTTCGCTGGACGTTTTCAAGCGGAGGCTGGACAACCATCTTTTGGGTATATTGTAGGCAGTGTTCCCTCTAAGCTGAGTTGGTGTGAGCTAGCTCACAGTTTTTTAGCCTCCGGCTCACACCTTTTGTCTTAGTATCAGGAAGGGTGGCTCCAGGACAAACTAATTTATGCAGCAGCCAAATCGCTCACTCACAACTTTAATGCCAGTAGCTCACAAAGTAGAATTTCTGCTCACAAGACTCCACAGCTTAGAGGGAACATTGATTGTAGGTATGTAGAGCTATCTTTCGGCTGTGCTCTTGCAGAGGGCAGAGGGTTGGACTAGATGACCTGCCAGGTCCCTTCCAACTCTAACATTCCATGATATGATTCTATGATTCTATAATGTCTGCCTGCCCTGAGCTGAATGGCCCAGGCTACCTCGATCTCATTCCATCATGGAAGCTAAGCAGGGTTGGTCCTGGTTAGTATTCGGTTGGGAGACCACCAAGGGGGTCCAGGGTTACTAAACAGAGGCAGGGAATGGAAAAACCATCTCTGTTTGTGTCTTGCCTTGATAGCCCTACAGGGTCACCATTAAGTCAGCTGCAACTTGATGACACTTTCTGCCACCACACTCTGTCTTTTCTACTCCTCTGGCTAAAAGGGTGTCTCCGGGCCACATTCGCGGCAGGTTTTTAATTTTCCGAATGTGAAGCTTCTAGTTGCTACAGGGTGCTCGACTTGAGAAGGCTTGTCCTGTTTTCTGTCCCGAATTAACGACATACTTGAAGTAATCCATTTTATTCCAGGAGGCAAAAAAAATGATACCTTTAAGTGTTTATAAAAAAAAAAAGACCCTGATTCTCTTGGCATTGCAAACCAGCGCTGGTGAAGACAGGCCCTTGCTAGCACAATGTCAGGTAGCCCTGCCATGATGGATGTAAGGGAGGGCGGTGGGCGATGAGCACAAGGGAGGGTGGTGGGCTATTGGCGCCTTAGTGGCGTGACAGGCGGGAGATTGGAATCCGGGGAGTAGCTGATTTACACCTCGGGTGTGAGAATGGAATGTGGCTTTTATTGCTATTATCTCTGGCAGCCTAGACGTTTTGACCTTGGCAAGTCAGGCTGCCTGCTTCCCTATCGCTGGCATAGATGTAGCAGCTGTGGGTAGCAATGGGGCGATGGGAAATTCATTAGCTTAGTAGGTTTCGATTTCCCAGGTGCATGTTATTCATGTAGTCGGAGAAGGGGGTCCCCATTCACCCCCTTTCCTGTATAACCGCTTGCTTTCTGTAACCAAGTCATTCTGAACAAGATACCTGTACCAGTGATCTATCTATTGCAGCTTAATAAATGCTAACCTTGCTTGCATCGTAAGGTCTGGTGTTTGCTGACTAAGTTAGGACTTCTGACAGTTTGTTCAGAATCATCAATTACTTTTGGGACTGGTCCTAAACCCGCAACTCCAAAATGAGTGGCGGAGAAGAAGACACTATCCCAATTGAAGAAGATGAAAAGGATAAGAGACCTCCCGGGAAAGACGCACCCCGAGAGACCCCAGACACACATGTGCCGAGACACTGGGGTCTGGAGTACGACTTTGGAGGGCCTTATGGAGATCCTTATGGGGCAGCCTATGGGGGGTGACCACCCGAGTTGGACGCAGACGTGACTGGGTGAAACCCCTGGCTGAGACCCACGAAGCGTGGTTCGGGACCCCGCGAGCTTCCATGGGTGTGAGCCACCCCGAACGGTCAGTCCGGAAACTAATCACGGCGGAAGCCTTGGAGGAGACTGGCCGCGATTCGGAGACCATGGAAGGCGCCGTGGTGAGGAGGAGATGGACTGAAGAACCTAGCCAAGACCGCCTGATGCGCTTCCTAGACGAATCCCTCGCACGCATCCCACAGATGATCGCAGAGGGTATCCGGGAAGAACGCGAACGGCAGAGGCGTGAGGAACCACCAGCCCAGGTCCCTCCTGATCAACGGCCGGTGCCGGACCAAGGCCCGGGGAACGTGCCAGCCGGGCCGGTGGATCAACCAGCGGGGCCAGGACCGCAGGGGCCGCCGGGGCAACCACCCCCTCGTCCTTGGGGGTTCTTGCCGCCCAAGCCCGCAGAACTTCTGGACGCTGATTTTGATGGAGACCCCGAGAAATTCCCATTCTTCCTGGTGCGAGCCGAAAAGTTTATCGAGACCTGGGGCCATCTGTTCCAGAGGGAAGAGCGGATGGTCGATGTCATAGCAGCCCACCTGAAGGGAGCGGCAGCTGACTGGTATGTGGGGCTTCATCAAGTCGACGGGCGCGAGCTGAGAGAGATCGACTCTTTCATGTGGGCCATGAAAGAGCAATTTGAGGATGTGCACTCCACCAAAGCAGCGAAGGCAACGATCCGAAGCCTCAAACAGGGAGCGCGATCGGTGAGAGACTACACCTCGGAGTTCCGCAGATGTGCCGCCAAACTCCGAGGGGAAGGGAACCTCGTGGATTTCTACAAGTGGGGACTCAACGCAGAAATCCGCCGAGAAGTCACCAGAAACCAAGATCCGAACACCCTCACCGGGTGGGTTCAGGCAGCCATCACGATGGAGAACCGCCTGAAGACCATCAAGCTGGATGACGCTGCAGCGATGGCTAACAGGGGCCCTGCGCCGACTGCGAGAGGGAAACCCCCGGCACCGAACCCGAAACAGAGGGATGGCACAAGAGAGCTCCGAATGAAGCAAGGTCTTTGCCTCAAATGCGGAGAAGGGGGCCATTTCGCCGCGAACTGCCCGTCTTCAGCTGCAGCACCCGGAGCCCCGAAGGGAACCAAGAAGAAGTTTGACACATCCACGCCGAAACAGGTGGCGAAACCGAAGGGGGCAAAGGCTCTGCAAGCCAAGCCGCTCAGTGAAGCATCCGACTCATCAGATGGTGAGACCGTGCCGCAGGGAAACGACACGGACCTGCTGTAAACAGCGCTGAACAGCAGGTCCCACCTCCCCAGGCGCAACTCCCGGTGAGCAAACCCCCTCTCTTTTCTTTCTCACGGTGACTCTAATGGACCCGGGTCTATTGACCCATGTGAGAGTACGTGCTCTCATTGACTCTGGGTGTGGGAGAGACCTCATTAACCCCACACTACTAACGGGACTTGGGGCGAAAGTTGTTAAATTGAATGACCCCTTGATTTTTACGCAAATGGACGGGTCCACAATGAAAGAACCTTGCAAATATGAGACTGTTCCTTTGCGGGTGGGACTCGGGCAACACTGGGAAGAGAGACCTTTCGTGGTTACCCCTTCAGCCCGCTTCCCCTTGGTCCTAGGGAGCCCATGGTTCTTTGATCACGATCCTCATGTACTGTGGGGGAGGGGAAGGTCAACTTCATCTCCAAAAAGTGCCAGTCCCATGCATGGAAAAAGGAGTGGGGACCCATGATGGGGGGCAACTCCTAGTGACGGCGGGGGTGGCAGCCGCGGAACTGGAAGGCATTCCCCCCGAATATCACGACCTCGCTCCCGTGTTTGGAGAAGAGGAGGCTGATGAATTACCCCCCACAGAAACTCTGACTGTGCTATTGAAATTTTACCCAACCAAAAGTTACCGAAGGGAAAGTTATATTCTATGAGCCCTTCGGAAAAGGTGGAACTGAGGAAATTCATCGACAAAAACCTTAGTAGGGGCTTCATACGGCCAGCATCCTCCCCGTTTGCGGCTCCCGTGCTTTTCCGGAAAAAGAAGGATGGGGGTTTGCGGCTCTGTACTGATTACCGCGGCTTGAATGCAGTGTCAAATACAAACGCTTACCCCATGCCCCTCATAAAGGATTTGCTAGCGGCTGTGGCTGGGGGTAAAATTTTCTCTAAACTAGACCTCCGGGATGCCTATTTCAGAGTCCGCATACGAGAGGGAGATGAATTTAAAACGGCGTTCAACACCCCCCTTGGCCAGTTTGAGTACTTAGTCATGCCATTCGGACTCCAGGGGGCTCCTGGAGTCTTCATGAACTTAATTAACGAAGTGTTGCATAAGTACTTGTTTAAGGGGGTCCTTGTTTACCTTGATGACATTCTTTTGTACTCCCCTGACCTTAAATCGCATGTAAAACTGGTGCGGGAGGTACTACAAACGTTGCACAAGCATAAACTATTTGCCAAACTGTCCAAATGTGAATTTCACAAATCAGAAATCCCTTTTCTGGGCTACCGGATTTCTCAGCGAGGGATTGAGATGGACCCTGACAAGGTTAAGGATGTGGTGGGGTGGGAAGCCCCAAAACCAGGAGGCAACTCCAGGGGTTCCTCGGATTCGCGAACTTTTATAGATCGTTCCTCTCGAACTTTGCCCAGGTGGCCCTTCCCTTAACTGACTTACTGAGGACCAAAGGGAAACCACCCGAATACACTCGGCCCGGGGCCAAATTGGAATGGTCCCCAGAGTGCCAGCGGGCGTTCGACAAATTAAAAGCCCTTTTTACGTCGGAACCCGTATTGGCCCACCCGAATGAACTTAAAAAATTCATTGTTCAAGTTGACGCCTCTGACGTTGCTATGGGGGGGCGATTCTGCAGGAGGGGGAGGACGGCAAGTTGCACCCCCTTGCTTATGTGTCAAAGAAATTCAACGATACTGAACGGAATTGGAATGTGTGGGAAAAAGAAGCGGGATCGATCCGCTTAGCGTTGTCAACCTGGCGCCACTGGCTGGAGGGGGCGCGGGTCCCGTTCGAGGTCTGGACTGATCACAAAAACCTCGAGCTGCTCCGCTCCCCCCGTTCCCTGAACGCCAAGCAGCTCCGCTGGGCTGACTTCTTCTCCAAGTTTAATTTCACACTGCACCATTTCCCGGGGACATCGAACTCGCTGGCCGATGCCCTGTCACGCCTCCCGCAACACGATAGCAAAAGGGAGGAGATTCGTGACTCAATTTTTACTCCTGCCCAGCTGGGCGGAGCGGTGACTACTCGGAAACAAGCCAATCATTCCCCCCCACCGACAAATCCTCCCCCTAATGAATGGGTGGCGAGATTTTCTACAGAGCTCTCGCAAGCAGATAGGGAGGAAGTGGAGGGGGAAGACGGAATAGCCAAAAATGAACATGGCTGCTGGACTAAAAATGACAAACTCTTTGTCCCACGGTCTCTTAGGGGGGAGGTAATGGGATGGGCACATGGGTCTAAGCTGGCTGGTCACACGGGGTTTGTAAAATCCCTCCAGCTCCTGCAGAGACAATTTTGGTGGCCGGGGCTACGAAAAGACATGTCTCTCTTCACGTCAGCCTGCCAAACGTGCTTGATGAGTAAACCTCGACCCGGAAAACCCCCAGGTGCCCTACACCCTCTCCCCACCCCGGCTCGGCCGTGGGAGGTGATTTCTATGGACTTTATTACAGATCTACCCCCTAGTGGGGGGAAAACGGTCATCTGGGTGATAGTGGACTTATTTACTAAACAGGCGCATTTCGTTCCGTTTGCCTCCATCCCCTCGGCTAGGAAATTAGCCTCTGCTTTCTTACAACACGTGGTGAGGCTCCACACCTTACCTGCTAAGGTGATCTCGGACAGAGGGGTTCAGTTTGTTTCAAAGTTCTGGAGCGAACTTATGTCATTGCTTGGAGTAGAGAGGGGGGTGAGCAGCGCGTACCATCCTGAATCGGATGGGCAGACTGAACGTGTGAATCAGACTCTGGAACAATACCTGCGGTGTTTTTCTAACTTTCAGCAGGACAATTGGCATTCTCTCCTACCGTTGGCTGAGTTTTGTTATAATAATACTCAGCACTCGTCGACGGGGATGTCCCCGTTTAAAGCAGTCCATGGCTACGATGCCCCGCCTTTACCCTTTTTGACTTCTCCCGACCTCCCGGCGGGAGACGCTGGGGACTGGTGCAAACAACTGCAGGAGGCGTGGGGCTCCTTGGCTAAGACTCTGGAAGAGGCTAAGGCCGCGTACAAACTCCAGGCGGATAAGAAACGTAATTTGACTTGGGTTCCGAAGTGCGGGGAGTTTGCTTACTTATCCACCCAACATTTGCGTCGCATCCAGCCGAGTCGCAAACTTGGTTGGAAGTATGTTGGACCGTTTGAAATCTTAAGAGTTATTAACGAGGTGACTGTTGAACTTGCCTTGCCTAAATCTCTAAAATCTGTTCATCCTGTTTTTCATGTGAGGCTTCTACGCAAGGCGCCTGAGGAGAACAGCTGGAGACCGCAACGGCTGACCCCTCCTCCGCTGCTGGTGGGAGGGGAACCTCACTACGAAGTATCGCAGATTCTGGACTCTAAGATCTCTCGCAATCGCTTATTTTACTTGGTTGAATGGATTGACTTTGGGCCGGAGCAGAGGGAGTGGGTTCGGGCGGAAAATGTTCTGGCCCCCCGGCTTGTCAGGGCATTTCACAAGCTGTACCCCCATAAACCAAAGGGGTAGGACTATTTTCGAGGGGGCTGCATGTCAGGTAGCCCTGCCATGATGGATGTAAGGGAGGGCGGTGGGCGATGAGCACAAGGGAGGGTGGTGGGCTATTGGCGCCTTAGTGGCGTGACAGGCGGGAGATTGGAATCCGGGGAGTAGCTGATTTACACCTCGGGTGTGAGAATGGAATGTGGCTTTTATTGCTATTATCTCTGGCAGCCTAGACGTTTTGACCTTGGCAAGTCAGGCTGCCTGCTTCCCTATCGCTGGCATAGATGTAGCAGCTGTGGGTAGCAATGGGGCGATGGGAAATTCATTAGCTTAGTAGGTTTCGATTTCCCAGGTGCATGTTATTCATGTAGTCGGAGAAGGGGGGGTCCCCATTCACCCCCTTTCCTGTATAACCGCTTGCTTTCTGTAACCAAGTCATTCTGAACAAGATACCTGTACCAGTGATCTATCTATTGCAGCTTAATAAATGCTAACCTTGCTTGCATCGTAAGGTCTGGTGTTTGCTGACTAAGTTAGGACTTCTGACACACAAGAAGTTTTGAAAAATGGTGCAAAAGAGGAGAGGAAAGATTGTCTGTCTATCATCTCTCTCTCTCTCTCTCTCTCTCTCTTCCTTCAGTTCTAACATGTTTATTATTACTCATGTTGTTTTCCCCCCTCAGTTGAACCGAAACAGATGATAATCAGAAACCAGCTTGTCATTCTTTTGATCTGTTAAAAAACATCTTCACCATTTTCCATGCTGATTTAACAAACCATCTATATGTACAACGATGATCTGTAATTCCATTTCAACGTCTGATGAAGTGTGCGTGCACACGAAAGCTCACATCTTGAATAAAGCTTTGTTGGTCTTAAAGGTGCCGCTGGACTCTAGCTTTGTTCTATTGCTTCAGACCAACACGGCTGCCCACCTTGATCTCTCTCTTGCTCTAATCTAACTGTATAATCTTCATCACCCCCCCATCTATCTTCATAATCTGTCTCTCTCTATCATCTATCTATCTCTATCTGTCTATCAATCATCTATCTATCTGTTCTCTCTCTCTCATCTGTCTATATCATCTATCCATCCCTGAGCCTGCCTTGACAGGGAGGGTGGGGTATAAATCAAATCAAATCAAATCAAATCAAATCAAATCAAATCCATCCATCCATCCATCTATCCATCCATCCATCCATCCATCCATATCTATCATCTCTCTGCCATCTCTCTCTCTCTCGTCTGTCTGTCCATCCATCCATCCATCTATCCTCTCATCAATCTATCTAATCTCTCATCTCTCATCCATCCATCCATCCATCCATCCATCCATCCATCCATCCATCCATCCATATCTATCATCTGTCTATCATCTCTCTCTCTCATCTGTCTGTCCATCCATTCATCTATCTATCCTCTCATCAATCTATCTAATCTCTCATCTCTCATCCATCCATCCATCCATCCATCCATCCATCCATCCATCCATCCATCCATCCATCCATCCATCCAAAACATTTCTGTCCTGGTCTTGTCTCCTCAGACTCAGGACAGCTACTTAATACTTGAAATCTGATGATAAAAACCCTTACATGTAAGGAAATCACATAGTGATGGAACTTACTTCCAAGTAATATGGTCAGATCCAGAGTACAACTCTGTTCCATTGATCTGGGCCTGTGTTTTAGATTGCCCTAGTCCTCTCCAGGACTTTGTATAGGCAGGAACAGAGAGCAAAGGAGTTGTTCTCACTGTAGTTCCAGACACAGAAAGAACTGGACTTGTTAAACTGTGCTCTTTGTAACTAGGCTGCCTCCTTCTTTTGATACCTAGCATGAAAGACACAAGTAGTAGTATTCAAGCAGCTCTTTCTAAGATGCAGTTGAGTTAAAATGGTGAAGGAACATAACTGAAACGATGCCATGCCCTGGAAAAGGCCTGCGGCAGAAAAAGCAGCCCTGCTGAAACAGTGGCAAGCGAGGGATGAAAGAGGCCCGAGATCTCCCGCCCCCCTTTCACTCACCTTCCCCTCCGCACACCCGGCCATCGTGAAGTTCACAGTTGACGTTGTCACACTCGCAGAAGGTACCGTAGATCTGCTTTTTGGGATCATCGCTGGTGTGGCAGGCGCACTGTCCGCACACGCAATCCCCTAGGCCAGAGCATATGACTGAGGCATTGTCTTTCCGACAAGTCTTCTCTAGTTCCCTGCTGGATTTGCCTCCGGTCTCACAATCACAGTTCTTGCCGGTGAAACCGGGATTGCACCTGGTGCGAGGGAGGAGAGAGATTCTGAGCACAGAAAAGGAACTGAGAATCAAGACTCAGCGTCAGACCAAAAATCCCACAGTGCCTTTTTTGCTCATACCGTGATCTTTTCAGTGTGATTTTGGGAGACTGATCTGGTTGTGCACTTCTCTCTCTTTCTCTCTTTCAGCGTCATTTAAGATCCAACTCCTGTCTACACTGTAGCTCTTGCAGTTCAGCCTTCAATGGATATACTTTGCAGGGCTGGCGTAATGTTTCCAGCTATCAGATAGTCTCAGATTCAGTGTTTTAGCTCATCGTGTTATTAGCTTTGATTTCATGCACTTCAAGGGGCTCAGGCAAGTATCCCGGCAATGCAAGGATCCCACGGCATCATTACGTACTCTTAAAATTTATAACTGCCCAGAAGCAGCATTGCATTTGCAGTGTTGATTTTATGCGGTCTTCTGGTTTCTGTTCTTACATACATACATTCTGTTCCTACTTACATATGAATTCCTACATACATGCTAGGCAAGGATGAAACGACGGCTGAGGGGTGACATGATCGAGGTTTATAAGATTATGCATGGGATTGAGCAGGTTGAGAAAGAAGTACTTTTCTCCCTTTCTCACAATATAAGAACTCGTGGGCATTCCATGAAATTGCTGAGCAGTTGGGTTAGAACAGATAAAAGGAAGGACTTCTTCACCCAAAGAGTGATTAACATATGGAATTCACTGCCACAGAAGGTGGTGGCAGCTACAAGCATGGATAGTTTCAAGAAGGAATTAGATAAACATATGGAGCAGAAGTCCATCAGTGGCTATTAGCCCCGAGGTATAGATAGGAGCTCTCAGTCTGGGGCAGGTGATGCACTCTATTCTTGGTGCTGGGGGGGGGGGGCAGCAATGGGAGGGCTTCTAGTGTCCTGGCCCCACTGCTGGACCCTCTGATGGCACGTGGTATATTTTGGCCGCTGTGTGACAGAGTGTTGGACTAGATGGGCCATTGGCCTGATACAACATTGGCTTCTCTTATGTTCTTATGTAAATAAAATCAGCTCTAGGGGGTTAATGCCTAGTCAGCTAATCAATTTCAGATTTTGGCAAGAGAACAGGTTGGGTGGGGGGATGCTGCCTGTACTGTGATATTTTCTTCACATTTTGAGTTTAAACCTCTCTCATACCCAGGGCTATTTTTGGGCAGGAATGCACAGGAATGGAGTTCTGGCTGGCTCCCAAGTTGGCCACGCCCAGCAGGAAGTCATTAGCATAACAGGCCACACCCAACAGCAGAAACTCATTAGGATTGGCTACATTAGGGCTGTGTGGCTTAACATGCAAAGGAGTTCCTGCTCCAAAAAAGCCCTGAGTTTTGACAACAAACAAGGTAAACAGAATAAGAAGCAAAAGGTGGGTGTGGCTGGATGACCACACTTCTGGTAACATGGGGGTGTGGCCTAATATGGTAATGAGTTGTGCTGCCAGGGATGTGGCATAATATGCTAATCATAGAATGTTAGAGTTGGAAGGGACCTTGCAGGTCATCTAGTCCAACCCCCTGCACTCTGCAGGAGCATAGCCAAAAGGTAGCCCTACATACCTACAACAGACCCAAAAGATGGTTGTCTAGCCTCCGCTTGAAAATGTCCAAGGAAGGAGCATCCACCACCTCCTGAGGCAGACTGTTCCACTGCTCAACCACTCTCACAGTTAGGAAGTTTCTCCTGATATCTAGCCGGTATCGACTCCCTCATAATTTCCACCCATTAGATCTAGTCTTGCAATCCGGAGCAAGAGAGAATAGATCTGCCCCATCTTTTACATGACAGCCCTTCAAATACTTGAAGACTGCAATCATGTCCCCTCTAAGCCTTCTCTTTCCCAGGCTAAACATTCCCAGCTCTTTCAGCCTTTCCTCATAAGACCTGGATTCAAACCCTCTCACCATCCTGGTTGCCCTCTTCTGGACACGCTCGAGCTTGTCAACATCTTGCTGTTGGGTGTGACCTGTTATGCTAATGAGTTCCTGCTGGGCTTTTTCTGCAAAAAAGCCCTGCTCAGACCAAATCCTCAGTCTCCCATATTTAACAAGTACCTAGAACCTCCCAAAGGAGCAGCTTGGGACGAGAGACTGCATCAAAATCCATCTGGGGTTGTGTTAGCAACTTCTTAAATCACGAAGAGAGTCAAAAATCTCTGAACAGGCCCCATACATTCCGTTGTAGTGCGGAAGGCTAACATGAGTGCTGGTTAAATACATTACCTGCATATTCCACAATCCACTTTCCCGTGTCCGCTACAGACTAAAGGGTCCAATCTTTCCTCATCACACTCACAATCACATCGACTGCGTATATTCACTGTCAGGGAGTCGGTGAAGCCTAGAGGGCGGATGACGAGGGTTTGGTTCTCGATGCACCTCGTTGCTGTAATTTTCACTTGGAAGGTGATCTGTAAGAGAACAAAGAACTCTTCAGTCTTCAGTCAATTAAAGTCCCAAAACCGGGCTTCCTAACATCAGAGCAGTGTTGCTAGCTGCCATGGTAGTAAGTAAAGTAAAACCACATGGATCCATGACTGGTTCTTGATAACAATTGGCCTCATTATCCAATTTTGAATCAGATTTCCGATCAGGTCTATTTTGGGGCAGGAACGCACAGGAACGGAGTTCCGGCTGGCTCTGGAGTTGGCCACGTCCAGCAGGAACACATTAGCATAACAGGCCACACCCAACAGCAGAAACTCATTAGGATTGGCTACATGAGTGGTGTGTGGCCTAACATGCAAAGGAGTTCCTGCCAGAAAATAATCCCCGGGTTTTGTTAACAAACAAAGTCAACAGAATAAGAAGCAAAAGGTGGGTGTGGCTGGATGACCACACTTTTAGTAACATGGGGGGTGGCCTAATATGCTAATGAGCTGTGCTGTCAGGGGTGTGGCCTAATATGCTAATGAGTTTCTGCTGTTGGGTGTGGCCTATTATGCTAATGAGTTCCTCCTGGGCTTTTTCTACAAAAAAAGCCCCGTTTCCGATCAACATGTAACTGCATAACTCTCCTGGACCGTGCTGTGAGCAAAGACCTTTGGATGAGATGACTTGGCGTAACGCTGGCGTAACAATTAAACAGGAGTCATTCCGTGCTCTGTTGGTGAAGGATCACACCAATTAGAACAGAGCAGGATGGACTCCTGGCAGTTCGCCCGATTCTCCATGTAGATTTTTTTCCATTCCTCCCACACACATTTTTGCTGGCGTGCTGCTGATATTCTCTTATTAGAGATATTCATTTCTTTATATTATCCATAGCCACCATTTCTCACCAAGACCCAAGGCTACATCAATAGGATGCCACGTCTAATAAGCAATGTGACAAGACTAGGAATCGCAGAAATCTGGAACGGAGCTGTCGTCTGAACGAAGCACTGAGTATTCAGCGTGAGATGTGAAGCAGTGCAGAATGCGGTGGCACAGCCGTAGGAACACGGTGCATTTTTCTGGGCCGTTCCGTCATGATGCAGCAGCCCCATTGCCCTTATACGCGTGCCCTCCTGAACAATTCTGTTTCCCTTAGTTTGCGAAATGCCAGCAGCGTGGGACTCTTCATGTCCTTCAGGCAGGTCACTACAGAGAAGTTTCTTTATCTGATAGTGAACTGGACCGTATTGTCCTGTACTCGTGCCGTCACCAGAAGACTCTGTCCAAGCTTTGTCGACAGCTTTCGCAACCCTCTGATTTCACTGTATTTGAAATACTGCCTCTTTACCATGTCCCCCCTCCCCAAAATATCCAGAAATGGATCTTCGGTGTTGATATGAAGTGGATATATGAGCCACTCTGAGCAATGCCCCTCGCAATCAAAAATATATATTTTTATCTGCCTTCAGTTGAATGCCCAGAACTCCTTCTACTGGGGGTGACACACATGCTGCAAGACTGACAACCCTGGTGCCTTCAGCATCAATATCGGCTTTGCGGTGTAGTGGTCAGAGTGCTGAATTTGGATCTGGGAAACCTGCATTCAAATCTCCGCTCCACTCCCCCCTAGCTTTCTGAGGACTTAAGGACAGTTTGTTATATGTCTGTGATGCCAGTGGAGGAAAACTTGAAGTTGGTATGGTTGGAACGCAGGGCCGCGGTGGCTCAGGGGTTAAGACATTGAGCTGCAGACCGGAAGGTCTGTAGTTCGGCAGTTCGAGACCCGAGGGGCCGCGTGATGGAGTGAGCTCCCGTCTCTGGCCCCAGCTCCTGCCAGCCTAGCAGTTCGAAAGCAAGAAATTGCAGGTAGATAAATAGGTACCGCTTCGGTGGGAAGGTAACAGCGTTCCGTGTGCCTTGGTGTTTAGTCATGCTGGCCACATGATCACAGAAATGTCTTTGGACAGCGCTGGCTCTTTGGCTTGGAAACGGAGATGAGCACCGCATCCCTAGAGTCGGATTCGACTGGCTTTCAAGCAAGGGAAACCCCTTTACCTTTATGGCTGAACACAATATAGAGACTGTTTGCAGGCCTATTCTGTGGTGGTAATGATGAACAACTTACTTCTCAGCCACTAGGGCATCACCAGGAGGTGATATCATCACGAAGGCACATCACGTGAAGGACACTCTAGCATATGGGTGAAAACTCTATGGTAGCCAGAAGACTCAAGGAAGAAGACTGGAGCCCCCCGCCTGAACACAGTAAGGACCTGGCAACCCTACCTGGACCTGTCCAGTTTTATGCCTTGTTTGCAGAAAGCCCCAGCCACTCTTTTGCGAGAGGGGGCAGAGGGAGTACGACCTTGCTGATCTTCTTGGGCCTCCCTGCATGGGCTCGACCAGAAGGCAGAGAGAGACTGGGGGCAGCCATCTCAAATGCCAAATCATGTCTACGTTCTGCAAACTGACCACCGGGCACTGAGAGGAACCTCAGCCATGTTGGTTGGAAACTCCCTGAGGGTATCGGGAACCCATCCAATACATTTGCTTCTGGGAACAGACCATCCTAATCAATCGCCTATCTTTACAGAACCTCTGAGTCTCTGTAACTCTAAACCTCACCAGGTAATGGCTGATCGATGGAAAAAGGAATCAGAGACATATTCTCCACTCGTGAAGATGACAAGCTGTATCTTTTAAAAGGATCTGGGAAAGGAGACTTCAGCACGAAGTGAACACAAGTGGCTGAGCTCTTTCTAAAATACAGATTGATCTGGTTTTTCTTTTTTTGTGCCAGTGCACCCACCAGTTGTCGTGATGTGGTCTGCGGGGTCGCAAAGAGTCGGACTTGACAGTGTGATTGAACAACAACAACAACACACCAGTTGCAAGCAGAACAGAAACGTGCCAATTGGTCTTCTCCTACCTCATTGTTTTTCTTGACGTTGTCACATTCCCCTCTCGGTCTGTCCCTGGTAACTACTTGGTTAGGGCAGAAGGAGTCGTACGTGATTTTGATGAAATTTGGCGAGGGGCCGTGGTCCAAAATGATTTTGGAAGACAAGTTCTGCGAAGAAATAAGAATGCGGTTGAGGAAAGAAGCCGCGCCCTGAGAAAAATGTCTTCCAGAGCGGGAACCAACTCCCCGACTCTCCAGATGAGCTAGCCACGTAGACGTCCTTACAAAGATAACAAGCATGGGTTTACAATACAGTAACTCTCCTACAGGGTGGAAGCAATATGAGTAGTAACACTTACATTATAAGCATCCTGGATAAGTTGGATGACATTATTGGAATCCTCCTGCAGCTCTCCTACAGCAGACTTGGGGATCATCTCACTGAGTTTCTACCAACGAAGAGCAAAGGTGTGAAAAGGTGTTGCCGCGCTCCATTAGACAGAGGACCATAATGGCTACCGGGTTATAATGTAAGAGCAAAATGGGTTGTATCCCAGCCCCTCTGCTCTGCCCGGTTTTAAGCCTCCCTCTAGCCCAAGGAATTTTTCTCTGAAGGAATAGGGTTTGAAGAGTCTCTTTTTGTTGAGTGAAGTCTCCTTAGGCCGGAGTGGTGGATACCACCAGTCAGCTCCGCTAATACACCCCATGCGTATCAGAAGAAGAGGAGACTGGATTTATACCCCACCCTTCACCACCCAAAGGAGTCTCAGAGCGGCTTACAATCTCCTTCCCCTTCCCCTCCCCACAACAGACACCCCGTGAAGTAGGTGGGGCTGAGAGAGCTCTTTCAAGCACTGCTCTTGAGAGAACAGCTCTGAGAGAACTTGTGGCTGACCCAGGTTTGCACCAGCAGCTGCATGTGGAGGAGTGGAGATTCAAGAGTCCACGCTCCTAACCACTACCCCAAACTGGCTCTCTATTACATAAGTAAGTGCCGTCGAGTCTCAACAGACTTATGACAATCCCAGCAAGGGGCTTTCAAGGCAAGTGAGAAGCGGAAGTGGCTTGCCCATTGCCTGTAGTGTCTTCCTTGGTGGTCACCCATCCAAATATCAACCCTGCTTAGCTTCTGAGATCTGACAACACGGGACTATACCATACGATTCCACATCTGTGTGTTTTACCCCAGTGAAAAACCCACAGATGCCTGACAGTGAAATTCTAAACAGAGTCACACCTTCCAAAGTCCACTGATTCCAATGGACTTGGAAGGGTATAACTCTGCTTAGGACATCACTGTGGATCTTTCACCTTTTTCACTGTAGCCGTTCTGCTCCTAACTCTCTATACCCCTCGACATTTTGCTTACCCGGTATGTATCGGCGACTTTACTGGTAACAGCAAAAATGGGCTGGATATTGTTTTCTTCCAGTTTTTGCACCAGCTGGCCGACGGATGGATAGTCCTGTTGACAAAGGAAACGTCAGTGGGAAAGCTACTCTCGGAGGCTCTCTTTTCAACTCAGCAAATGTGGTTTTCCAAGATTGGCTGGCACGTCATTCAAGTCATCAGCTTGGTTTCCAAGCCCATTCATGATACCACCTAAGTGAGATGGATTTTTTAATATGGACCCAGAGAAATCACGCAGTCTTAGCTATTAGCCATCTTCCTCCTCTCTTCTAAAGAAGTTGTGAAATCAGTAGTACCATAATTCTGGATTTTGATTTTGGGTCCTTTTAAAAAAAACTTTATAGAGGATTCCTTACGTTCAGATTATCAATCTTGCCCATAATTAATTATTGCCAAATCATGCATCCCAAATAGATTCAGGAAAATAATATTTTCTTCATGTTTTTATACTGCCAGTGAGTATATTTTCTGAGAATTACAGGAGCTGTATGAGCTCTCCGTGAGGCTGCGGTGGCTCAAGTGGTTAAGACGGTGAACTGCAGACCGGAAGGTCAGTAGTTCAGCAGTTCAAGACCCGACTGCCGCATGACGAAGTGAGCTCCCGTCTTTGGTCCCAACTCCGGCCAACCGACCAGTTCGAAAGCAAGAAATTGCAAGTAGATATATAGGTACTGCTGTGGGAAGATAAAAGCGTTCCGTGTGCGTCAGCGTCTATTCATGCCAGTCATATGACCATGGAAACGTCTTTGGACAGCACTGGCTCTTCAGCTTGGAAACAGAGATGAGCACTGCCCCCTAGAGTCAAATTTAACTGGGTTTCAGGCAAGAGAAACCTATGAGCACTTCAGTTCCCACTGTAGCCTGAGATAACTAATTACAGATCACACACTGCAGCGCTCACCGGCAAATACTTTACAGGATGTACTGCTAGCTCAGGGGACTTACATATTCATTGCTTTTTTTATACATATTTTCCTCCAGGTGGCATCTTCCATCGAAAGGAGTTAAGATGGCTCCGAGCTTTCCATCCCCCGCAAAATGGAAACCGTCATCTGTCGCATACACCAGTAAGCGAGTGGCATTACTCCAGCCAATTTTATTCTGGGTTAAAAAAAAAGAAAAGAAAAGAAGAAGGGGTTTAAAATAGTACAAAGGTTTAAAGGAAGTCAGAGCAGGAAGGGACCCAATAACTCTTTCCAGTCCCAATTCCCATATGAGACAGGATAATCTGTGCACTGAAGTAGCCCTAACAGCCTTTCCTTGGAAATCTCCTGACTGTCCCACTGACCAAAGGTGTTTGTCTGGTGTGTAGAGAAGACAGGGCCCCTTTGGTGGCAGCCCCACCATTACAGAACAACCTCCCTAGGGAGGCGTGCCTGACTCTCTCATTTTTGATCTCTAGGAGGCAATTGAAGTCAGCTTTATTTAGAACTACATTTTGACTAATTTAGCATTTTGTTTATTGACAGTCCTACTTGTGATTTCAAATGGTGATCTTTTATGTACTTTTTAATAATGGCTGTTTTATTTACATAGCAAGCCACCTTGAGTTCTGCACTGCAGAAATAAATGCTTCAGTTAATAAATACACTAAATAAAAGGATATTCTCTACAATTCTAGCCGGCTTGTTCTGCTTCCAAGCAGTGTTCCCTCTAGGCTGAGTTAGTGTGAGCTAGCTAACAGTTTTTTAGCCTCTGGACCACACATTTTTGTCTTAGCTCAGGAAGGATGGCTCCAGAGCAGACTAATTTATGCAGTAGCCAAATCACCTGCTCACACCTTAGAGGGAGCATTGCTCCCAAGCAGTTTCTATTGTGAAGGAGTTAATTATGCTACCATCAAAATAACACGTTACTGCACAAACTCATTGTTTCTGGTAGATATAGCAGACATGGGAGCAGGGCCGACCCCAAGTGTTTTTGCACACTAGGCAAGGACACCTTCTAGCGCCCCCCGTGCTCTTTCCTTGGCAAGAGCCAAGGAAGGGAAGGAGGTTTAAACCCCTTCCCTTCCGCCTAAGCGCCGGCAAGCTAGAGAAGGGGCGGGGGGGGTTGGCGGGGGTTTTGGTGGGGGCGGGGGGCTTTTGACACCCCTAAGGGCCAGTGCGCTCTAGGTGAACACCTAGTTCGCCTAGTGAGTGAGCCGGCTCTGCATGGGAGCAAGGAAACAGCAGCAGCTGGAATTCCGTGCACTTCCTGTTCCCCGAGATCTCCATCTCATCTGAAACAAAACTTTCCCTGCCGGAGAAACTCTGACAACGACAACTGTGGGGCAGCAAATCCCCAGAAGTGCAACAGTATCTTTCTTCACTCCCCAATGATGGGTCTTCATACATAAGGTGGCTTGAAGACACCTTAGGAGACATTCCAGCCAAACCCGTACAATGTTTGAGATTGACTGCAAAGAAACAGCCACGAATGTCTGCTGTAGCAAAATAAAGCAAAAGGTCCAGCGGCACCTTAAAGGCAACATTTGTTTCAATGCGAGCTCTCATGGTTCACAGCCTACTTCATCGGACGGATATTCCCGATAGCAGGACTAGAGAGGATATAATAAAGAAATGTGGTGGTAGATCAGCTGCGCTTTAATAGGGTATTTTCAAACAGAGGTTCTCCTGCGCTTTGGGGAAAGACCTGTGGCATCGGTTCTCCACGCTTTCTAAAACCACTTCTGATCCAATTTGAGAAAGCACAGAGGAAAGGAACCATGGGAAGACAACAAATGGCGAACAACATCATGAGGAAGCTCGGGGGTGGGAGAACACCACTGTAGTTTGTAGTTCGGCACTTAAATTGTGGGAAAACCTCTGTGTGAAAGAAGCCACAGTTGCCCTAGGTCTCAGGAACAGATATCAGCTGCCTTCTCCCCACTGGTGGCCTGAACGCATCGGCCTTCTCTGGCAAGCCAGTTTGGTGTAGTGGTTAAGAGCGGGGGACTCTAATCCAGAAAATCGGGTTCGATTCCCCGCTTCCCCACTTGAAACTAGCTGGGTGACCTTAGGCAAGTCACAGCACTCTCCGCTTAAAAAATAAGCATAGCTCGCCACCTAGTGGTGCCAAAACAGAGCTACAGCTTCAGCAGCCAAACAATCTCTGCAGGGATCTCCTGGCTATTCCACACATAACCCCATATGATAGACCATAGACCATATAACTGCAATGAACCCCAAATGGAGCTACCTGGGAAATGTCCAGAAAATACAACTTGTACAGACTGTGGTAACTAAACTGCTGTCTGTCACAAGCTCAAG